>BSBN01000089.1:4770000-5122500 GCA_027924645.1 Cunninghamia lanceolata | reverse complement strand
ATAATTAAGTTGCGCAACCTTTGAGTAATAGAACATTTTTTGACCTATTCTGTTGTATGGTTATGATAATGACTGGGACATTATCATTTAGGTACCAGATATCTTTTATGCCTTAAGCTCCCAATAACGTGAAAGTAAACTGTAATAAATCTGAAGTTGTGAGAAGTAAAGGTGAATGTTTCAGAAACCAAGTATATCAAATGTTTGTTTCATTTGAATTTTCAATGAGAGACTTTTTAATGGCCTATTTACAATTGTTACATGATGCTTTAGTTTTAAGTATTATATTGGTATATAGAGCCCTCTCAAATCGTCACTGGAATCTTTTGCGAATGAAGCAGAATCATGGCGCTTTCCGTCCCTTGCATACTGACACAACAGATTTTTTTTTACTAGGTCTCGTTAATTTTTAAATATTGAGGGGAGAACAAGTCTTGCGGTTTCAAAATTGAAATTAAAAAAAAAAGTAGTTTTATGTCTTGTAGAAGCTCAACAAAGTCAAAAGGATAATAGAAAATTATTTTGAAATTAAATTGGACTGCACAGAGACAACATAAAGTGGGAGGAAGGTGTAATAAAGTAAACTTAGCTTGACGACTAAGAGCTGGTCATGAAAGAAATGAATCTGAATCTAAATCTAAAAGCCTCGACCTTTCTGGTGTTGGGTTTCTGGATATGTGTTGTGTATGCTCAACAAGGTGCGAAATTCAGGCCCTAACAAACTTTATTAATGAGATTTAATGATAGGGATTCATGTGGACAGCTTTGAGTAAATTTATATTGATACATATTTCTTGAATGTAAATTTTATCAGGCCAGGTTAGAAGCACAAGCACTTATAGTGTGACTTAAGGGGTTGTTGGAAATAAGCCACACCCAGACCGATGATAGACTAACTAGAAAGAGCTTAGCTTAGAATTTCTCTTAATCAAACTTTGTTAGCTTTGCAATCTATTCAGATAAACAGATAAAATACAGTGACAAGCTTTGTTATCTTTGCATTCTGTTCACAAAAGCAGATAAAATACAGGAGACAAAACACGGACCTTCTTGAAGGCTATCCATCTTACTATTAAGGCTCAATAGCACTAGAGATTCACCCATCTCAATCCTATGGCTGAAAAGAGCTTAGCTATAGATTTTTTCTTAATTTAGCTCTCTTATGTTTGCATTTGGTTTGACAGCATTCATCAGCCTTGCCTGTGGAGGAGGAGGAGTAGTATATAGTGATAGCCACGGCATAAGTTGGATGTCGGATAGTCTCTACATCGAGTCCAGAGAAAGCAACACATCCACACTTCAACCTACTATTGGCGGGCCTATCAATTATCAACTGCAACACCTCCGCAGTTTTCCCCAAGGAAAACGAAATTGCTACGTCTTACCTGCAAACCAGGGATCGAAATACCTAATCCGCGCATCTTTTCTTTATGGCAACTACGACGGCCTTCAGTCGCTGCCACAATTCGAGTTGCTTATAGATGTCAACCTCTGGGATACTGTTATGATAAGCAATACGTGGGATATTATTGTGAAGGAAGCGATCATCATGGCGAGGACTACATCAATTAGAGTATGTGTGGGGCGCAATGGCACTGACACGCCCTTCATTTCTTCGCTGGAGCTTCGCCCCATCAAGCCATCCATGTACACTGTGGTAAATCTTGGTTTCTCTTTGTTTGGCTTTGTGCGCTTAGACTTTGGAGCGCTACCGGGCTCTTCGATAAGGTTTGTAAATTTTTATAGAAAAAGAGTTTAAACAGTTGGTGCGTTGTAAAGTATAGGTTGTGAAATTTTAGCAACTGATCCATTTAAATTGATCGAATTGAAAAACAAAAGAATTCAAATACCACAACATGCCGACTGTTTACGGGGTGGACGACGGTATTTTCTATCTGATAAAAAGATGTTTTGTGCGATGCAGATATCCTGACGATGAGTACGATAGGATCTGGCCATCGGAAGGAAATGGATCGAATTTAGTTCTCCTCAACACGTCTAAAAATGTTGATCTGTCGGTTATAGATGTACCATCTTCTGTGATGAGCACTGCCATGGCTACCATCAACATGACCTTCAATGAAATGTGGTGGCAAAGGAATTTTGACCAAATTGGTGAATACTATTTTGTCTTCTACTTCGCGGAGATTGGGGAATTGAAACCCAATGACACCCGGGTGTTCAATATTAACATAGGCGGCACTCTCTGGTATAGTAACCTACGTCCTACTTACCTCGTGCCTACCGCCATTTATTCAAATCCAAGCAACCGAATTTCTGCTACGGGATTTTGTAAATTTTCGCTGGATGCGACCGCCCAGTCTACGTTGCCGCCTCTCATCAATGCCTGGGAAGTCTATCGCTTTAGCTCCATACTTCTCAATGGCACTTACGCTAACGACGGTAAATTTTGAATTGTATTTGCTGAGTGCATTCAAAGGAAAGTGGGGGATGTGCTGTCCATCAATTGTTGTTTTTTATTTTTTAACACGTTTTGACGACTCTATTTAAATATCATCTATTTCAGTGGTCAAACAATCAATAGCAATTTTACACTTTATTGGCAACAAAAAGTAGTAAATATTTGTCCTATTTTTATTGCTCAAAATTGACCTTTGACTATTGAAGTGGATGATATTTAAAAATAGCTTTTACATTGAGAAAAGGTTTAAATAGATGGTATGTTGAGGTCATCTTGGTTGAAGTAATTCTTTATTCTTTATATAAACAATTAGTATGTTGAACGTGAGGATATATTTAATTGTTTTTTTTATTTTGTAGACTTACAGTGTAAAATTTGAATGATAAGTCCTCCTAACAGTTATTAATAAGGTTGGTTGCTAACAGCTATAGTGTTATACAGTGGTTGCAGCTGTTGATATTGTAAGGCACTTTAATCTAGAAAAGGATTCTACAGGCGACCCTTGCCTACCACAGCAATATTCTTGGAATTGGGTAAATTGTACAACAGATTCTTCACCAAGAATCATTGCAGTGTACGTCTTCTCCTTATTATCTTAATATATATATATATATATGCATTTATCTTTATTGGCTTGTGAGGATAACATTAATTTAAGTCATTATAGATTGAACCTTGGATAAAGAATCATTGTAGTGGAGGTCTTCTCAATAATCAACGAGATCCTTTTTATCTAAAAAATATATATGCATTTATCTTTATTAGATTGTTAGGATAACATTAATTTAAGTCATTATAGATTGAACCTTGGCTTGGTAATACATCAGCTTGCGGGATTGATATGAATTTGGGTCATTGTTGATTAAATCTTGGTTTATTAAGTCAGGTCATACACCTTTGATTTATTAATGCCATCTCTTTATTTTAGGATTGATTATATGGTAGAGTTTAAATAGTTTAGATATCAAATTTGGTTAAATAAGAAAATTTAGTTACAACATGTACATGTTGAAGAAGAGAAATGGAGACAAAGAGCAAAAAAGGGTACAAATAAAAACAAAGATTTCTATTTATGTATATTAAAAAATTGTGCATTCAAAGATTTACAATCTTCAAAGTTGTTGCTTTGTTTTCCTCTTTTTGTAGTTGGCTAGACACTATTGTTGTCCCTCTGCTATCCAAATCTAGTTACTCCGGTCCTTCTGTAGTTGTTAGCTTTGCTCCCCTTTTTTCAGAGTTGTCCCCTTTGTTCTCCCTTTCTAGAGCTTATGTGTGTTTTCTCCATTTCTAGAGCATCTAAACTATCCTCACTTTCTAGAGATGTCACTATGTGCTCTTTTTGGAGTAGCATACAAAATTCCTTCTAGAGCTGTTCTTCTATTTGCAATTTCAACTACTACTACTTCCTTCCTTTTTGTTTGTCCTGGCTTCTCCTAATTTTCCCACTCACTCCAAAAACTTAAATGTAACTACTAGCATTCGATATGACAAGGCAACCAAACAACAAATAACTATTTTGGATAGGACAACAGAAAATGGATCTTAAAAAATATTATTGATGGGAATGAATTAAATGAGATCTAACTCAAGATTAGATTTTCCAACACCCCCCTTCATATTGAGTCTTTTATCATGCACATAGATAACCATTTTGTGCCTCTAGACCTATCTCCATAGTTGCTTAGTGATTTTCAGAGTTTGTTTCCAAAACTATCTTTTTGAAGCTAGTTTCTAAAATTGTTTTTACGAAGTTGGTTTCTAGAGCTCATTTCTAGAATTGGACTGTGGAGCTGATTTTCAAAGCATTTTCTGGGCTTGGTTTTCAGAGTTGATTTTTGGAGTTCGATTTTGAAGTTGATTTCTAGGCCTAGTTTCTAGAGTTGATTTCTAGAGCTAGATTTCGGAGTTAATTTTTGGTGATCTAGGTTCCAGAGCTAATTTCTGGAGCTACTTTCTAGGCTTGGCTTTTGGAGTTGATTTCTAGAATTAGGTTTGAAGTTGATTTTTGGGCTTGGTTTTTGGAGTTTATTTTTGAAGGTAGATTTTAGAGTTGTTTAAGCACTCTTTTGATAGTGCCTTAATAAAAATATCAATGAGCTACTATTCAAATCTATAGAACTAAAGTTCAATCTCTCCATGCTCTACTAATTCCCATATAAAATGATAATACATCTCAATATGCTTGCTTCATCCATGGAAAATTGGGTTCCTTGTCAAAGCAATTGAGGATACATTGTCATAGTATATGGTGGTACCATCTTCTTGTTCCTTATTCAACTCTGCTAGGATTTTTCTAAGCCAAATAGCCTGACATGTAGTTGCATTTGTTGCTATATATTCAAATTTTGCTATGGAGAGAGAAACTATGTATTGTTTCTTGATGTGCTCTTCCTATCACCTACACTATCTACCCAATGACTATTAGTATAATCAATAAGCTTAAACTCACTAGATGCAGTATACACAACTTCATAGCCCTTGATGTTATTCACATATCTTAGAATTCTCTTTCTAGCGTGTCAATGTGTGTCCTTATGTGTCTCCATGAATCTAGAGATCAGACTTACCACGTATATTAGATTGTTGGTATACGGATTTGCACTATCATGATTGCGTTTACAATTTGATCCTGTTTGCCTAGATAAATAGTGAAATATGCACCAACAGTTGGTAAGGTTGTAGTTCTTTTGTCAACCTACCTCTACATTTGGAGGGGCATCTCTCTCATATGATAAGATTTTGAACTTTTGCGATATTTTTATTAAAATACTAGAGGATTTACAAAGTGAAACTTGAAAAGAAAGATGGAGAAACTTAAATGATAGATGTACGAATATCGACTCAAGCTTCTAAGTGGAAATGATTGTGTCAACTATACTACAAAATAAAGAGAATACTTCTCAGTTGTACACATAGAGCACGAATGCATAGATAAGACTATATGATTTCATATTTTATATTGAAAGGAAACACAAAGAAGAACCATTCACTCAACACATGAGAACAAATGATTCAAGAAAATATTTTTAAAATGACACCATTGAAATAATTTCTATTTCTTTGTGAAAAGTTGTACAACTCACACCTTTATAGTCTAAAATTATGAAAGCAAAAAAAAGCATCTCTTTTACAATACCCAAGTCTTGTATATATAGGCTGGCCTTTTGTAACCACCTAGTAACTAATTAGAAACTAGGTACCTCCTTAGGAAATAAAAAAATTAAAAAAAAACTTTGTTTCAATTAGAATTTTCTTAATTTTCCTGGAAATAAAGTGTATTTTCTAAGTTCAATTACACTAAACAACTTGAGGTGCTTTTATATAGATAAAACCAACACATAAAGCTTATGAAAAATAAGACCAAAGACCAATCTTATTAAGAGGCTCTCTTTAGTGCATCCTAAGATTTCATCATTTTATAAGCCCAAAATAGTTTTACTATTGGAGCGAGGAACTTATTCTTCGGCAGAATTACACCACTCATCAAGATTTTCCAAATTGACACACCTTCTCAAACTTCTTTTAACTCATGATGGTAAGTAGGAAAATGATTGTTGCAAGCATCAAGAGCTATAGAAATATTACTCGATCATTTCATTAACCTTGAATTGAAAACTTGCCTATTGAACAATTATGTGTTCACCATATCTTTAAAACTTTGCTTTATAACACAAATATCTATCAATTGAGTCTCATTCTTTATTGGAAAATCAGAATTAATTGAAAGAAGATCACCCCAAACTTTTGACTTTACCTGTTCACAAACCTCTAGAAATTTATTTACACCTAGCAAAATTTGGTGAATGTTTGACAACTTTCATTCAATGCTAGGTATCCACAAATTGGACTGATTTTCTTCCTCTCTTGTGAATTTTTTTTAGCAACTAATACTTTGAGATCAATTTCAGCCATCTCTATGAGGCCTTTTAGGACCTCTTGCCACACTGATTCTTCCTTTTTGATATTTTTTATTTCTTTATTAATCTCTTTTTTCCTTGTTTATGCTTTTAAGAATAGTTTCTTAGCTTCTTCAATGAACTTCAAGCCATCTAATATTAATTCCCCTACCAACTACTCTATTACCTTTCCATATGATTGGTACTTGTGAATGTTCTCAATTACCTCTTTTTGAATATTATTTTTTGATAAGGAACCGATAGGAATATTAATTTCATTTAGAGGTTGAGTCGAAGTATCTATGATGGAGCGAAGATATGAAGTCAGAACTTGCACTTGTTTCTTTAACTGATCTTTCCTGTGCTTCTCTTTTTTTGTCCTTTCTACCAATTTAGCAGCTGACATCTAGAAATTATATATGTCACCTTCATGAGTTGAAGGTCCAAGGTCTATCATATCAATATGAAAATCAGCTTCAGTGACCTCATTCATATATTTTTCTAACATAAGCTTTGCAACTTCAACACACATATTTCCTAGGGTGGAATCAATCATCATCCTAGCTATGGTTTTTACCTTTTGGGGTTTAGAAACTTATCAGAAAAAGTTGGTGACTACATTTGGTTCAGGGACAATTAATTGTGCAATTTTCTTTTTATTCAATAGGTTTCGTTGCAACCAGGAAACATGAGGATCTAATGAAAAATCTAAGACATTAATAGATAGAGGATACAATGGAACAAGTAGGAGTGGAACAATTGGAACACTATCATCATCTGGGAATGAATTCACAGGTGGTGCAGAAGAGACTTGTGCCATAGGGGACAAATTATGAGAAGAGACTCTCTAGAATATTTGTACTTGTTCATCATCATCAAATGGACCTTTGGGATTAATGAGATTATTCTCTGTGCCTTCCTATAGCATAATTCCTTTCATTTTCTACTTCTTCTTTTCTTCATTTGAGTCTTCTCCATGGATTTCCTTGAAGTCATCCTTCATAGAAGGATTTTCATCATCATTTCTTCCTTGAATAATCATACGATTTATTTTTCACAGAAGAAATTTGAGGACCAAAAGAGGAAGATCCCCCCTTCTTATCATTGCTCCTTTTTAGAGAATCACCTTTACCAGAAATTTGGGATGTTGTTGTTTTAGTAGTCTTCTTTCTCACCCAATTTTATGATCTTTCAAGAACATAAACAGTTCTTTCATCAATGCACATAACCTCTAGAATAGCCCAATTTATTGGTGGCAAGGGCAATGTTTGAATCTTTTCAAAATAGCTGGGATCAATTAAGTCTCACCCATCATCTTCAATCCCTTGTGTGTTCCAAGAAAGCCTAAATTTTCCAATTTGAAGTAGGGTGAATCTCATCCAATCCCTTTTTCTAACTTCAAAATCATCCTCACAGTCTTCCCAAGAATCCTCAATTTTAGGAATATGATCATATCCACCACTGACATTTAGATTTTCTTTAACAAAATTCTTGCTATCAAATGGGAATCTCATGGTGTAGAAGTAAAGATTTAGTTTTTCCACTGATCTCCTGATATTTTGTGTATCTGAGGACGATTTACACTTGTAATGGGTAAGGCCAATTGGAAACAGGACTCCAATTTTTTTCCTATCTCTACACCTCTTGTTGACTACACTGAGTTGCCTGTAAAGTTCTATCAAGACAAGTTTGTCATCTACATATCTTGGCAACTTGTAAGGATAGCCATCATAACCTCCAATTCTTATATAAGTAAATTTTGGGAATTGAATGAAATAACTCCCATACTTTTTTACAAGTGCTGCTGCTTCTGGAGATATTTTGAGCCTTGTATGTCCTTGAAGCACTCTTACTATCAATATGATGAATACATCATTCACCCTCATGAAGTTTTTATAACTCTATTCCAATTGTAACTGTGGATAATAATCATAGATTTGAATTGCATCATCATAAATTCCCTTAGTGCTCAGCCCCGACCATGCCTTCATGCTTGCAATCACGTAAAAGAGATAGAATGACATGTAGAAACATTGATTTGATTCATGATGACTCAATTGATGATGCAAATTATCAATAATAATGCTTGCCCAATCAATGAACTGTTTTCTGTCACATATGATGGCAATAAAGAAGTACATCCATTCTTGAAAATCCTTTGAATTCTCACTTCCTATTAGCATGTGAAGTAGAACAATTATGTTAGAGATATTTTCAACAAAAAGAGACCTATGGAGGATTTTTGGCAACTAAGATTTTCCGACTTTGGGTGTGAGCAGCCAACTCTTTGCTATTTCATTGAGACATTTATTCTTTTTTCTCAGTGAAGTGTTGTTGTGCGATAGCCATATTAACATCAGCAAATTGGTCTTTGATAGGTGGTCTAAGAGCAACTCCAATGGAGACATTGTCCAATCTAGCCACCAATTGATCATCAATAGTCCTGATTTCTCTAGTTATTGGTTTATCCCTATGATGGATTCCAATACCAAATCTGGACACTGAACTGCTATGGGAAAACTTGCAACACGAGCTAAACCACTCTGATATATCTTCTCCACCATTGGAGACCTCTTCTCTTCTTCCATCGTCCTCCAAAAGTCCTGAAGGTTGATATGTCCCAACTTTGTGTCAGTGATTTCTGGTTGCATGGATTCTAACACTGATGCGAATTTTAACCCTTGGTATTGATATTTCATGACTGTAAAGAGAAAAACAAACAAAAAAAACTAGGAAACTTGTAGTGGCTATCAAAGTCAAGCAGGTAATTGTTATTTATGAGTCACTGATCTATCCGTTGTATACTGTCAAAATGCTCCCTGTGCCTTATATATGACGAGTATTTTCTAAATATCCTTTCGAGTAGCCTCTGTTAAGAATGGACTTACTTGTTGGATGGGTTCTACACCCTGTTCTAAGGCTCCCGTTAGAGCCTAGACAAGGAGTATACTGGCAAAGGTATTGTGTTTGGATGATGAATGTGTTTGCATTCACTGGAAAGTTTCTAAGAATTTTTCAACAATTCCATTTTGTGTATATCCTTCCTGCATTGCATTCCATACGATGGCATATCTTTGAGGCAGACTTTCAAAGAGTATGTGCTATATCTATTCTTCCACAGTTTGCACTCATGCCTACACGACCGCTTGCAATACCTACTAAGAATATCTCTTCCAATACGTTTTATGGATGTCCATACACTGATCCCAAGTTTCAATTCAATCACAGGCTGCGAGGATGTGAGTGAGGGTTATGAAACTGAATTTCACATTCTTTTGCATGTTGCATGATGCACTCATACATTTTGACAAGTTTACCACATGCCGTAAATTTTGGGTAGTTACAATTATTTACTTTGCTCTCCTTTTCATCGGTATGTGAAGAACTCTTCAAAACTATCGTTAGTTGATAAAGACTTATTAAGTCATTCTCATTACTCGGTGATACAAGTGAACTTCTCCTTTGTCGGTGGTTGAAATCGGTTTGCAGGAACCTCCAATGTTGGCCGATAATAGTTTTTAAACCATCTTCGATATAAGAAGTACCCACTGACAACAAAGCCTTGTCGATGTTTTAAGTAAACTTCACAACCTTTCAGAAATTTACATAGGTTTTGAAGCCCAGCAGTAAACGGCCGGTGCATTGTAAATTACCGGCTGTACAGTTGGGCCGACCACTACGCCAATCGAAAAAACCTCGACCAATTCGATTCAGTCAATCTCGACCGGCACTAATGACCAATTCGACTCGCCGTACACATTTTGGCCAACGGATCGCTGTTTTTGACTCGCCGTACACATTTCGACCAACCGGTTGTTTGTAACACCGGCTGGTTAAGGTTACCTATGAAATCTTCCGACCAAAGGAAACAATTAAACTTATAACGAAGGGCCTCGAGACTGGGTTGATATTTCTATCTTGAAAGATTCACAAAATCTCTATAATTTGACTGCGGTCTCTGATAATCCATGGTAACATTGTTATATATATTCTAATGCCTCAATGGCTAGCATTGCCTCCTCGAGTACTGTTGTACTCTAAGAAGAAAACATTCTCAGGAAACTATTCATTGGCTGATCTGCATGTTGTAGAATGCCATACTTTGTGGACTCCAAAGTTCCCAGCTTTTGCGTAATAACCACTCTTTTTCTACAACATTTGGAACATCTTTCATACTCTCAAGTAAAACAGAAATAATGAGTGGTAGATTTGATTGTCACTATAGGAGTTTACAGAGGAACCATGTACTAGAAACTCACAAATCCTAGAAAGAGTTCATGCAATTGTATCCTTGACATGATTATTCTCGTCCTTCATTGCTTTAAGCATGAAGCTGAGTGCGAGAGTAGCAAAGGGACTAACTCTCTCAGCAGATGGACCTTCCAAAATTGAACCAAATGCATAAGTAGTTGTCTCCTTGCAACATCAATCTGATTTCGAGATATTCTCTTCAATAAATGGCATAACGAAAAGGAACTACATCAACGCCTACTATCCTTGCTACCGTTACTAAGATTTCTCCAAATATTTTCTTCAGGGTTAAGGAGTTGCTCTGCATATCTTGAAATCAATGCGTGCCATGAGACCACTTTTGTCTGAGGCGGTTTGTCACAAAGTTCATACGCCTTGTCTTAGCTTCCACATTTTGCAAGCATGTCTTTTAGGCAACTACAACTAGAATATCTGACCTAAATCCTCATTTCCATTAAGCTTTTGATGGATTTCCATACCCGATTCCAAAGCTTCCTTTTGTTCACTGGCAGCGAGGAGACTAGCAAAGGTTGTAGAATTTGTCTTTATGCCTGCAAATTGCATTTGCTCGAAAGTTTCTAAAGTATTTTCAATAAAACTGTTTTGTACATATGCTGCAATCGTTAGGATCTGTTCGAGGCGTTACAGTTCAGGAGCCTTTCGATGCCTCCACACTACATATCCATATTATACGTATCCCGTGGATTTTTTCTTTTCATTAATGCGCTTCCAATAAACCTGTTTTATGCATATAACTCCATCCTCATACGTTTACCAGAGTATTCAGCTTTCTTGGGCGGTGTAACTGCCTTTTCCCATGCAGATTTCTACGTAAACATAGGCGCCGTTTTAGGAGAATATGTAGTCTTGTAATTGTAGTATATGTTTTAGTTGTAATATATTTATTGGATTAAATTTTTGTTGTATAGAGAAAAGGCAATCTAAAAACTGTAAATTAACTATATTTATATTTAAAAAAATTAACTTTTTTTTTAGTTCATTTCACCTTCTATTTTTTGGTTTTTAAAATTTGTGGAGTGACTATTTGGTTTTTTAATAAAGATTCGAGATTGGAATCTTATAAGTTTACCTTGAAATTGAAGAATCTTTCAACTCCCATCGGTGCTATGAATGTAGGAACGCCTCTAGACTAAAATTCCGGAATCTTTCAACTCCCATTCGTACTATGAATGTAGGAACGCCTCTAGGCGTAATTAGTTGAATACAATATTTTGGAAAGTCAAAAATTAAGGACTTTACTTAAACACCATCCACTTCAATGGTCAAACAATCAATAGCAATTTTACACCTCATCCATAACAAAAAGTGGTAAATATTTGTCCTATTTTTATTAGCCAAAATTGACATTTGATTGTTGAAGTGGATGATGTAGAAAAACAGCCGAAATTAAGTAGTTGAATACAACGGTAAGCTTTTTTTTCAAACCAAATTAATAATAATATTAATTATATTATTAATATTTATTATAACACTTGTTGATATATTATATTAATTGATATTATAATATTATAATATTATAATAATAAACATAAATATAATATAATAATAATAATAAAATAATGGTAAATATAGGAAAAAATTAAGCAATAACTATTCATAAAAACTCTTAGGTTTAGTTTATTTTATGTCATTTTTAATGGTTAATAAGAAAATACTAAAAATAAATTTAGGTGGTCAACATATAGTGTGTTTTCATTTAGTATGGTTTAAATTATTTTAAAATAGCTTTTAGTTAATTTATTATTATAAGGAAAGTTTTTAAAAATAGTTATGTAAAATTAAATTATAATGTTAGTTAAAAATATATTATTATAATGTTATATTTTATAAATTTAAGTACTAATATTAATATTAATATTAATATTAGGTGCTTTTAAAAAAACTCCTTAATCAAAAAAATAATATTAATTTAATAAAAAGTAAGATTTAAAGAAAATGGTATGTTTATATGTTAAATATTTATAGATTGCATTACTAAGTTAAAAAAAAGTATTATGTACATAATGTGAATGAATTTAATAAAAATATTTTTGAAGTTATATAAATATTTTCAAAGAATATATCAATTTAAAATACTTAAATTTAATTGATGATTAGTTAAATGGTAATTGTATATAAAAACTAAAACATAATGATATCTTTTTGAAATGATACTATAAAATAGTTCATAATAAATACTAGAACTTGCATCTTTAAGAGGTGCAAGGGTTTCAAAGATAGGAAAATAATGATATTTGTAACTTAGATGTATTAATATGATTTCATATATTTAGATGGCAAAGATTTGATTTGTGGGAAGATCTGATTTTTCACGTTATTGATTTGATTTGTTGGAAGATGAAAAATTTTTGGCCCCAAAAAGCCTATCAAAGTTCTTTGAATTTTTTGATCGTATTTTTATTTCATATTTTTGACACCAGTGTGAGAATACTTAATATGTAAAACACAGAGAAGATTATAAAACATTTAAAACCCTAGTTTTTTTGAGGGACCCTAGGTTTTCTGAGGGAAAAACTCCTAAGTTACCAAAACAAAATCGGTAATTCAAATAGCTACCAAATCAAAGCAAAATATCACTCAGAAAACACTATCAAAGAAACATAAGGATTGAAGTGTCTTGTTCATTATTATATGAATTACATCATTGAAACTCAAAATCAAACTCAATCCACTACTGGCACTACTGTCACTAGCATCAAATCTGCCACCTCCACCACCATAGCCCTCTCCACCATAACTCGCTCCTCCTCCACCAAAGCTGCCGCCACCACCAAAAGTTTGATCTTGTGCCAAGTTAACTCATATCATATGCCCATGAAGCTCCTGGAAACCAGAAAGAGCATTAGCACTTTAGAAGTTTTGACAGAGCATATCAAACAATTAACATTCTTTTAACCGCATTTCAAATTCAATGTTAGATTGAGATTGAGTCAGTGAAGATTTAGATGAGGCACAATAAAATAGGCACTAGCCATTTCAAAGGCTCAGTCTCTAAGATTCAGAGGTGAGGCATAGATGAAGGTGTCAGCCACTTCAAGCAAAGCTCAGGCATACACATAGATAATCAAGGCACAACTTAAAATCTCACTGGCAACACTTCTAATTATCACAACCATCCATATATAAACAAAACTGCCACCTTTCAAAGAAAGGCATGTGGCCTATATGGTCCAAAGAAGCACACTGCCTATCCAAATATAGGCACAATCCAAAAGATCAATGCCAACAGATGAAAATGATGGAGCAGCCTCTATATGGAATCTCAACCACTACAAATAGATTCACAACATCAACGATGAAAATGAGGTGCTATTTGAAATAGAGAAGCTCACGGGCCACTTCAATAATGGCACACTCTAGGAAAGGGAAATAGAGTATGGTGTAGATATGAAACTCCAACACAACATAAGTATTATGGAAGCTCAGCCTCTGAGACACATAGCGCAAGCCCATAAAGGAAACGTATAGCTCAAGTCATAGGTACAACCATTTAGAATGGAGGCACACTATAAAAGAAAGCACACTACCTACTGAACATGGCACAAGCTATATAACAAGTTACTCCCATTAAAAATTCAAGGCATCAGCCTATGTTAGATATGGTGCAAATAATATGAGTGGAGTACAAGTGTTAAAAGATTTTGTAGGCCTTAAGACAAAAGGTGAAGAATACAATAGAGGTTCAACTCAAAGAACAAGCCACGACATATTCCACACAAGGCGCAGTCTCATATATAAATGAGGATGGCCTCGGTATCCAAAGTATGGTATGGTATATCAAATGAAGGTGTTGCTATTCCAAATGGTACGCACGTTATATCAAATGAAGGCGTGTCTTTAATGCTGCCAATATCAAAACAAAGCACCACCTCCAAATATGGTGCATCCTTTGAAACAAGATGCACACGCCATGAGAAGTGATTAGTATCCAAACATAGCATGCAATATTAGTCAAGGAAATCCATACAAATAGAGACACAAACATCCAATGAAAGTTACAAACGGAGCATTAAACATAGCTCTTAGATGCCACATCCTCTTCACAAATAAATGAAACCACAAAAGAAAGTATACCTTTCCATCCATTGCCTCTATAGTGGCATTGGCCTCCTCCTCAGAACTGAAGCTGACAAAACCAAAGCCTCTTGGCTTCCCAGTCTCTTGGTCATTGATGATCCTTGCTCCAAACATCATTATCTCATAAAATAATATGTAATGCATCAAACCTAATGTTTCAATCCACAGCCCCAAATTGCAAATGAATATCATATTTATGAGAGAAAAATAGAAACTAAAGAGTAATAACAAAATGGAAAATTGATCCCATAATTTTAGAAAGATAACTAACTTTAAACCGATAGCTTCAAATGGTTTTGTTCTTACTTTTCAAAAAGAAAATAATCATATTAATTTAAATATTACACAATACAATATATTAATATTTACATCTAAAACATATTAATATATAATACTTATATACAAAATATATATCAATATTTCATTTTTAGTATAATATAACATAAATATAAATATAATAATCATAATTCTATTTATATGTATAATCAATAATTCGATATGGGGAGTCCAGAGAGGGAATGCACTCTGCTAGGGTTTTTTGTGTTTCTCATTGGTTTACCTTGCGTCATACCACGCCATTGGTGTAGGAAATTTTACTGCATCTGTGAATATGACCACATTTATTGCAGTTTTAGGGGTTCATAATGCCTCCAACAGGCTCTAACCCAGCAGTTCTTGCTGGAGTTGGCAGTTTGACGGCTCTGCTTAATGGCTCCTCTCCCGAACAAGTGTCCCCAAAAATTTGTTCCAAAAGTCTTCCACAAGGTAAGTCTTTTGATTCTCCAGCAGATGTGGTTTTACCCACACCAGATTTTGATTCTGCATGTCACTAGTTAGAACAACATACTCTTGTTGGTTATTTTGTTGGGAGGACTCCCCCTGAAAGTGTGCTTAAAGATTGGTTCAAAAGGCTTGGGTCCCCCATGGGGTGTACCTTGATATGGTCCAAAATTTAACAAAAGGCTTTTTTTCTTTTTTGCTTTGCAGAAGTCAGCCATGTCCAGGCAATTCTAAATCATGGTCCTTGGTATGTCTGGTCCTCTTTGCTGGTTTTCCAGTCCTGGACCCAGGACTTTGGTGTCTCAGATGACACCAAGTTGTAGGTGCCAGTATGGGTTGAGTTTCCTAGTTTACCCTTGCCTTGCTTGCATTTTTTGCAAGTGATTACTTCCTCCTTGAGAAGAGTTATCTGTGTCAAACTTGATAGGTTCTTTCAAGATCTCCCTCAAAAGTGAGTCTATGTTGAAGTGGACCTTTCGCAGGATTTGACAGAGTCCATTGACATTCAAATTGGCTCCTTGCATCATACCCAAAAGGTCGCCTATTTCAATCTGCCTAATACTTGCTATTGGTGTCAGTCTGCTGAACACAAGATCAAGGATTGTCCCTTTGCAACCCCCCATACTCCATCTCCACCACGGGAAGCTGACAAGCCCCACTTGGTAGACAAACCCGCTGCTAAACAGGATGAAAAGTGGTCAATGGTTACCAACCAGAAAAACAAGCCTAATGGCTCCAGGGTGGTTTTCAAAACTCATGTGCCAACAAAAGATGTTTCAAACCCTTCTGTGAAGGGGAAGGAAACCCATAAGGTTTCTCCTAGCTCTTCAACTCAAACCAGGTTGGTGGCTACGCCCTAACCTATTCCAGTTATGATAACTCAGCCTGTTGAATTTCCTCTTGTGTCAGGTTCTCTTAGGCATTCTTGCAGCCCTTCTCGACCTCTTGAGGAGGGAGAATATGTGCATGAGAAATGGAGACATGCGTCTCCTCCCTTTTAGATTGTAGCAATCTCACCAGAGATGTTGCAAAATTATTTTTTCTTCCTAGAGGAGCCGGATTCTAATGCCATGGTGGAGGTTCTTCCGTGAAGTTTCTTTCATGGAATGTTTGAGGTCTCACCGACCTCTCTCAGAAGTATTCTGTTAGGAATACTCTTTAGAAACATGCTGGTATCGATGTTTTATGTCTTCACGAAGTGAAAGTAACTAGTTTTTGCTCTCTTTGGCTTGCCATTCTATTTGGCCTTCTAGTCAGATGTTCTATATAGATCACGAGGCTAGCCATGGTGAAGCGGTCATCTTTTTGTCCCCATAATGGCACGCTTTAGTGGTCTCTCATGGGCTTGACCCCACATATTGGGTGATCTGGATTATTCTGAACATTGATAATCATTCCTTTGGAATTATTAATGTTTATGCCTCCAATTTGATGTTGTTGAAAGATCTCACCTTTGGCGTTGGATTGTTAAATCATTACTAGTTACCACTTGGGTACTTTGTGGGGATTTCAATATGGTTGAAATGACATATGATAAAGAAGGTCACCTACCATTCCATTGGGCAATGAGTGAAAGAGAGGCGTGGTTTTACATGCGCCATAAATTGGGTCTTTTCGATCCCAACGTTGGTCGTCACCATTCTCATTCTATTTGGCATACTTGGAGCAATTTTTGAGCTAGTTCTGACAGGATATTTAAATGCCTCGATTGGGCGATGATTTCAGCACAATCTTTTTTTTCTTTCACCAACTCTTCACCACTCCCAGTAACTCCATTAGTGGATGTGACGTTATCAGACCACTTTCCCATTATGTTTTGCATTGAATGGTACACCAGACAAGCACATGTCAGTAGGACCTAATTTTTTTAATACCTCTCTGCTGAGTCACCAACCCACCCTGGCCCACATTTGCACCATCTGGAATCTTGAATGCTATCCACCTCGCTCAACGAGTTGGATCCAATGGTGGAATGATGCTATCACACGAACTACAAGATTTCTTCACATCTATGGGCGCCAGTTGGCCATCTTTCACCGACGGTCTTATGCAACCACAACAGCTGACCTTTATGCTACCATAGAGGTGTTGGAGGCCAACCCTTTTTCCCCATCTCTGCAAGTCTGGGTTGCTGAACTTTGACATAATAAGCAAGTGGCTAATAGTTATGCAGCTAGAGGGGCGCAACTCAAAGCCAAGTTACATTGGCTCAAGATCAGGGATCATGCTTCGAAAGAATTTTTTATGGCACTGCGAGCCAGACATTCCTCACCTAGCATCAAGCGCATCAAAGAAGGTACTATTGTGCTCTTAGAGTTACCTGATATTCTTCAGGCCTTTGTCAAGCACTATGATCAAGTCTTCACAGCCCAAGAATATACTCCTGAGCAATCTGTTGCACTTTAGGAGTGTCTTGCTGTTGTGCCAAACATGCTTTCTTTAGCCCAAACAACCTTCTGTGAGCAACTGCTCACTATTGAAGACCTCCAAGAAGCTGTCTTCTTTATGGCAGATGATAAGGCTCCGGGAGTTGATGGGTTTCCCTATGAATTTTACAAAGCTCTGTGGCCTTGTGTTGGTCAAGATTTCTATAAAGTTTACCTTGAGGCCTTTCATTCTAATTATCTAGGTACTCTTATCAATGAAGGTAACATAAAATTCATACCTAAGGCTAGTGATCCCGAGGATATCTATAACTAGCGGCCCATCACGCTCCTCAATGTATCTTACAAAATCATTGCTAAAGCCCTTGCTCTCAAAATCTGCCACCTCTTGCCCCAGATTGTCTGCCCTGAATAGATTGGTTTTATTAAGTCCAGGTTCATCTTGGACAATATCATTGTTGTTTGGGAAGGTATGGAATATGTGAGATGCTCTAATCAGCCATCCATATTCCTTAAGATTGATTTTGCTAAAGCTTATGATTGCATTGAATGGCCTTTCATTTTAGCCATGCTTACTAAGCTAGGTTTCGGCCCCAATTTCCTCCAGTCTATCAATATGTTATTTTTTGATGCCTCAGCTTGCATAACCATTAATGGCTGCCAATCCCAAGCTTTTAAGATGTTTCGTTCCATTTGTCAAGGCTACCCGCTTGCCCCTTCTCTCTATGTTTTGGCTGCTGAAGGGTTTGGCTACCTTCTTGCTCATTCTATTTCCCAAGGTTTGGTCCATAGGATTTCCTTGCCTAATTCATCCACTCAGCTTGTCAATGGCCATTTTGCCGATGATTCCTTCCTCACTTTGCTGGAAGAAGAGACTATTGTCAAAATAGCTTTGGATTGTCTTGAGACCTTTTGCTTGGCTTATGGTTTGGCCATTAAGTGGCACAAAACCTTATGCTATAGACAATCAGTTCTTTCCAGCCCCCTTTGGCTTCAACAGTTTGGATGGAAATGGATTACACCTGGTGAAATCTTTCAATTTCTTAGCATTCCCTTTACCTTTCAGGATTCATCTACGAATCTCTGGCAAGCGATTCTCTCGCGCATTGAGCAGAAATTAGCCTTCTGGCTTACTAAACCACTTTCTCTGGCCATGAAATTTTAGGTATGTACCAAAGTGCTTACAGCAACTCATGTGTATTACTCTTCCTATTGGGTCCCTTCCAAGGCCTCTTATGCTAAATTGGAGAAACTTCTTAGAGATTTTCTTTGGGCATCTTCTGAGACCCATCGTAACTTTCACCGTGTTGCCTGGGAATTTTGTTGTCTCCCTAGAGATTCTGGTGGCCTTGGCCTTCTCTCTACTCAGCGGCAAGGCATTGCTCTCTGTGTCAAATGGATCATCCATGCTCTTATTGGTAATGAGGCCTAAAAAATCTTCCTTAGACACAATATTGAAGCTGGGTTCCCTGTTCACAAACCTTCTTAGAAGGGAATTGGCCTTCATACTCTTCTTATTATGTAGGAGCCTGTTCAGATATTGGGTACCTTTGTCACCAAAAGAATATGGCATGCTTGGGAGGTGGTTAAATCCTGGATCCGTTGGTCAAGGAATGGTTTCTGTGATGGGCTCTCCCTTAATTGACAGAACATATGGTGGTCTCCTCTTTTAGCCAGTACTGGTCAAGTGTTGGCTAAACTTACATGGCTCAAGGCTCTCAACTTTCACAAGAAAGGTGTCTGAACCTTACATGACATCTTTCATTGACCCACCATACACATTCTATCATGGACAGAATTTTGTGCCCAATTTGGCTTTCAAAACTAGGACTGTGAAACCTACAATAGTCTGGTGAGTGCCATTTCGGCTGATATGCTTCATAAAGTGGGTATCCACTCCAATTAACCATGGTGGAAGGACTGGAAGTGGTATCCATAAACCTTTTTCAGAAACTACAAGCCTCTACTTGGATATCGATGGCTTTCACCTAATTTTCCAATGATTGATGCCCTCAATCAGCGATGGCTTCTTCAGTCATCGATAGCAGCTTGGCACAAATGATTCTTGGTTGCGTGGTCTGCAACTGTTGAACCCAAGCTTGCCCACTTTGCTTGGTGTATTCTTTTCTAAGGCTTCTTTGTGGGAGCTCAGCTATTTCATTTAGGGGTTCAGGACCCTTGTTGCCCTTTCTGTGGGTAGGCTGAATCATTCCAGCATCTCTTTTGGTATTGTACCAGAGCGCAACAACTATGGAATTGGATCCATGACTTCTTTTAGTTATTTCGGCTAGAGCCTTTTTCCTGGCATAAGGCTCTATTGGTAGACTCTCCCAGGATTCCAGCAAAGTATACCCAGATTTGGCACACTTTCAAGATGGAAATCCTCTTCAATTTAAGGAAAGATAGAAATTCATGCATCTTTTCTCATAGCAATATGGATATTGTTGTTTCTTTATATTCTAAAGCTATTATTTGTTCTAATGTTCTTATGTAGATTCAAGTGCAAGCTAACAAAGTTGCGCTTAAAGTTTCTCACCTTCAGGAGCTGTTGGACCACTGGGGCAATGCCCCTTTCACTGTGGCTCATGTGCCCCCCTCTCCCACTTCTTCCAGGGGCTGGTCACCTTCATGGGGCCAGTAGAGAAGTGGCTTTGCCAGGGACTCTCGCCCCCACTCTCAGCCTCTCTCTCGTCGCGACTCTCACCCTCACCAGCGGTGATCGTCCTCTCCCCCTCCGCGACCTACCCTGGGTTGGCCTTTTGGCGGACCTCCAGGGGGAGGAAGCAGAGATTCAAGGTGGCCTTCTAGTGGTTCCATTCCTAGTGGTAGTTCTAGTTGGCCCACGAGAGATTCTAAATGGGTCCCGCGTTTAGATCTGGCAATTTCACCTTACTGTGAAGATAATGATGCAGAAAAAGAAAAGGATGACGATGGTTGGGCTCCTCCTAACATCATCCTGGATCCCACTATTATATGGGGCAACCCAGATGATAAGGATCCTCCATCTGTGGGCATTGCTTTAGCCGCTTAATGGTTTTTCTTTATCTATTTCTGCTATGTTTTTCTAGTTCTAGCTGTGGCCATGACATTATGACTTTCTGGGCTCTTCCCATGTGACTTGGGGGTGTGCTTTTCTACCACCCATCTTTTTTGGTGAATATGTACTCTATTTTCTTATTAATATAGATGCTACCTATTCATAAAAAAAAATTGATATAAATATTGTTAATATTAATATATTATTATTATTAACTATACAGTTCTATTCACTACAAATTAAACAATTATATTAATATGAATATAAATATAATATAATATTACACAATATAATAATAATAACATATTCATATTTAGATCGCTACAATATTTTGTCTTAGTCACTTGCATAATTTAATTAAACATATTAATTTGTTAGTATTGGGAGCGCCTCGCTTTTGACGGAGGTGGTTGTTTCTATTATTTATACATAAAAGAATAAAATAACTATTAAAAGTAAATTATATCAATATAAATATGACATTAAATTAAATTAAATTATTAGCGTTGCCACCTCCTCCCTTCTAACCGGAATTAGCTCCTCAATTTTAGGTGTTTGTTGCACTAAAAATAGTATCTCCGACAATCCGTTGAGAACAAGGCATTTTTTTAGCCAATCACAATAGAGATAAATAATTTCTCCATTTATTTTTGTTAAATTTTTCTCATGTTCACATAGGAAAAGTTCAAATTTAATTCAAATTTGCTCAACAAAAAAAATTATATTATATTTTGGTTGGTTTACTCTTGCTAGATTAATCACTAGATAAACCATAACGATTGCAATAGTACTGCCAAAGGCAGGTACTAATAAATGAAATCCTTTCAATGGAATTTTGAATGCCTCTAGCAACCAAACTCACAACTTTGAGTTACTGCCTTATTCATTCGTCGGTATCCAAAGTACTTTCCAAAAGTTTGTCGGTAGTTGGCAATACTTATGAAACCATTTAGATTACCCGATAAGATATAGACAAAGTCGCCTCTCATCAAATTTTTGAAGGGTTGTTAAAACATTATCGGCATCTAAAGACACTTGCAAAAGTATTTTCTTTCCTTGGAAATAGAAGTGGCCTTCCTTTGTCAGCTATTTAAAAGGTTATAAGAACTTTATGGGCCATTTATGAAACTTTCGAAAGTGGAGCTAAAACTCAATGATAGTATTGTCTTTAACACCTTTGAACATGCCTTCAATACTTAAGATTTTATTGAGGGTGTCTTCAAATAATGTCATGAGAGATCAATCGAAATTCTTTAAAACACACTTCAAAACCAAAGGTAAAAAAAATGATTACGAGATTATGGAGGCCAATCGTCCATTATATTTGAAATTAGTTTTCAAGACTTGATTCAAAGTCGATAATACTTAGGAATATAGATCTTGGTCATCACTCAGACTTGCTTGAATAGGGAAAGCATGTTAGCAGCTGGTGTTAACCATTGACGAAGCCTATAATGTTGGAACTGGTTTATCATATCTAAGCTCGACCATAATTGTATTTGCTCAAATAATAACCCATGGCCAAAGTAGTTGTTATCAGAATGTCTGCTATAACTCTTTTATCCTTAATGTATGATGATTCAACTTTGGTATAGGTGACTACAAATCCTCCTTACAAGAAATAATAGTGAACTTGTGACTTATGCTTGAAGAGACACACGGTCAATCAATTGTAATTTCCAACACTTGACACTATGCGATAAGTAGCAAACTTTTTCTAATGAATAATGGAGACATTAATTTTCTTGATCAGGATGAAATGAAGAAACAAGGTTTATTTTAAATATGAACCTGAAAGACATACAAAGGAGGTGAAAGAATTACATAGATTGACCAACACGTGTGAAAAGTTCAAAAATTGTTGAGTTCAAAAATAGGGAAACATATATCAAGCCTAGTAGCTATCAAATACATTAGGATTACAACCATGATCCTGTATAAGTTTGGGTTCACTTCAATGATACTATCTTCCTTAATCAGTTTTAGACTTATAGCTATTGGTGTTGATGTAGGCTTGATGTTTAGCATTCTCAACCTCTTTAAAATCTATGTGACATAATTAATTTTTGAAATGAAGATGCCATGATATATTTGTTGTACCTCAATACCAAAAAAATATTTTAGTAGATCTAAGTCTATCATGTCAAATTCTCTTTTTATTACCTCTTTGAAGTCAATAATGAAGAGGTCATTATTTCTTGTGAAAATCAAATCATTTACATATAGAATAGAAATTTTAAGATCTCACCATGATTTTCTTTGATGTAAAGTGTGGGCTCATTGTCAATTTTGCTAAATGCATTATTAAGAAGATATGAATCAATTCTATTGTATCATTCCTAAGATGCTTGCTTAAGCCCGTAGAGATTTCTTCAACCTATATACTTTGTCTTCATGTCTTGGGGCTTCATAGCCAGGTGATTGTTCAACATATACTTCTTATTTGAGTACTCCATTTAAGAAGGAAAACTTCATGCCCAATTGTTATATCTTCCATTTGTGTTGGGCTGCTATTGTTAAGACTATCTGTACGGTTTCCATCCTTGTAACTGGAGCATATGTCTCATCATAATCTCTTTTAGGCTATTGTTTATGTTGGGATGCTCAGGATCAACCAGAAGATAACTCACCATAAGAGGATGATAATAGATTGATGCGAGAAGAAAATCTCTATTGCTTGATTGATTTTTACAAATGTACAAATGTGCCTATTTAAAGGCAAGAGAAATATGACAGGTAATCTTTTAATGGATAAAACTACCCTAACGGGAATACCTTCCCAATCTAATTATTTAAGCCTGAGTAAAACTTAAGCAAGGTAAAATCTATTTACCCTAACACCCCCCTTGAGTGCAACTTAGGGAGAATAATTATTATGAGATGCAAGATGCAATATGGGTCTCGACTACACAACCATGTTAGGTACCCATTTACAAAGCAAAATGCAATGCAATCTCTCACAAATGGAGAAAAGGAGAAAAACCCCGTGGGAAAAAACTCCTCTCCAAAAGAGAGAGAAAAAAAAAAGATGCATGGATGAAGAACTCACTAATACCCCTAAGGACTACATACATCATGTGTGTACAATCAATGGTCCTCCCATAGGAAGGAAAGAAGGAGACTACATAGCCCCCCCATAATGAATAATATCCTACAAAGATGGTAAGTGTCTGAAAGCAAAATAGAATCCAATCCTTACAAACCACTTGTCTCCCCTTAGGAAGAAACAAAACCATGTATAGATGCAGGTATGCTTCCGATTCAGGATATTCTTTGAAAGATGGAAGCATGAAAAATGATGATGATGTTGTTGTCTCCAAAAAATGCTCATGTGTCTCCTTGTCCAAATAAAATGATGATGCCACAAACCAATCAGGTACATCCCCAATCAAGAAAGAAGGTGACAAACTGGAACTATGTAGAAACTAATTTTGAACATTCTCCAAAGACAAAGATGGTGTGTCTTCCAAATCTGAAATGTGAGATTCGACAAACAATGACCCAATGTCTGACAGATACGAATCCCAATGAGGAAGACAATATGAATCCTATTGATCAGGAATGATGGAAGTACTCAATGAAGGTGGATCAACTATCTCTGACAAAGAATCAAGAACCTCTGAAGCAACTGCAACCTTATCTAAAGTCTTAAAAACCTCCAAAGGATCACAAGCATGGTTTATCTTCTCTGAAGAATAAAGAGGCACATCAGAGTTGGAAAGAGAAGCATCGAGAGATGGTGGAGGATCATGGTCTCCATATGAGTCTCGGATGTAGGTCCAAAGAGCATAAGGGCACTCAAGATGGATCATAGACTCCAAAAGTCGGCATCTAGATGATCAAGAATAACTCTAAAGACTCTAGCCCTATAGCCTTTCCAAATATGATACTCACGAGGTGTGCTAGGAATAGGAACTTGATTATACAAATATGGCAAAAGATGTAGCTCACAAAGATGAGTGAGGATGGATTCACTCCATTGCTCATAGTTCCATTTCTCCAAAGAAAAACCCATTAATGCTATTAATTCTCCAAAACATCACAACTTAGATAGTACCTTCATGAAGACAACTTCCCAATGCAATAAATGTTGATAGACTATAAAACCAGGTGGATTGACCTATACCACTGCGAGCTTGGCGAAGTCAACTTTTCGTTGATATGTGGAACGCAAAAATCAGACTCTAGATGCCCAAGATATGCTCCGTGGAAGAAAAGTCACCTATGGGGGCTCAATGCACAGATGCGGGGGGTGGATTAAGCCCTAGAGCGGATTAGCTCTTGGTCAGGCACGTGACCACCTAATAGCAATGAGTGAAAAATACACAACGTCGATTGTTGCAAAATTTAATCATAAATATGATGCACCTTGCATAGACACCAAGCCCACGAGATGTTACAATAGCTTGACAACTCAATACAAGTGTTGGTGGATATAAAGTGCAAAAATCTCCTTTGTGGGGCAAATGTGGGATAAATGTCCCTGTCCACACCCAAAGAAGGCTTGTGCACGAGCCCACCTCCAGCTATGTAAAGACAAACCCTAGGAAATATTTCTTTTGAAAACTTTGAGATATTCGGCCAGAATGCATGTGTCACGCCTTTGTTGGGCATTTGATCACACGTGGGGGTTTATGCACTCCAAGTGCTCTATTTTGAGACCGCACCTTCTACACGCTGGAATGACTTTGCTCACATTGCCAGGAATGCTGGTGTATTCCACACTTGGAACTAATGCATTCAGTCCAAGCTCGCTGGAATGAATATGCACCTTTATGTTGTTGGCAAGAGACACTATGTCGCTTCTTGATTGTTGTCATTGATGGCAACAAAGTCTATTCCACACTTCCACAGCACATAGTATGTCTATATCTAAAGTCTAATTGAAGAGTGTTTTGGTCCGGTGAGCAAGAATAGAGCATGCAGCAAAGTCTGACAATCAGGTCTGGATTTCTCAGAGCATGTATCTCAGCAAAGTGCAGACTTGGGCAAGTCAAGAGGAGTACCATGACTGCCACATTCCAGAGATTGAACCTCTAGTGATGAAAGAGTGAAAAGATCTGAGCACCTAAGCGTTGAGTTCCTGACAGGCAGAGCAGACTGAGCAAGAACTAACTGGTAGAGCATCAGACCTTAATCCGGATGAGAAATTGATGGTGATCAAGCTTCTTGAGGGATCATTCATGGTTGGCCGACATGATTGATGACTTCTATGTCTATATTTTGATACGCACCATATGTTAAGCATGGGTTCAGCTGACAGACCAGTATTTAGTAAATATCTTGAGTATTCCGGTTGCCGACTAGAAAGATGTTGAAATCCTTGGTGCAGATATATATACCAAATAGATTTTGGTATGAAGGTGTGTTGTGCGTGATATAGTGTGCGAAGAAAAGCAGAGAGTAGTGTGGAAGCAGCTATAGAAGTACAGTATGTGACAGAACAGCAACACTAAGCAGAGGAAGAATGAAGTGTATTAGATTAGTATATTGAGCCTAACCGGAACTGAACCTCAGCATATGTGGATGCCTCTGATCAGTTCAAACACCTGGTTACTTTCTATATACCTTGTAGACAGTGAGTCTCTTGTAGGCAGTGAGCCTCTTGTGAGCAGTGTGCTCGGGTAGTGAGCCCTAATTGGCAAGTGCCATTTTGTACTTCTATTCTTTTAACAAAGAATACAATCTTGGGTTAGTCACCCCATGGTTTTTCCCTTAACAGGGTTTTCCATGTAAAAATCCTTGTGTTATGTCTGTTGATTTCTTTTCTACTCTTATGTTCATGTATGCTTATATGTTTTGATACTACACTAATTGTTAAGAGGAAAAGAAAGTTAAATAATTAAGATAACTGATTCACCCCCCCTCTCAGTTATCCACCTTGTTTCCAACAAGTGGTATCAGAGCTAAGTTCCTCTAAATAGAGCCTAACAGCTTGAGGAAGATCTAGGAATCTCAATGGATATGTATGGTATGAGGGAACAACTTCAGTCTGCCCTAGATGATCTTGAGCAATCTCACTTTGAAGTCAATAACCTGAGGAATGATTGGAGAAAGGAAGATAGATTGTCAATTATCACCAAGAATAATTCTAAGTGTATCTTAGTGATTCGGAAGGATCTCTCTCAGAACAAGGTCAGAACAAGGGAACCAGAATGACTTAAGGTGTGCATTTATTGCAATATGAATTTAGGGTTTGTGCAGAAATATAAGGTTCCTTTTGTTCATCATTTGCGCATTTGCATTCAAGAAGAAGAAAGAATGAGCTCTGCAACAAGATTGCTTCAACCCTCTCAAAGATCAACTGCAGAATTCAATTCAACCAACGATCTTTTCAGCTCTTATCGTGAACCCTAGAAGCATAAAAAGGTATTTCCGCTCTTGAATATCTCTCTCTGAATCTTTTGAAAGATGGCTACTCCAAATGTTGTTAAGATCACTGATAGGCCGTGCCCTAAGTTCAAGAAACATCCTTACAAATCCCTAGAAGTTGATCCCCTAGGCGCATTCTCTAGCATTTCACATGGGGTTCTGCACGTAGAAGATGTTAGGGTATACATTCACGCCAACATTGAGGAATTTGGGGAATCCAAGCTGATGGATATCTATCACAAGGAATTAATAGATGAAACATTTGAACTTAAACCCCAATACAAGGCCATCAGGGATAAGCATTTTGGACATTGCATCCATTTCCCCTGTTTTGCAGAAGATGAATGGGTCCGGTATGTTCTTAGTAGAATACATGATAACTTCATGTGGTTGTTGAAGCCCTTCAAGATAACCAAGGATGCAATCAGGGCAGTAACTGGTTTGCACTCATCTAGTGGGTTGCCTGCTCTTAAATCGGTCAAGAACCAAATTGTAAGTGAGGCTACCGGATCAAAATTTGACAAAAGAGCAATGACAATATAGGATATCACAGATCCAGATATCAAATTTGCTTCTATGATAATTGGTTATAAAATATATCACTCTAGCAGGGAGAATTCTATATCTAGAACAACAATTTACACTGCTTATCAGATGCTAAGGGAAAATGTTGATTATGATCTTTGTGAGCTTCTCCTAAACCAACTATTAGAGAATTTATAGAAAATAAAGAAGGATAAGAAGAATTCATTTAAGTACGGTGGCTTGATACTATGTCTATTCTTCTACTATATGAATGAGCTACCTGGAGCTAGTAGCTGGATATGGTAAAATGACAAACCTGTTGCCATACAAATCAGAGATTATATGTATGGGCTTGGTGATGCCAAGGCTTAAAGCACAGATCTCTAAGGATATTTCAAGAATTTCCAAGGTATGATGCAGGCCAAAGAAAGAATTCCTCAGACATTAGTTGAAAAATATAAAGATACAGTGTGTTTTATGGTAGACACTGATCAATGCCTAATGGAGGCAGTAGACCCCAAAATAGTCTGGATTATGCCAATGGGCTATGAGGTGGATGAGAAAATTCTGGAACTGCATGTCCAACACCTACTAAGTTAGCCTAAGGACCCTGAGGCAGAAAGGTTTGGAACCTTTCAAGAATTGAGTGTGAAAATTCATGTTGAGCTAAGACAACCAGAGATGAAAAGAAAAGTGAGAAGAGAAGTAGAGGAAGTTGCCAAAAGATATGGCATTTCAAAAGAAGCAGTCGATGCAAATAGAGAGAAACTAGAAAGAGCAAAGAAAGAGAGACAAGATGCAGAAAAAGAAAGTGATCCGGTGCAAGCCCCCTTCAGGACTAGATCCTCAAAGAGTTTTGTACTGTTGGTCATGATGTTAGTCACAAACAAGCATAGAATAAAAGTACACATTAACCTTTATTCATCTTGAAAGATACTATAAATTCAAAGAATTCATGATCCCAAGTCTCCGGTGATTAGGTCTTAATCGTCTGAAGTTACTCAGAGGTTAATGTGAGTTGCTGTTTCCATTTTGGGGCCTTACGTGAAAGTTCAACGTCATCATGATACTCCTGCAGAAATTCTTTACAGAGAAGTCATATTATGCAGTTGTTTGGTGAAAAGATGTAGAAATGCTTCAATCTTTGCATGATATTTTCAATTGTGCATGCTTTATATTCAAATATGCTAAGTATTTGCGATTATCTATGAGATGTCTGTATATCTGTGTTATTTGCTTAAGATCATCAATTATTTGCAATTATGGAAATGAAACGCTCTAAAATTTAAAAGAAATTGAAGAAATGCTTCTAATTAAATTTAAACCTTTAGCTTTTGAACCACATGTATATTAGATACTATCATGAAGAGAAGAAAACCAAACCATATTTTCACCAGGACATTCCACAGCTAGATATAGTTGATGCTAACTTCGAAGGAACTTGTATGAAAACAATACATGTAAGTAGACATGCACTCTAAGCGATGCAACAGATCACCACATATATCTAGAACTCATACACTGATTACTCAATATTTACTATGAATTGTAATCGACACAGTCTTCTCATTCATTAAGCATGCAAAAATATAAATGTATACAGAAACTTTGAAATGAGCTCTGAATGTTTTAGCAGACGGATTTCAATTAAGTTTCAAATGTTTACAATAAGGCATTCCACCACCTTTTATAGAATAAAGTGAGGAATCCGTTACAAAAGATCTACGATCTTGATTTATCAATGCAAATCTATGGTCATCAATTATTTTGACTTTGTCAAACTTTACAAAAATGGCACAAGTCGCCAGCTGGCAACTATCTATATTACTTATGCTTATATCCCCTTTATGATGTATCTTCATCATGTTCCTCAGCTGATTCATGTGGATCATCATCATGTGCATCACTTCCTGAACTTTCACTATCCTAATGATGATGATGCCGCATATGGGGCTGCATGCTGTTCCAGATCTGCTCATATGAATGCACAACTTGATCTATTCCTCTGCCATCTTGAGTCTTTGCTTTGATGATGGCATGCTTATGTGCTTCATACTTATCTATGCTGTTATCCAGCTTGTTTTTCCTGTCCTGCAGTGTTTCATTGTATCTTTCCATCTTAACCTTGATCTTCATTATTTTATCTATAAGTTCCTCTATCAAGTGGACAGGTGGACCATCTGCTTCTGATTGGAAGTTACTGTGTAGAGCTTTGATAGCAGACTCTTCATCTTGATTTTCTATTTTCCCTTCCACCTTGCCTTCCAATGTTTCTAATATCTCTGCCTCTTCGGCCATTAAATCATGTAGCCTCATGCTGATATCTCTCAGCTTATTATTGCATCTTTTGAGGACTCCGCATTCAAACTGAATGTCTTTGTACCAGATGTCTACAAACAATGCAGTATTATTGTTCAATACCTGCTTACTGATAAGCAGTTGAGGATTTATCCTCTTTATTTCTCCCAAAAGGCTTAGGACCCTTTCCAGTTTGTAAGACCTTTTCCCGGTCTGCATTTGCAATTTATCCACCTTGGTCCTGGAGTCACTCAAAATACTCCACCTCTTCAAAGACACTTTCACTATTTCTACAGCATCATCCAATGTGGATGACATCCATTTTCTTATTACAGATGCCTCATGTTTCATGAGGTCTAACTTATTTATCTCTTCCTGAGAAATGGCGGTCAATGGGATTGCATGTTCAGTTGAAGCATCATCAGGAGTAATCAGCCTCTTTATATAGGCATGCAACTGAGCAATGTGCTCTTTATGTTGCGTATTCTTCTCCTTCTCTCTTTTCACCTTTTGAATTAGAGAGTCAATAATGTCTTTGCCCTCTTGACCTTCTTGGTCCTCATTGGCAAAACCCAAATCCACTGTGCTGATTTGGAATTCATCTACAGTAATTTTACCTTTTTCTTTTTCCACCGCAGGTATGGCAATTTGTGTGGTCCTCCTCCCGGTTGCCAGATCTCTCCTGATGGCCGATGTCATTCTGGCCTTCCTCCTAGGCTTCATTATATCCACGGAGAAAAAGGTGGAGACATCAAATTCCTGAATTTCAAGCTCTTCCTCTATATTTACTTCTTTTGCCAACCACGGAGGCACCTGATCATGTTTTTCAGCATCATCATGATGTTCACCCATATCTCCCGTTTCTGTCAGCAAGTGTTGTGGAGATGGTGATTTTTCCATTTCTTCTTCCTGATGCTCACCTTGTTGTTGATCCTGCGGCACATCCTCCTCTTGAGGAATTTCCTTCTCCGGAGGAGCTTCCTCTTGGTGTGGGGAATCCTGTGGTGCATCTGTAAGTTGATCATGATGATCATGATCCTTTTCCATCATTACTTCGTCTATTTTCAATTCTTCCCCTTGCTGTTTATCCACTGCACTGGATACTGTAGATTCTGCCTGAGGTGCCGGCGGTTGTTCTGCAGCCATTATTTGTTCCAGGCCTGCACTGTCAACCTCTTGTATTTTGGCAGCTGGATCCTCTATTGTTTCCTCCTTTTCATCAGCCTTCGTTTCTCGAACCTCTACTATAACAGGTTCCGTCGATGTATCCTGTGGGCTTTGTTGGCCTAATTCAAGAGCATGGCCTTCTGACTTTGCCATCTCTATTTCTTCTATTGGGTGCCCTTTGTCAGGTGATCCTACTGGCTGTTCAGGACTTGCATCTTGCTTCTCTATCAAGTCTACCACTACAGGGCTTGTCACCTCTGTGATTAATGTATCTAGCCCTATTTCCTGAGCTACTTGCTCTGGGCTCTTTTCCTGTTCTCCTTCCACTTGCTTCATTTCTTCCAGTACTGTTTGAACTGGTGGAGGCTTGTGAGGGGTCATGCTTATTCCGGCAGCAAGTGTCTCCATCTTTTGTGCAGCCACATCCTACACGACCTCATCATCAGACAAGTTTATTGTCTCGTCTAGTGAGATATGACCTTCTGCTTGTGTCTGGGTAGTTTCTTTCGTTTGTTCTTCTACAAGTTCAGTTTTGAACTTGACGATGGTAGGAAGTGGAACATTATGTTGAAGTTCCTTAGGCACTTCACTACCTGCCCCTTGTAATACTGTAGGGGTTTGTTTTATTTCACCTCTCATAGAGGTTCTTTGTTTCTTAGGTGGGGTGGACACCAGCACCTGTGGAGCTTTTCTCTTCCTCTTTATAATTAATGGAGCCTCTTCTTCTTCAGGCTCTTCCTCCATGAGGATATCCTCTTCTCTAGGTTTTCTTGAGGATTGACCCTCTTCTAGGGTCTCAGTAATTCTAGCCTCTACTGTCTTACTCTTCTTGGGCTTTTCTTTCTTTGGAGGGGATGCTGATTCTGATCTTGATCCTGATGCTGCTGCCTCCTCAGCTACAAATACTGCCCTTTCAATTATAACCCCTTTGGGTTCTTTATCCACCTTCTTGCCCCTTGGGGGTCTTTTGCTCTGTTGTTGTGGTTGAGGGATTCTATCTCCCTTGGTCTTCCTTTTTTCATTCAGGAAGTCATCATATTCATCCCCAGGAATATCTTGCCCCTTCTTCTTGTTGTCCACCGTGATGGCAACACCTTTCTTCTTCAATGCCTCCACCTGCTCATCAACCCAAGCTTGAGTTAGTTGTATGGTCTTGGCAATGAAGGGGTCCAAGGATATGTCTTCCTGCATGGTGAGGTTAGGTGCAGAGATAGTATCATTATATATCTTCTTTTGCTCATATTCATCTGCAATTATCCTTCCATCATCCTTCTTCAATTGTTGGGGAAGGGAGATGCAATCAAAGGTTCTTATTTGGTTCAGAGTTAACCTCTGATACCTTCTTCTTCTGGCCTCTGCCTCATCTTCGCAGTTGGCCCAAAAATCCTCTAGGTGCCTCTGATGAATAGGCTTTCCTAGTATTCTCTGCATCCTACCGTAAGGATCATATGGTCTCATTAGTGGAAAAGACTGCAGATTCATTTTATTTAGGGTGACCATCACCTTCTTTATATTGTCTGAGTCAGGGCACATGTAGCAGCTGATGCTGACTGGGAACAAAATTGTGGTAGCTGCTTGGCGTCCTTGTACATTTTTATCATTGTGGAGCCCTGCCGGATAAATTCCATTAATATCACTGCATCAGTAGGATACCTCGGCAGCATCAGAGGATGTCCCTCAAAACCTTCAACCCTTATGTATGAAAAGGTTGCAAACTGTATGTACCAGGCCCCATGCCGGTAAACTATCTCTTGAGCCTCCATGCTCAATCTCTTTGTTCTATCTTCTTCCATTGTCCTCACCAGATGCATGGAGAATGCATCATTGACCAGTTTGTAATCTTTAAAGTAATTGGTTCTCTGTAGCTGGGGATGATGATCCTAGATATATGCAGCATTTGTGCTTGTAAGCTTTCCATCTGTAACTAAGGCATCAAAAGTGTCTTTGTAAGCACAAGAATAAACAATGTAAGATGTCATATAGAATACACAATTTGAACCTCCTAGGTTCATCAGCTGCTCATGCAGAGCATCGCTTATTATCTGGCCCCATAGTGGCTTGATGTCTGAATATAGACACATCATGATTATTCCGTACATCCAATCCCTGAAACTACCAGCATCAGGTTGGCCTGTTACTATGTTCAGGAGTGCAATCATGTATTGGTATTCCTCACTGAAATCATATTTGAACAGGTGCACAGGAAGTTTGGCTGCTGCAGGATATGTGTTGTTCTCAGCCCGCCATTGATACATGTTCTTCCTGGCTGATTTCTTGTTGGCTTCATATTCCTTTTCAGACTTCTTCAGATCTACGCTTTTAACTTTACTACCCAGTGGCAATCCAAATGTCCGGGAGAGACCCTTGATGGATAGGTCTGCATATATCCTCCCATGTTTCATTACTTGCCTTGTCTGAGGATTATAATTCTGGGCACACTCGATGACTAGCTCCGGAGATTCCATGGAGTATGGAAAATTGGCAACGTTCCACATTCCTGATACGAACACTGCGTCCAGCACAGGACTTTTATCATTCCCATCGTTCAGCCTAGCTGACCAGGCTTCCAAATTGGTGCTTCCCTGATGGGTATCTGTAATTGCACTGTATTTAAACAGGACCCCCCTCTGGGACAAGAATATGGGCCTACTGAATTCCTCTTGACACTTAACTAACCATTTGTTAGCCATGAATACCTACAATTAACAAAATCCTATCTCACAACAGGTATACACATCTATGCATATTGCCATTGACTTTATAAATCACCATACCTACTGTATTCCTTCAACATTACTTAATCATATGGATGCATAAACCGGAACTTGCATCATCATACCTGAACAACAATAACATGATGAGGGTTTCATTTACTCACCTGGTTATGCAGACCTTTTCTTTTATACTAGTAGACTGTTAACAACGCTCTTAATTCAGCTGATGATCACTTACTTCCTTCTGTCTGTGGGCGCAAATCATGCAACAATCGCTTATATGCGGATATGGAAGCTGGTTCTCTGTAAAACAATTTTATCGCAAGGTAAACATAAAAATGACAATTGAATTACCTTTTAACCTTGCAATTAGGGTAAATTTTGGGCAACTCTGACAAATTAGATTGTATTCCTTGATTATCCGTGTGAAACGCAGGATCTCTCCAGGTGTTTCATTGGGTTACGGGGTCGGCGGGAACCACCTACCATGTTTGCATGCATTAAATCATAATGGCGGCAATGGGAGCGGGAGGATATCCATATGACAGGATATCATGAAGGCAGGATGATATTCGCAAATATCAGGTCAAGTTTCAATGTCGTCCTCCTCCATCAAATTGGAATGGGTATCGCAACAAGATCCGAGTGACAAAAGCACCTTTTGGTTATGTTTAGTACATCAGGAGGATATTTCGATGTATCGGGTGATGTTTCAAATATGATGATGACGAGACAAACTTACAAGCCTCTCTTTTGGAATATCAGGATGACGTCATCCTGATATTCGTTCTTTGTATCGGAAAGGCATCATGACGTCATCAGGATATTGGCTTAGGGTGATATTTCATGGTAGGAGGATATTAAGAAATATCGGGTTACCTTTGGGAATATGACGCTCGCGATATATAGGACTGTTTGACGGGAAAACTCATTACCACTTAAAATTAACGTCCGGATATCTAGCCCTCATGACTTATCGGGTGATGCACCAAGATCAGGATGATCTTCGACAACATGACTGAGGTTATAAAAATACGATCCTTCTCTTGCGAATATCAGGTTTGACCAAAACTTTGACTATTCATAACTTTCACATCCTAAGGAATATCAGGGTGATGTAAAAGGCAAACCTGCATGGAATTTAACGCTCTTTCAAAAATAGGAGGTCATAGAAAAGAAATGCGACTATGAACTTTGACAAACTGACCTTATGATGATGACTTACCTCATCCTGGTTCTACATGATGATGCACATCACTTACTTTTACCAAACCGCCACAAAGTAGACAACACAAGCCAAGCTGAAAAGTTGGGTCCCTGTTTTGCCAAGTCAAAATGGGGTGTGTTGTGTAACCACACAACAACTTGCCACCAAAGAAAATAAACAAATTTCAATGATTCAAGTGATGTGATCCCATTCATCTATAGTATTTTAATTCCATCTAAGCATAAGCATTATGATCCTCTGAGTGATAAAATTTCATCATGGTAACAATGCTTAACAAAGGATCAGGTGTGTGCATATGATTAATGATCCTCATCTTGAAAGCAAGTTGAAAACATAAGTAACTGGTGTTAAACTACATAGTTGGAGATCATCCCTCATAGCCAACTTGGATAGAGCCTTGCTGCCAGCAGGCGTTCATAGCCCCGGCAAGGTTATCTATACAATCTCCCTAAGTAGAGCCCCACTGCCAGCAGGCGTCTATAGCCCCGGTAGAGTTACTTAGATGGCCTAATTTTATTTTTTTTCTGATTTTCTCTTTAAAATTTGTATCTGATATCATTATGTCAGCTCATTTGTACAAGGTACAGTCACTTGCAGCTTTAGGTTGGAGATTCTATTGGTAGCAAGGGAGTCCCTTTAGATTTTCACTTAACACCTATACTTGTGTGTTCAACGAACCCAAGGCTGTTAGGTGTTTCATTGTGATTGATTCACTTTAACCAAAGAAAAGGCACCCTGATGAATGGATATCACAAACCTGATCATGAAAATTTCTTAGAATGAATCATAACCTATGTCTAAATGTGATCTCATCATTTGAATCTTAACAATTCAGCTATTTTCTAGGGTGATGAAGTGCAGCATCTTGAGTTACCAAAACAAAACTCAACGAACAAACAAAATAGGACAAAAGAACACTGTACAAACAACTATACAAATGTACAATATGATACATATGACTGTCATGAAGTTATTCAGGCTTGGAAATAATGCTTGAGGAACTGTCCATTGACTGGCAATGGGACATCCTCACCTGTCAGGTTCTTAAGCCTATAAGTGTTGTCTCCTAGTATCTCAGAAATTTGGAAATGACCTATCCATAATTTATCAAACTTACCATGGTCACCTTTCCTTTCATGAGCTTTATCCCACATCAGGACTAAATCAGATATCCTAAAACCTTTAACTCTGGCTCTCTTGTCAAACCAGCGTTTAACAACAGCTTGATGTTTTGCAAATTGGTCAATTGCTTGACTCCTTTTTTCTTCCAGGTGCATCAATTGAAGCAACCTGACTTCTTGCTTATTGTCTATGCCTAGGTATTCTTGGGCAAACTGCAGAGTAAGAATTTTTAAGTTTACAGGGAGGATGGGATCCACCCCATATACTAGTTGGAAAGGTGAGTTTCCTAATGCAGTTTTCACTCTAGTTCTGTCAACCAATAAGGCATACTTTAGAAATGAGTTCCATTCTCTAGGGTTCTTTTCTATTAATTTTCTTATGATATTCAGTAAATTTTTATTGGTGGATTCTGCTAATCCATTCCCTTGGGGATAGTAGTTGGATGAAAACTTAAGTATAATCCCATGATCAAAAGCCCAACTTGATAACTTGGTAGAAGTGAAGGCAGAACCATTATCACTTACCAAAGCATAAGGAGTTCCATACCTGGTGACAATGTTATTCTCCAGAAATTTAATGACATCATCTGCAGTACAAGTTTTGCTGCTAAAAGCCTCAGTCCATCTAGTACAATAGTCAGTAATCGTTAAGACGTACCTATGACCTGAGGAGGACGGAGGATTGATTGGTCCTATGAAATCCATGCCCCACTTTGCAAATGGGCGCTCTTCCATCACTAGCTGCAAGGATTGTGCAGCATACTTCTCTCTGTTGGCAGCAACCTGGCAAACATGACAACATTTAACATGATCAGCTGTGTCTTTAAAAATTGTAGGCCAGTAATATCCTACTCTGAGGATTGCATGTGTTGTGGCCAATGCTGATCCATGTGTCGTTCCAAACTTATCATGTAGTTCTAACAGGACTTCATTTGCTCCTGGCTTTTCTAAACATCTCAGGTATATTCCTTCATAATTCCTCTTGAATAGGGTTCCTCCCTTCATCATATACTTTCAGGATCTTATCTTTAAGGCTCTTCTCTGTGAAGCTTGCATTCTTGATGGACATCTTCCAATGATCAGGATGTGCCTGATATCTGAATACCACTCTTTATTGTCTTTCTCATTGATCACATATTGCTGACTAGTGATGTTTGGGTCAATTTCAGATATCATCTGGCTCAGAGCTTGTCCTCTTACCAGCTTCATTGGTGTAATTTCCATATCATACTCTTGCAATACAGTAATCCATTTAGCTCTTTTCTCACCAGGCTCACTTTGCATCAGCAACATCTTCACTGCTGCATCTGGTACTACGGCAATTACTTTGCTTCTTAGTATGTAATGTCTGAATTTCTTTATTGCTCTAACTAATGCAAGTGCCTGTCTCTCAACATCTACATATCTCAATTCAGCATCCCTGAAAGGACAGCTCATGAAAGCAATTGGTTTCTCTTCTTTTTCTTCATTTCTTTGAGTTAACACTGTTGCAGAAGTATGTTCTGAAGCAAATGAATAGATGTAGAAATCTTTTGTGTAGTCTGGACTGATAAGGACTGGAGCATCAGAAATGGCTTTCTTTATATCTTCAAATGCAGCTTTGGCCTCTGGTGTCCTCTCAATTTGTGCATCTTTTTTCAACATGGCATTTAATGGTCTGACAATCTCAGCAAAGCCAGTGATGAACTTCCTCACAAAGTTTATCTTACCAAAGTAAGACTTGAGTTCCTTTTTGCTTCCTGGAAGTTGTAACTTCATGATAGACTCCACCCTATCAGGATCAATGATAATTCCATCTTCTGTGATCAGGTGACCTAGTAACTTTCCTGTTGTCACCCCAAATATGCACTTCTTGGGATTCAAAGATATCCCGTACTCTTCGCACTTCTTCAGTACACTTCTGGGATCAGCGACATGATTTCCCCTTTCCTTGGAGAATACGGTCAAGTCATCCATGTAGATGACTATACATTTTCCTATTAAGCCTCTGAAGGCTATGTCCATTGCTCGCTGGAATGTTGCTCCAGCATTTATAAGTCCAAATGGCATACGTCTATATGCAAATATCCCCCACTTTGTAGTGAAGGCAGTTTTCAATCTGTCAATTTTATCAACCATTACCTGGTTGTATCCTGAAAATCCATCCAGGAAGGACATCATTTTGGCTCCATTTACAATCTGCAGAACTTCATCCAATGAGGGTAAAGGATAATTGTCCTTTTTTGATGCTCTATTCAGGTTCCTGAAATCTACGCATAACCTGATGTCTCCATTCTTCTTTCTGACTGGCACGAGATTTGCCACCCAAGTGGAGTGCCTCATAGGAAATATTATCCTGGCGTTTAACAATTTCTTGACTGCTTCAAGAATTATTGGTTCAAGCAAGGCATTGACTGGCCTTTGCTTCTATCTGAAAGGTTTAGCATCTAGCTTAAGAGGTATAGTGTGAGTTATGATAGAGGTGTCATATGTCTTCAGTTCATCATAAGTCCATGCAATTACATGTATGTAGTCCTTGAGTGCCTGAGTTATTCCTTCTAACTCTTCTGATGTGCAAACCTTACCTATCAATACATTTTTCTTGTCCTCATCCTGTCTGATATTCACTTGTGAATACTAACCTCCATCTGCCTTGGGCAGATCCTTCTGTTTTAAGCATATTATCCAAATCAAAGGCTCTTTCTAATTCAATCATACCTTTAGGGATCCTGTTGCTAGGCAATTCTAATATCTTATCTTCTTCCCAGACATGATCTTCCATACCATTCTCATCTATAATCTGAGCTTCAAATATGTCTCTATTTGAGATGAAGTCCAGGATGTGCTGATCATCATCAAACACCTGGAGGTTGGTCACATTATCAGGTACTGAAGGTACTGACACCAGTTCTACTAAAAATCTTTTCAGACCAGATATAGATAGTGGCTCCAATGTACTAGCAGCTTGGGCAAGTGCGTCTGCCCTATGGTTTTGTTCTCTTGGTACGTGGGTGATGTTAAAGGCGTCAAAATCCTTAATCAGGTCCCACACTTGATGTCTGTAATTGGACAGCTTTCTGTAGTTACATGAGTAGATTCCTCTTGCCTCACAACTAGCTCTAAATCTTCGAAGACATGCAGGATCTTTACTTTCTTCTTATGAGCAAACCGTATCCCATGAATCAGAGCCTCATACTCTGTTACATTGTTGGTACAAGGGAACTGTAATCTATAGGCTACCAAGTAAGATTTTCCATTTGGATCAATTAGATCAATCCCTACCCCAGCACCAAGCTTGGACTTGGATCCGTCAAACCTCAAGATCCAGGGTTTAGCCCCAGCAGGACATTTAGCTAAACATTCTTTTCCCTCTGCAGCTCTGGCTGCTGTTCCACCTGATATCCACTTTAACTTAGGGATGTCATCATTCTCAAGTTTCTTCTTTCCCTTTTCTCATGAGCCTGATGGTTTTTCTACTTTCTCTTTCACTTCAGCAGGAGGATGATCTTTCGGATCTGCGGCTGCATGCTTTTTCAAAATGTGTAAACATAGTGAGCAAGTTGTTTCTGAGTGAGGTGCCTCGTGCAGCCTACACCAACCTTTAATTAAAACCTCGTGCGGAGATTTATGCTATCGTGTCATCTTCTCTACTTCTTTTACTAGAAATTCTTCAAACTTAGTCAGGTCACTACCTTTGTCTTCATCAGACAATTCATAGTCTGGTTTCATAAAGCAATCACTACCAGGAGTGATCTTTTCTTTCCTCACATCATTTATCTGATCAGACACCATAACTTCTTCTATTTTCAGAATATGATCTTCATCGTGATCTGTTGGCTCCTCTGTTCCTGCAGGAGATAGATAAGAATTAGTATCATCGTCATCATCATCAGATGTAGCATTTACCTTGGAATATGATGATGATGCCTCACTGCATGTCTGCTCCAGCATCATCATATCTAAGCAAGTTTCACAAGTTTTTTCTGAGTGTGCTTCACCGTGTAATCTGCACCATCCATCAATCAAAATATCATTAGCAGGTATATTTAACAATTGACAATGTTTTACTTGATTAGACAGATGCATCTCAAAGTCTCTGAAGCGATCTATTTCATTCTCATTATCAGGATTATCATCAGGTTCTACAACTGGCATGTCCTCCTAATGATCATCATCATGATGATAATGAAAGTCAAACATCAGGATCTCTTCTATTTTGACAGTCTATGGCCTGATGCAGTAAACTCCAGGCTCTACGTCTACGTACATGATCTCATTTGTTCTGTTGTACTAAGTGATCATATGTTTCATTCTAGGCTCAGCATCAATCCTGATCTGGTTAGGTATACCCTTCCATGGCAACCACATGTGACTGAAATCTGTAGACATATATTCGTTAAGCGTTTTGGACCAATCTCAGCTAAGCAACATCCCATAAGTATCAGGTATGTCAACTACCTGAATATCGATGTAATACTGAATCCTAGGATCAGATGCTAGTTGCATGTGGATATGAGTTAACTCTCCTACTACACTTACTTCTGTTTTGTCCCGCTGTGTGACCTTCTTTAGAGATTTAGCAGGATGTAATCCTAAGGCATTACATATTGACAAGGGCATGACATTCGTGGAAGCTCCTGAATCAACCAGACAGTTGTACAAGTTCTTGCTGAACATTCTTATGGTGAGGAGGAACGAAGGTGACTCAGTTTTATCCCTATACAAGGTCATGTGGGAGGTTTCTGCAGCTTGGACTGTAGCTAACACTTTAGGCTTAACAGTATTATCCCTGGCAGCATGATCTTTGCCACTGGATTGACTTGAAAGATGGCTATCCTCTTTAGGAGCAGGATCATCTAGTGACTTCATGAATGCCCTTTTGATGGCAGGAGTTTTTAGTAACTCAAACAGGGACAGGCTGATCTTAATTTTCTTCATTTCATCATCCAGATAGGTGATTAACTTATCAGATTCATGATGTACATTTACAGCCTTTGATCTTGTGTTCTGAGGCAACAAGTACTGAGCATTTACCTTGGGGAACCCAGGGTTGTTGCTAGCTTTAGGATCAGGAGGTGTATTGAAGTTGTTTGGAGGTAGGAATGATGTCAATGGACCAGCAGATCTGTTAGCATTACTCCTCAAGTTATAATTATGCTTACCAGGATATTGTTGCTGATATGCATGCACTTCCTCATGTTCTCTTGCAGGCTCATTTTCATCCTCAAAGGGGAAAACGTAATTTGTTTCAAAAGTTAAGGCAGATTCTTCACATGTTTGGTTATAACTCTGATGAGGTTGATAAGTATAGGCTTCTAGCACAAAAGCTGAGTCATATCCACAAGGAACAATCTCATTTCCTTCTGCCTGAGGTGGATTTCCAGAAGTGTTAGACACTTCAGTCTAAAAGATGCTAGCAGTGATTCTAAATTATGGACAGTCTAATTCTGCATGTGAATTTGTATTGTGGATCCTACACCAAATATTAAGAGCTGCCTCAGCGAGATTGATTCTAGTAGTCTGTTTGGCTTCACCATGAGGCTGATTGTCCAGGGGTGATGGTAATGAGCCATTATTTGGCCTAGAGTTCCATATTCTGGGTTGTCTCTGGGGATTATTGTTATTTCCACCACCATTATTGTTGAAATTATTGGTGTTATATCCTCTGTCAGGATAATTTGATCTATCATTGGAATAATTTCTATTCTGATTTGATTGGGAATAGAAACCCTGATTTCTCAAATGTGTTACTTCTGTGGTGAGTTTTCTCAATTGAGCAGAGATTTCTTTGATTTCCTCCTTTTCTTCTTGAGCTTTAGCCACCACATTTTCATTCTGAGGCTTGAAAAAAGAGGATCCATGGTTATTATTGGACAGGTCAGCACCCTGAGGTGTCTGAGCTTGTGCAGGATATTGTGGCAATTGGCCATTTCCATTAGGAGGGGGCATAATGCTTAGTGGAGGTACTTGCAAAGGTGCAGGCATGACTGCTGGGGGTATCACTGCTCCATTAGGATATTGTGTAGGATACTGTGTAGAATATGATGTAGGATACTGTGAATGCATGCCAGGCAAGGTAGGAAATACCATATTTGGAGTAGGAGCAGGTATCAACTGCTGATTTACCTATATAGCTTCTTGAAAAGCTAAGGCTAAAGTTGTGATTCGGGGATGTGTCCTCCTTATGAACATGGAAGTCAAAGGATCTAAAGTTGAATAATAAATGCTCCTTGCAGCTTCATCAGACACAGTATAAGGAGTGACCACTCTGGACAACATTTTCTAAAACCTAGCATTGAAATTGGCAATAGGCTCATTCTCAAACCTCTTAATAGTGGCAAATAAATGATAGTTTATTGAGGGATCGACTGGAACCTTAAATCTATCAAGAAAAGCTTTCTCTAATAAGGCCCAGGAATCAACAGAACCCTAACCAAGACTAATGAACCAATTATAGGCCTCTTCTCCTAAGGAAAAAGGAAATAATCTGCACACCACATCCTGATGCTCTATTCTAGCTCTGCAGCAAGCTTCCTTAAAATTCCTGATATGATCTTCAGCATCTTGATAAGGATGATATTTTGGACAAAGTTTGTCCAGATTCTTTGGTAACTCATGATATGCAGTAAAGGTCAAAGGTGACTCTGCTGCAAAGAAAGACATTGCAACCGAAGGAGGTTGAGCTGGTGGTGCAGCTGGCTGGGGTTGAACTAAAGGTACACCCTGAGGCTGAACAGGAGGTGTCACGGATATCCCAGAAGGTATTTGCAAACCAATAGGAGTTACAAGAGGAGGTTCTGGTGAAGCTCTTGGTGCACTAGACCCTGGAGTATGATGAATGTCTACAGTTCTAGGTCTGAAACCTCTAACAAGCAATTCTTCAAAAATTCCACTAGGTCTAGACCTGGTATTTATCCTGTGAGCCATGATTTCTCAATTTTGAGGCAATTTGGCAAAAACTTTGCGAATATTGGCTGAATTTCACCGGATGAGGTGATATTTGCGGTTTGACGACTGATCGGACTATATATTTATGAAATATTTGCAAAGATACTGCAAATATGAAAGGATATTTGAGGCATAACGACTCCTAGCACGAGATCTCAAGTTTCTAAGGCCTAAATTCTTCAAAGCTTGAACAAAATTATGTGTCTTTGGCTGTTATTAGTGAATTCAGAATGATCTATTGTAAAGCTTGCAATATTTATGTGAGATCTGGAAATCTTTACACAGAATGAGCATATACAAGCCTTTTATAGTAAATATTTGCGTAATATTTGAAATTTACAGACGATCCGAGGCTACCTTACTCTCTACATCATCAAACCTGAAAATGATGATGATGAGCGTGGTCTTCCAGATCGGGCCCTCCTTCTAGCGCCAATTTATGTTGGTCATGATGTTAGTCACAAACAAGCATAGAATAAAAGTACACATTAACCTTTATTCATCTTGAAAGATACTATGAATTCAAAGAATTCATGATCCCAAGTCTCCGGTGATTAGGTCTTAATCGTCTGAAGTTACTCAGAGGTTAATGTGAGTTGTTGTTTCCATTTTGGGGCCTTACGTGAAAGTTCAACGTCATCATGATACTCCTGCAGAAGTTCTTTACAGAGAAGTCCTATTATGCAGTTGTTTGGTGAAAAGATGTAGAAATGCTTCAATCTTTGCATGATATTTTCAATTGTGCATGCTTTGTATTCAAATATGCTAAGTATTTGCGATTATCTACGAGATGTCTGCATATCTGTGTTATTTGCTTAAGATCATCAATTATTTGCAATTATGGAAATGAAACACTCTGAAATTTAAAAGAAATTGAAGAAATGCTTCTAATTAAAGCTGAACCTTTAGCTTTTGAACCACATGTATATTAGATACTATCATGAAGAGAAGAAAACTAAACCATATTTTCACCAGGACATTCCACAGCTAGATATAGTTGATGCTAACCTCGAAGGAACTTGTATGAAAACAATACATGTAAGTAGACATGCGCTCCAAGGGATGCAGCAGATCACCAAATATATCCAGAACTCATACACTGATTACTCAATATTTACTATGAATTGTAATCGACACAATCTTCTCATTCATTAAGCATGCAAAAATATAAATGTATACAAAAACTTTGAAATGAGCTCTGAATGTTTCAGCAGACGGATTTCAATTAAGTCTCGAATGTTTACAATAAGGCATTCCACCACCTTTTATAGAATAAAGTGAGGAATCCGTTAAAAAAGATCTACGATCTTGATTTATCAATGCAAATCTATGGTCATCAATTATTTTGACTTTGTCAAACTTTACAAAAATGGCACAAGTCGCCAGCTGGCAACTATCTATATTACTTATGCTTATATCCCCTTTATGATGTATCTTCATCATGTTCCTCAGCTGATTCATGTGGATCATCATCATGTGCATCACTTCCTAAACTTTCGCTATCCTGATGATGATGATGGCGCATATGGGGCTGCATGTTGTTCTGGATCTGCTCATATGAATGCACAACTTGATCTATTCCTCCGCCATCTTGAGTCTTTGCTTTGATGATGGCATGCTTATGTGCTTCATACTTATCTTTGCTGTTATCCAGCTTGTTTTTCCTGTCCTGTAGTGTTTCATTGTATCTTTCCATCTTGACCTTGATCCTCATTATTTTATCTATAAGTTCCTCTGTCAAGTGGACAGGTGGACCATCTGCTTCTGATTGGAAGTTATTGTGTAGAGCTTTGATAGCAGACTCTTCATCTTGATTTTCTATTTTCCCTTCCACCTTGCCTTCCAATGTTTCTAATATCTCTGCCTCTTCGGCCATTAAATCGTGTAGCCTCATGCTGATATCTCTCAGCTTATTATTGCATCTTTTGAGGACTCCGCATTCAAACTGAATGTCTTTGTACCAGATGTCTACCAACAATGCGGTATTACTGTTCAATACCTGCTTACTGATAAGTAGTTGAGGATTTATCCTCTTTATTTCTCCCAAAAGGCTTAGGACCCTTTCCAATTTGTAAGACCTTTTCCCGGTTTGCATTTGCAATTTATCCACCTTGGTCCTGGAGTCACTCAAAATACTCCACCTCTTCAAAGAGGCTTTCACTATTTCTATAGCATCATCCAATGTGGATGACATCCATTTTCTTATTACAGATGCCTCATGTTTCATGAGGTCTAACTTATTTATCTCTTCCTAAGAAATGGCAGTCAATGGGACTGCATGTTCAGTGAAGCATCATCAGGAGTAATCAGCCTCTTTATATAGGCATGCAACTAAGCAATGTGCTCTTTATGTTGCTTATTCTTCTCCTTCTCTCTTTTCACCTTTTGAATTAGAGAGTCAATAATGTCTTTGCCCTCTTGACCTTCTTGGTCCTCATTGGCAAAACCCAAATCCATTGTGCTGATTTGGAATTCATTTACAATAATTTTACCTTTTTCTTTTTCCACCGTAGGTATGGCAATTTGTACGGTCCTCCTCCCGGTTGCCGGATCTCTCCTGATGCCCAATGACATTCTGGCCTTCCTCCTAGGCTTCATTATATCCGCGGAGAACAAGGTGGAGACATCAAATTCCTGAATTTCAAGCTCTTCCTCTATATTTACTTCTTTTGCCAACCACGGAGGCACCTAATCATGTTTTTCAGCATCATCATGATGTTCACCCATATCTCCCGTTTCTGTCAGCAAGTGTTGTGGAGATGGTGATTTTTCCATTTCTTCTTCCTGATGCTCACCTTGTTGTTGATCCTGTAGCACATCCTCCTCTTGAGGAATTTCCTTCTCTGGAGGAGCTTCCTCTTGGTGTGGGGAATCCTGTGGTGCATCTGTATGTTGATCATGATGATCATGATCCTTTTCCATCATTACTTCGTCTATTTTCAATTCTTCCCCTTGCTGTTTATCCACTGCACTGGATACTGTAGATTCTGCCTGAGGTGCCGGCGGTTGTTCTGCAGCCATTATTTGTTCCAGGCATGCACTGTCAACCTCTTGTATTTTAGCAGCTGGATCCTCTATTGTTTCCTCCTTTTCATCAGCCTTCATTTCTCGAACCTCTACTATAACAGGTTCTGCCGATGTATCCTGTGGGCTTTGTTGGCCTAATTCAAGAGCATGGCCTTCTGATTTTGCCATCTCTATTTCTTCTATTGGGTGCCCTTTGTCAGGTGATCTTGCTGGCTGTTCAGGACTTGCATCCTACTTCTCTGTCAGGTCTACCACTACAGGGATTGTCACCTCTATGATTAATGTATCTAGCCCTATTTCCTGAGCTACTTGCTCTGGGCTCTTTTCCTGTTCTCCTTCCACTTGCTTCATTTCTTCCAGTACTGTTTGAACTGGTGGAGGCTTGTGAGGGTTCATGCTTATTCCGGCAGCAAGTGTTTCCATCTTTTGTGCAACCACATCCTACACGACCTCATCATCAGACAAGTTTATTGTCTCGTCTAGCGAGATATGACCTTCTGCTTGTGTCTGGGCAGTTTCTTTCATTTGTTCTTCTGCAAGTTCAGTTTTGAACTTGACGATGGTAGGAAGTGGAACATTATGTTGAAGTTCCTTAGGCACTTCACTACCTGCCCCTTGTAATAGTGTAGGGGTTTGTTTTATTTCACCTCTCATAGAGGTTCTTTGTTTCTTAGGTGGGGTGGACACCAGCACCTGTGGAGCTTTTCTCTTCCTCTTTATAATTAATGGAGCCTCTTCTTCTTCAAGCTCTTCCTTCATGAGGATATCCTCTTCTCCAGGTTTTCTTGAGGATAGACCCTCTTCTAGGGTCTCAGTAATTCCAGCCTCTGTTGTCTTACTCTTCTTGGGCTTTTCTTTCTTTGGAGGGGATGCTGATTCTGATCCTAATCCTGATGCTGTTGCCTCCTCAGCTACAAATACTGCCCTTTCAATTATAACCCCTTTGGGTTCTTTATCCACCTTCTTGCCCCTTGGGGGTCTTTTGCTCTGTTGTTGTGGTTTAGGGATTCTATCTCCCTTGGTCTTCCTTTTTTCATTCAGGAAGTCGTCATATTCATCCCCAGGAATATCTTGCCCCTTCTTCTTGTTGTCCACCGTGATGGCAACACCTTTCTTCTTCAGTGCCTCCACCTGCTCATCAACCCAAGCTTGAGTTAGTTGTATGGTCCTAGCAATGAAGGGGTCCAAGGATATGTCTTCCTGCATGGTGAGGTCAGGTGCAGAGATAGTATCATTATATATCTTCTTTTGCTCATATTCATCTGCAATTATCCTTCCATCATCCTTCTTCAATTGTTGGGGAAGGGAGATGCAATCAAAGGTTCTTATTTGGTTCAGAGTTAACCTCTGATACCTTCTTCTTCTGGCCTCTGCCTCATCTTCGCAGTCGGCCCAAAAATCCTCTAGGTGCCTCTGATGAATAGGCTTTCCTAGTATTTTCTGTATCCTACCATAAGGATCATATGGTCTCGTTAGTGGAAAAGACTGCAGATTCATTTTATTTAGGGTGACCATCACCTTCTTTATATTGTTTGAGTCAGGGCACATGTAGCAGCCGATGCTGACTGGGAACAAAATTGGTGGCAATTTCTTGGCGTCCTTGTACATTTTTATCATTGTGGAGCCCTACCGGATAAATTCCATTAATATCACTGCATCAGTAGGATACCTCGGCAGCATCAGAGGATGTCCCTCAAAACCTTCAACCCTTATGTATGAAAAGGTTGCAAATTGTATGTACCAGGCCCTATGCCGGTAAACTATCTCTTGAGCCTCCATGCTCAATCTCTTTGTTCTATCTTCTTCCATTGTCCTCACCAGATGCATGGAGAATGCATCATTGACTAGTTTGTAATCTTTAAAGTAATTGGTTCTCTGCAGCTGGGGATGATGATCCCAGATATATGTAGCATTTGTGCCTGTAAGCTTTCCATCTGTAACTAAGGCATCAAAAGTGCCTTTGTAAGCACAAGAATAAACAATGTAAGATGTCATATAGAATACACAATTTGAACCTCCTAGGTTCATCAGCTACTCATGCAGAGCATCACTTATTATCTGGCCCCATAGTGGCTTGATGTCTGAATATAGACACATCATGATTATTCCGTACATCCAATCCCTGAAACTACCAGCATCAAATTGGCCTGTTACTCTATTCAGGAGTGCAATCATGTATTGGTATTCCTCACTGAAATCATATTTGAACAGGTGCACAGGAAGTTTGGCTGCTGCAGGATATGTGTTGTTCTCAGCCTGCCATTGATACATGTTCTTCCTGGCTGATTTCTTGTTGGCTTCATATTCCTTTTCAGACTTCTTCAGATCTACGCTTTTAACTTTACTGCCCAGTGGCAATCCAAATGTCCAGGAGAGACCCTTGATGGATAGGTCTGCATATATCCTCCCATGTTTCATTACTTGCCTTGTCTGAGGATTATAATTCCAGGCACACTCGATGACTAGCTCCGCAGATTCCATGGAGTATGGAAAACTGGCAGCGTTCCACATTCCTAATACGAACACTGCGTCCAGCACAGGACTTTTATCATTCCCATCGTTCAGCCTAGCTGACCAGGCTTCCAGATTGGTGCTTCCCTGATGGGTATCTGTAATTGCACCGTATTTAAATAGGACCCCCCTCTGGGACGAGAACATGGGCCTACTGAATTCCTCTTGACACTTAACTAACTGTTTGTCAGCCATGAATACCTGCAATTAACAAAATCCTATCTCACAACAGGTATACACATCTATGCATATTGCCATTGACTTTATAAATCACCATACCTACTGTATTCCTTCAACATTACTTAATCATATGGATGCATAAACCAGAACTTGCATCATCATACCTGAACAACAATAACATGATGAGGGTTTCATTTACTCACCTGGTTATGTAGACCTTTTCTTTTATACCAGTAGACTGTTAACAACGCTCTTAATTCAGCTGATGATCACTACTTCCTTCTGTCTGTGGGCGCAAATCGTGCAACAATCACTTATATGCAGCTATGGAAGCTGGTGCTCTGTAAAACAATTTTATCGCAAGGTAAATGTAAAAATGATAGTTGAATTACCTTTTAACCTTGCAATTAGGGTAAATTTAGGGCAACTCTGACAAATTAGATTGTATTCCTTGATTATCCGTGTGAAACGCAGGATCTCACCAGGTGTTTCATTGGGTTCCGGGGTCGGCGGGAACCACCTACCATGTCTGCATGCATTAAATGATAATGGCGGCAACGGGAGCGGGGGGATATCCATATGACAGGATATCATGAAGGCAGGATGATATTCACAAATATCGGGTCAAGTTTCAATGTCGTCCTCCTCCATCAAATTGGAATGGGTATCGCGACAAGATCCGGGTGACAAAAGCACCTTTTGGTTATGTTTAGTACATCAAGAGGATATTTCGATGTATCGGGTGATGTTTCAAATATGATGATGACGAGACAAACTTACATGCCTCTCTTTTGGAATATCGGGATGACGTCATCCTGATATTCGTTCTTTGTATCAGAAAGGCATCATGACGTCATCAGGATATTGGCTTAGGGTGATATTTCACGGCAGGAGGATAGTAAGAAATATCGGGTTACCTTTGGGAATATGACGCTCGCGATATATAGGACTGTTTGACAGGAAAACTCATTACCACTTAAAATTGACGTTCGAATATCTAGCCCGCATGACTTATCAGGTGATGCACCAAGATCAGGATGATCTTCGACAACATGACTGAGGTTATAATAATACGATCCTTCTCTTGCAAATATCAGGTTTGACCAAAACTTTGACTGTTCATAACTTTCACATCCTGAGGAATATCAAGGTGATGTAAAAGGCAAACCTGCATGGAATTTAACGCTCTTTCCAAAATATGAGGTCATAGAAAAGAAATGCGACTATGAACTTTGACAAACTGACCTCATGATGATGACTTACCTCATCCTGGTTCTACATGATGATGCACATGACTTACTTTTACCAAACCGCCACAAAGCAGACAACACAAGCCAAGCCGAAAAGTTGGGTCCCTGTTTTGCCAAGTCAAAATTGGGCATGTTGTGTAACCACACAACATGTACCTACCACCTCTAAAAGCTCAAAATCCTCCAAACCGGAAGCAAAGACATCCGGAAAGGGAGAAAAGAGAACAAAAACCAAGGCTACAAGATCCTATACAAGTCAAAAGGATGATGAAGAAACAAAGACTGATGAGGAAATTAAGAAAATGAGGAAGAAGAAGAAATCATCAGGTGAATCCTCTGTCGGTGCAAACAAAGAAGAAGAGACAGAAAAATTTGTTGAAATGCCTACTGTCTCCATTGATGATGTCATCAAGGCAGTTACTGTGGATGGGAATCTGCAACCAATGACAGAATTCTATGATGAGTATAGTGACACAGACAAAAGGATCTTAGGAGAAGCTACAGTTAAGTACTTAAACATATATAATAAAGCATTCATTGAAATCATCTCTCTAATCCCCAAGAGTTTAGAGAAAGTACTTGAACTCAGAAAAGACAATGTCAAGGAAAAGGATATGGAGATCTAGGAATAGATAGCTATTCAACTCTATCCTTCCATCACTCCAAAACAAATGAACATGATCTTCAAGGATTGCAAAGATGAGTTCCGGAGCAAAGCCAGAATAAACAAGCTTATGCTTGAAGAGACTGATCAGGTGGCAAAAGAGATTGAAGACATCCTCCAAAATGCATATAAAAGATTCAATCTTCCTATTATAGAGGACATAAGTGATGAACCTTCTGCCATGGATGTCGAAGGATTAAGTACATCAAAGGAAGATTCTACTGAGAAAATTGTAGAAGAGTCAAAGGAGATAAGTGAGGAGAAGACTAAGGACTTGGATTCCTCTGTTCTAGAAGAGGAAGTCCATGAAGAAGTAAACATCTCTCTTCTGGATCCCCCAACAGACTCTGGAACTGAAGGAGAAGCAAGAAGAGAGGAGAAAGCAAGTCAAGAAGAGGAGAAAAAGAGAAGAGAAGAAGAACAAACAGAGAAGATCTCTAATGATAGCTTTGAGGCTGCAAAAGGAAAGAAGTCTCTGGCAAGAGACACTGTAGAAGCAGTGAAGACTTTCTTGACCAAGGAATTAATGGAGATAGATGAACCAGAACTGTTTCATGGACCACTCAATTTTGACTCCCTCTCTCTGGTCTAGACAATGAAGGTAGCATCTTTTGCTCAAGCTAAAGCAAAAGAAAAGCTTCTGAAGTCTCACATGGAAGACTGTGAGCTAATAGAGATTGCATCTGGTGTGCTAGAGAAAATCATGCCATCCTTCCAAAAGGATCTTTCAGCCTCCTCATCCAGTAATCTGAAATCTCTTGTTAATTCTGTTAACACACATTTTGATTCTTTGGAGAAATCAGCAGAAGAGAAAGTCTGGAAAGAGTTTTTGGGTAAGAGATTCTCTGAAGTATAGGGGCTCATAGGAAATGATAGGAGAAATCTGAATATTGGAATAAAGAGCCTAGAAAATGCTCTTAAAGATGGCAGAGAATTATACAAATTTTGTTTATCTTAGTCCACAGTGACAGCAGACATTGTAAAGAAGGTGGAAGAACAAGAGGGTAAACTATCAAGTTTACTCAGAGTTTTGATCCTCTCACCTCATCCATAATGAATCAAGAGTGCCAGGCTATTGCCACTATAAATGAGATAAAGAGGCTTGAGATGGAGAAGAAGAATAGAATAAGCAAAATGAATGAACTAAGAGGGATAATTATCCCTAAGAGGCAATGCATGAGGCCCTAACTGATGCTTAAACCATAGCCCAGACTAGTGATCCGGCAGACCTAAAGAGGGCAGAAGCTTTTGCATTTTTATTAAGTGGTGACATCTCAATTTTGGACAGGATGAAGCAGAGTTGGAAACAAAATTTGTCCAGTTGAAAACCACTTTTGCGAATATACTTAAGTATATGTAAGTATAACATGTATATACTTATGTGGCTATGTATAGGTTGATTTTTGCAAATTTTGGTGTGTGGATTTCACCCTTTGCCATTGATGTCAAAGGGGGAGTGAGGAGTAGTGAAAAATGTGGAATCTAGCTAAGGGGGAGGTCTGGTAAAAGTGTACATAAGACAGAGCATCAGCCAAGGGAGAGTTTGCTACAACACTTAGTCATTTTTCACTAAGTGTTGCCATCAATGCCAAAGGGGGAGATTGTTGGCAAGAGACATTGTGTCGCTTCTTGATTATTGTCATTGATGGCAACAAAGTCTATTCCATACATCCGCAGCACATGGTATGTCTATACCGGAAGTCTGATTGAAGAGTGTTTTGGTCCGGTGAGTAAGAACAGAGCATGCAGCAAGGTCCGACAATCAGGTCCGGATCTCTCAAAGGATGTATCTTAGCAAAGTGCGGACTTGGGAAAGTCAAGAGGAGTACCATGACTACCACATTCCAGAGATTGAGCCTTTGGTGATGAAAGAGTGAAAAGATATGAGCACCTAAGTGTTGAGTTCCTAATAGGCAGAGCAGACTGAGCAAGAACTAACCGGCAGAGCATCAAACCTTAATCCGGATGAGAAATTGATGGTGATCAAGCTTCTTGAGGGATCATTCATGGTTGGATGACATGATTGATGATTTCTATGTCTATATTTTGATATGCACCACATGTTAAGCATGGATTCAGCTGACAGACCAGTATTTAGTAAATATCTTGAGTATTCCAGTTGCCGCCTAGAAAGATGTTGAAATCCTTGGTACGGATATATATACTAAATGGATTTCAGTATGAAGGTGTGTTGTATGTGATATAGTGTGTGAAGAAAAGCAGAGAGTAGTGTGGAAGCATCTATACAAGTACAGTATGTGACAGAACAGTAGCACTAAGCAGAGGAAGAATGAAGTGTAGCAGATCAGTATATTGAGCCTAACCAGAACTGAACCTCAGCATATGTGGATGCCTCTGATCAGTTCAAACACCTGGTTACTTTCTATATACCTTGTAGACAGTGAGTCTCTTATAGGCAGTGAGCCTCTTGTGAGCAGTGTGCTAGGGCAATGAGCCCTAATTGGCAAGTGTCATTTTGTACTTCTATTCTTTTAACAAAGAATACAATCTTGGGTTAGTCACCCCGTGGTTTTTCCCTTAACAGGGTTTTCCACGTAAAAATCCTTGTGTTATGATTGTTGATTTCTTTTCTACTCTTATGTTCATGTATGCTTATATGTTTTGATACTGCACTAATTGTTAAGAGGAAAAGAAAGTTAAATATTTAAGATAACTGATTCACCCCCTCCTCTCAGTTATCCACCTTATTTCCAACATACGTTGGATAACACGGTGAATATAGTGAGGCCAAGCCCTTAGGATAGTTGGATTTGCTAGAATATGCACCTTTCATGCTTTCTATAGTGGATCATGTGGGACTGTAAACATCCTTGATCTCACAAAAAATGTGCCTTTATAATGAATGTTGGATTGGATCAACACCCAGAAATAGTTTGGAAATGTAATGTCACGCCTTATCACATGAAAAAGCATTGAAAATGGGACACTATGTATAGCAGTCCAAGCACCGCAAGCTCTCTGAAATGAATCTGGATCTATCACAGTTGATGGGATAGGATACGCGCACTCCTAGCTATTTGAAATTGCCTCGCCAAGCTCTCAGGTTTGGATCTGCACCTTTCAACAGCTCTTGGAATGGATCTCGTGCTAGATATAAGACAGTATGCTCAATGATCAATAGATTGCTTCTCCAACTCACTTCTCTAGATTCGGGTGAGGCTTCATGGAACCTAGGCACTCTGATACCATGTTGGGATGCTCAAGATCAACCAGAAGATAACTCACCACAGAAGGATGATAGGAGCTTGATGTGAGAAGAAAATTTCTATTGCTTGATTGATTTTTACAAATATACAAAAGTGCCTATTTAAAGGCAAGAGAAATATGACGGGTAATCTTTTAACATATAAAACTACCCTAACGGGAATACCTTCCCAAACTAATTATTTAAGCCTAAGTAAAACTTAATCAAGGTAAAATCTATTTACCCTAACAGTTTGCATCCCTTAACAACTAGCCTTGCTTTATGCCTCCCAATTTTTCCATTAGCAGTACTCTTGGTCTTATAGACCCACTTAACTCTGGTCACTTGTTTACCCTTGGGTAGATCAATTAGTGTTGGTGTATAAATCCTTAATCATAGACATATACACTAGCGTTAATCATAGTTAGGCAAATTCTCCACATGTATTTTGATTTTGTCAAAGTTGTTAGCCATTTTGTAGATGTGTCGACTTGCATTGACACCTCGTGCTACCTTTGTGGGTGGTTACTCGCCACCACTTCATGTAGAGGAGTACTATCCTTGTTTGGTGGATAATTGGGTACCCACACTCACTTATTTATACTTCTTCATTTGTGAATACATTTGGTCGATTTCAGTTGCAATCTCGTGCTTGTTTGTTATTCCATGATCTTGGCATTTTTTAAATGGTATCAGAGCTTTCATGATTTGCTTCAAGCCATTTTTCGCTGTGCATCTCTACCCATTGACGTCGAGCTTCAATCAGTGAGTGATTCATCATTTTTGTTTAGTTTTTTTATCTTCTAATCTTGTGTTCATTTGAATGTGCGAGAAGGAGAGAGGATTGGTTAATGCTCTTTGAAAGAGCCTGTGAAGCATCACTTTGGAAGCCCTTTGAAGGGCTAAGTGAATAAGGTTTATAAGTGGTAGGGAGGGACCAATGATGACCTACGCCATATAGGCTGATCCTCTACTATTAATGGTCTACGCCTTACAAGACATCTCTACCCACGCCTTCAAAAGGTGTCTCTGCCAGTGCAATCGCCCATACAGGGCTGTGACCTACCATCAAACATCTCGGGCAGCACATTCACCATGAAATGCCTTCAAAGGTGCCTTGCTAAAGGCACCTTGAACCCTCATAGATGGACTCAATTCACCCTCATATGGGCCTGCAACATCACATCTCCTCTGCCAATGAATTCGCCCTCGAATTTAGCCTATTTTGCTCGTTTGGTTGGCGCTCATAGTGGTAATTTTGCCACGTCCAGCCACTGCATGCAAAAGTACGATGGTTGTCAAGGTTTTTGGCATCAAAGTGGGCACTATTCATTTGAAAAAGTGTCATTTTTCCTGATGTAATAAACTAGGGGGTGATGTAAGCAAGGGGAAAGGGGGGAACATTTTGAAAACTTAAGCACTTGGTCACATGGGGTTTTAGCCCCTAGACGTGCACAGCCCAAGGAGGCTTATTTTTCCTCCTCATTTCAAATTTTTTTTCTCCCAAACAATTTGCATGCAAACTTTTTTCCAAAATTGGGAAAATTTTTGATGTGGAAGGTTTTTTTTGTAAATGCAAAAAATTGAAAGGCCTATAACTTTTGCAAATCAACTCAAAATCAAGTGATTTCTTTTGCAAAAGTGCATGGTTTTTTGTCGCCGATCTAACTAGCCTAAAATCACACTAAAATAATAAAGTGCCTATTTAAGCTATTTTACAGTGACCTATCTCACTCCTATAAAGTGCCAAAGTTGGGGGGGAAACACATAATTAGGGGGGGTCTTGTGTGTTCATCTTTCACACTTCCTAGAGAAGTGATTTTTGTGTGGGTCGTGTATTATTTTCACTTATTCACTTGCATTTATTTAGTTCTTTCTTTACGTATTTCTACAACTGCTATCTAAAGACTAGGCATCATGGAGTCTATTGTCCCTATACTGCCCCTAACTCCTTTCAATTAATATGATTGGAAGATTAAAGTAAATCTTGTGCTAAAAAACAAAGGTTTATATAAGATAACTATGGGAACAGTAAAAGAACCTAATGCAGCCAAAGAGAAAGAAAAGTTTTTTAACAAGTGTGACCAAGCATTTGGTTTTCTTTGTTTAAATCTATCTCTTGAATTGTTGTTTCATGTTAAGAATTTGACTACACCCAATGAATTTTGGGATGTTCTAAACACATTATTCGGTAAAATTGATGAACTTAGAAGTCATGAATTGGAAAATCAACTCTTAGGTCTTAGTCCTAGAAGTTTCTCAACTTTAGAAGATTTCTTCACAAAATTTAAATCTTTAAAGTTGCAGTTAAAATATTGTGGAATTGACAAGAAAGAGGATCAATTAATCATTTTTGTACTTTCCAAACTAGGTCTAGAATTCTCTATGTTTGTCTTTGCTTTCTATTCTACTAAAAGTGCTCTTGGAGCAACATGGAAAATGCCCACTCTAGATAGTTTTATTTATGATCTCACACGGGAGCAAGAAAAATTAATTCATATGGGTTCTTTGAAGTCTACTAAGCCGTAAGCTTTAATTGTAGGGAATGAAAAGCCTCAAACTTCAAAAGGAAAGAAAAAGAACACTAAAAAGGACAAGGATAGTAAGAAATCTGATAAAATTGACAACTTCAAAAAAGATAACTCTTTTCAAAGTAAGCCAGTTATTGAGAAAGTTACTTGTGCCTTTTGTAAAAAAATAGGGCATGATGAACAGTAATGCATGAAGAAATAAATTGAAAATCTCTCTTAGATTCTTAAAAAGAATAATATTGGGCTACCTGATTTTGTCAAAGCATCTTCATCAACTTAGGATAATACAAAAGACAAAGAGAAATTAAAAGGCAAGGCCTTAGTTGCTACTAATTTGTCATCTCCATCATGGATTATTGATTCTGGTGAAACCCATCATATGGGTTCTTCTCAAGTTGATTTTTCATCTTTAGAGCCATCTAGAATGTCTACAATCACCATAGGTGATGATACTCCAGCATTGGTGAAAGGGAGAGGGTCTGTTGAAGTTGAAGGAAGAACATTTTCAAATGTTTTAAGTGTACCTTCACTATCAACTAATCTCCTTTTAGTGTATCAAATAACACACTTAGGGAAGGGTGTGACAATACATTTTTCTCCAAATTTAGTTGAGATAAGAGAATTACAAAGTAACAATTTGGTTGCTATAGAAGAGGCAAATCACCAATCCAAATTATATACCTTCTCTAATTTTTCTATAGATATTTCTCCAAAAGCACTACTAACTCTTTTAGATGAAGTTAGTAAACTATGGCATGAGCAGTTCAGTCACCTTAACTACCGCTATCTTGAACAACTACGTCAACAAAAAATGGCTAATGGATTACCTAAAGTTAAATTTTCTAAAGGACTTTGTGAAGGTTGTGCACTTGGTAAACATTCCAAAGCAAAGTTTGACAAGAAGTAAACATGGAGGGAAAAACAAGTTTTAGAACTTGTTCATAGTGATGTTTCAGGGGCTTTTCCCTATCCATCTTTTACAAAGGCTAGATATCTTCTCACCTTTATTGATGATTTCTCTTAGTTTACATGGGTCTACTTCCTTAGGCAAAAATCTAAAGTGTTTGAATCTTTTCAAGATTTCAAAGCTCTAGCCGAAAAATAGTTAGGGAAAGTCATTTAAATTATTTGAACAAATAATGGTAGAGAGTATGTCAATAATCATTTTGAGCAATATTGCATAATAGAGGGGATAGATCTACAGTGTATAGTTCCCTATACTCCTCAACAAAATGGTGTTGTTGAATGCAAAAATAGATCTTTAAAAGAGATGGCTAATTGTATGATTCATTCTAAAGGCTTCACTCCATATTACTGGGCTGAAGCAATCAACTGTGCATGTTGCATTCAGAATAGAGTTCCTCATAAAGACTTGAAGGGAATCACTCCCTTTGAAGCTTGGAAAGGGTGGAAACCAACAGTTGATCATTTTAGAGTCTTTGTTTCTCCAACTATGGCACGCATTCCTAAAGAGCATCGCAAGGCTATGGATCCACAATCCAAACTTTGCATCTTTGTTGGATATCCAGATGGTGTAAAAGGCTATTGTATTCTTTATCCAACCACACATGAGTTTTTCATTGAGAGAAGTGTTAAGTTTCAAGAAACACCCCTTGAAATTGTTCTTGACATTCCTCGGCATACTATTGATTCTTGAGATCATGATAATACCTCTGATGATTCAGAGCATTTGCAGCAGATTCCTAGTACAGTAAATACTTCATCTTCTTCTTCTAGTTCACAAAGTGATGATAATAATGAGAATTCATCTTCATCAAGTTCTAGGATTTCATTAGAAATTGATATTTTTGCACCTGACTCACCCACATCTAGAAATCTATGCTCACTTCATAGAGCAGATTCATGGGTACAGATTGCAGCAGATGACAGATAGATTCAGACAGACTTTCAGGGGGGATCATATGTCTTCTATGCTTCAGTGTCTGATCCACAGACATTTAAAGAAGCATCATGCATAATTGAGTGGGATATTGTTATGAGTGAGAAATATGATTCCTTGATTAGAAATCACACTTGGGATTTGACTTCTCTTCCTAAGGGAAGAAAGATAGTTCGATGTAGTTGGATATATTGAACTAAATATGCAACAGATGGGTCAATTGATAAGTACAAAGCATGTTTGGTTGCCAAAGGTTTTTTACAAGTTGTAGGCATTGACTATATAGAAACACTTGCACCTGTTGCCAAGATGACTTTGATTTGACTCACACTAGCTATAGCTGCAACACATGGATGGGTTGTACATCAAATGGATGTGAGAAGTGCATTTCTTCATGGAGATCTTGAGGAGGAGACCTACATGGAACAACCACTAGGGTTTGTTCAGGATTCATCCTTAGTATGTAGACTAAGGAAATCTATCTATGGTCTCAAACAAGCCCCCAGGGATTGGTATGCCAAGATGGATTCTTACCTTCTATCTTCAGGATTTGTTGTATGCCATTTAGATCCTAATGTGTATATTTTGTGGTAGGATGATTCACTTTTGATACTGGTCCTATATGTTGATGTTCTTTTGATTATTGGAAGTACTTCATCTGCCATTGCAGCAGTGAAATCAACACTTTAGGACAGATTTGACATGATAGACTTGGGTTTATTGCACTACTTTCTTGGTATTGAGATATCACAGTTAGATTCAGGGATTGCTCTTGCTTAGCCTAAGTATACTCTTGATTTACTTGCACATTTTCACATGACTATTTGTAAACCATCTCTGATTCCCTTCGTATCTGGAGTAAACCTTGAGACATCTTTCCCTACACCTCTAGTTGATGCTACATTGTATCGGCAAATTGTAGGTAGTCTTATATACTTAACACATACTAGGCCTAACATTTAATATGTAGTTGGCATGGTTTCCAGATTTATGCAGGAACCTCATGAGTTGCACTGGAAAGAAGCTAAGAGGATCCTTCACTACCTTCATGGTACACTTGCACTCAGGATTCACTATAGAGTTGGTTCATCAATTGACTTGGTTGGTTTTATAGATCCAGACTGGGTTGGTGATACTAAGTATCGTAAGTCCACTTTTGGTTATAGTTTTTCTCTTGGTTTAGGTCCTATCAGTTGGTCTAGCAAGAAGCAGAATGCTATTGCTATATCTTCTACAAAGGCAGAGTTCAGGGGAGCTGTTAACTTAGCTACTGAGGCCATATGGCTTCAAGGCATTCTTTCTAAGTTTGGTATTCCTTTCAGCTAGCCTACAGTTATCTTTTGTGATAACCAGAGTACTATACAGATATGCAGGAATCTGGTTCAACATCAACGAACCAAACACATAGAGATTCATATGCATTATATTCGAGAGCTTATTCGTGGTTGGATCATCGACTTAGTCTTTTGCCAGTCTTCAGAGCAGGTTGCTAACATTTTCACCAAACCCTTTACTGAGAGCAAGTTCATTCATCTATGAGCTCTTCTTGGCATGCGGTCTACATCAGCAACATAATATTTTGGGAGGAGCTATCTAAGCATTTCCTTCTTTTTCTCTCTTTTGGAGGATAGTTTTTTCCCACTAGGTTTTCTATCTTTCTTTGTTTCTGAGAGATTTGCTTTGTGCATGGGTCCCTCACCAAGCTAATAGCTAGGACCCATTTTTCATAAAACTTGTTTGCAAGAGACACTGGTAGGCATGATATATGTTGTCATTGATGGCAACTAAGATCATCCCAATCATCTGTATAACACAATTTCTGCATACCGGAAGTCAGATTCAGAATTTGTCTAAGTCTGGATAGTTAGGAACAGAGCAGCAATAGGGTTTGGTATTTTGGTCCGGATCTCTCCGGTGGGAAGTCATGATTAGCTGCGGATCTAGGGGAGTCATGTGCATTGTCAAGATAGTCTAAATCCAAACTTTTGTCCTCCGGTGATGAAGGATTCAAAAGATATTAGCCTCTGAGTACTGGGTTCCAATTTGTCAGAGCAGACAGAAGAAGAATAGGGTGACCTCGAAGAAGATCTTGATTCCAGATATATGGAAGTTGTTTGTTGGACAAATGATAATGATCAGTGACAATTGCCGACATGAGTAATGATTTTCACGAGCAAGTTTTAGTCCGCACCTTAAGTTATGCATAGATCTAGCTGATAGAGCAGAGCATTCATAAAAGTTCTAAGTGTTGTTGAAGCTGACTAGTAGAATGATTGTAGATCATATGGTGGATATATATATCTAATGAAATTGGATGATTTAGTGTGTGAAGTGTGTGCGAACAAGGTGTATGTGAGAAGAGCAGAAATCCAAAGTGTGAATGAAGGCAGAATAGTAAGAGGAGCAGAGCAAAGATGAAATGTGCAAGATTAGTTTTTGTACTTAACTGGAACTAAAATTCTTACATAAGTAGATGCTATTAATAAGTTCAAATCTTTGTCATTATCTTGTAATAACTCCATAGGTAGTGAGCCTCTACTTGAGTAGTGAGCTCTAGGCAGTGAGCCCGAATGCATGTGCATTCCCATTTGTAAACATACTTTTAACAGGGTATTAATATTTGTGGGTTAACCCCCACCGTGGTTTTTCCCTTAACCAGGTTTCCACGTCAAAATCCTAGTGTCAAATGTGTTATTTATGTTTTATGTTCACATGTTATTGATTGATGCTGAATTGCTCATATCATTAAATTGATTATAAATAAAAAGGATTGAAAATGTGTGACAACTGATTCACCCCCCCTCTCAATTGTCTGGACCTAAACCAACAATTGGTATCAGAGCAATGTTCCTTAAAAGAAGCTTAACAACTTGAGGTAAGATCTTAGAAGTTTTTCAATGGGTTCACTCAAGGATCAACTTCAGTTGGCTCTAAAAGATCTTGATCAGTCCAAAACATAAATCTATAATTTGAAAAATGAAATCAAGGATGATAATGACACTTTTGAAATATTAAAAGATAGATTAAAGAAATCTTTAGGAAGGAATGAGGAGCTACTTCTGCAATTATCCAATGTTTCTGAAGAAAATAACATGAATGAAGCCTTGAAGGAAAAAACAAAGGAGTGTGATAAGCTGTAAAAAGAAGCTGTTGTTCTAAAAGTTGAAATGGAATCTGGGGTAATGAGGTTTACCAAAGAAATTGAACAAAGGAAGAAGACTGAAGATTTAAATCAAACTCTAAAAGAAAGAACTGATGAATGCTACAAATTGGACAGTATTGCTGATCATCTAAAATCTGATCTACAGGAAAGCAAAGATAATGAAAGAGATCTTGAAAGAGAAATTGTCATTCTCAGACATGATCTAGAAGTTGCAAATGAATATAAGGAGAAGTTCAAGATAAGTTCAGCTAAACTTGAAGCAATACTTGAGGGTTAGGAAAGAGCTGAAGACAAGCATGATCTTGGCTATGAAAAAAGTGAAAGCTCTAGATCTGGACAAAGGAACTTTCAACCAAGGAATGAGAGAAACAAACCTAGAAAACCTCTGATAAGACAACCTAATGCTCAAAGGTATCCATCTTTCATTGGAAATTGTTTCAAGTGCAATAAATTTGGTCACAAAGCCACTCAATGCAGAAGTAGAATAAATCAAAATAATCCATTCTTCTCCGGACAATGCTTCAATTGTAAGAAGTATGGTCATAAATCCAATGAATGTAGAGGTATGATAATGAATGATAGAGGAAATAGAAAATCTTTCAATGGCAAATGTTTTGCATGCAATAGATTTGGACATATGGAAAATTAGTGCAGATCAAGAGGAAATCAATCAAATGGGCAAAGAAATGTTGTGTGCTTCCATTGTAACCGATCTGGTCATTTTGCAAAATTCTACAGAAGCAAGACCAATGAAGGAAGAGGTCTGGTAAATAGAAAACCAGATGAGTAGAGACAAGATAAGGGAAAAAGAAAAATTGAAGAGAATGAGATCCAGAATGAAACAAGTGAGACATGGGTGAAGATATCAACTGTGAACCAGAGTGATGGGTCCGCATCAAAATTTGGTGCAGATAATTCTTCAGGTAATTAAATTAGGAGCTCTAGCTCAGGGGGAGCTGCATTAAAAATCAAAAATCCCCCAACCAGTAGTTGAGTACCTGGTTCTGGCACAATGAGAAAAGATACCTTGAATTGACTTAGAACATTTGGAAGGATTTCTAGAGGTAAGGAAGTGATTATGGCAAACTAGGAGTGATACATGAGAGACTGTTCAAAAATAGAGCAACCAGATGTGCTAGGGCAGAGCATTTATTACAAAGACAAATTAGGTGATGTAAAGCTTAAAAGGGTCATTCATTCCTCATTTGAAACACTTTGCATCTGGAGAAAATAAGAAGAAAGAAGTGAACGAGCTTAGAGTTGGGAATTCTCAAGATTTGGAAGCGAGAAAAAGATTCCCAAGCAAAAACCCTAATCTACATAACAAGGTATTTCCTGTTTCCTACGAAATCTTTTGAGTTCTCAATTTCTACATATGGCTACTCCTCTAGTTGTTGATGTAACTGAAAGGCCCTGACCAATATTTAAGAAGAATCCACTCAAATCAGTTGAAGTTGAACTGTTGGGTGCATTCTCTGAGGTTCCACATGGTGTACTGCATATTAAGGATATTAGGGCATACATCCATTGTAACATAGATGAATTTGGAGACTTGAAACTCTTGGATTTGCTTAACAACTACTTAACGGATGATAGCCACAAATTGAAACCAGAATACAAGGCCCTAGAAAGCAAACATTTTCTGCAAGTCATTAGGTTTCCAGCATTTGATGAAAATGAATGGGTTAAATATCTTTTAAGCTGAATAAATGATGAGTTCATATGGTTATTGAAACCATTCAAGATCACAAAGGATGTCATCAAGATTGTAACCAGATTAAATTCAATTGGTATATTGCCCTTGCTAAAAGCTGTGAAAAACTAGATAGTGACTAATGCTACCAGTGCCAATTTTGATAGAAGGGTGATGACTATCAATGATATTATAGAACCAGATGTCAAATTCACCTCCATGGTGATTGGGTACAAAATTTGCCACTCCAACAGAGAAAACTTTGTCTTCGAAACTGCAATATATGCAGCCTATCAAATGTTGAAAGAAAATGTTGATTATGATCTTTTTGAAGTACTACGAAATCAATTGATTGAGAATTTGAGCAAGATAAAGAAAGGTAAGAAAAAATCCTTCAAACATGGTTCCTTGATTATATGCTTGTTCTTCTATTTTATGAATGAAATACCAGGAATTCAAGGTGTGCATTGGACAACTGACAGACCAGTAGCATGGAAAATAAGAGACCACCTTCTCAGCCTTGGTGACTCCCAAGACCAAAGGACTACCATTTGGGGCTACTTCAAAAACTTCTAGAGTTGAATGCAAGCAAGGGAGAGAATCCCTAAAATAATTGTGGAGAAGTATGAAAATGACATATGTTTCATGGTTGACACAGACAAGTACTTGATGGAAGCTATAGAACCAAGGACAGTTTGGATAATGCCTATGGGTTATGAGGTGGATGAAAGAGTTTTGGATATGTATGCTCAACATCTTTTAAACACACCTAAAGATGCCTCTGTGGAAAGGTTTGGAACATACAAGGAACTAAGTCTAGAATTGCATGTGGAACTTAGACAGCTTGAGACCAAAATGAAAGTGTAGAGACAAGTCGAAAGGTATACTAAGAGCATTGGCCTAACCAAGGAGGCAGTAAAGCAGAACAGAGAAAGAATTGAAAAGATGAAGAAAAGCAATGAGCAAAATACAAAAGAAAAAGTAGAAAGTGAGCTGACAGTCACTCCAAAAATCCCACCAAGCTCCTCAAGGAAGACAAGGAGTTTTGCAACTCTTGCTGAGAAACTCAAGTCCTCTTCCACTAAAAAGTCTAAAGCCACTCCATTTGATGATGGAGGAAAAAGAAAGAAAAGCAAGGCCACAAGAACCCACAAGAGCACAAAAGATGATGAAGAGACAGAGACAAATGAAGAAGTGAAAGAAATAAGATCCAAGAAATCCAAAACTTTGAAGACTTCTGAAGACCAGCCTTCTGGAAGCAACAAGGATAGTAAAAAGTTAGTCATTGGTAAGGTCGCTATGACTGTTGATGAAATTGTAAAGACAATCACTGTTCATGGAAATTTAAAGCCTGTCAGAGTTTACTATGATAATTTTGATCAAGCAAATAAGAAAATCTTGGAAGATGCCATCATCACATATTTGAATAAATTCAATAGAGCTCTATTGGAAATTTTAAAAGAACTCCCTAAAAGCTGAAGGAAAGTCCTGCAAATGAAGAAAGAGGTAGCTAAGGATAAAGACATGGAACTCAGAGAGTATGTTCTCTCCACTTTGTACCCTATGATGACTAGAAAAGAAGTAGAAAAAATCCTCAAAGAAGTCAAAGATAAATTCAGAAGCAAAGTCTGGATGAACAAACTTATGCTTGCTGAAACTGAGGAAATTGCAAAAGATACAGAGGAAATTTTGAGAAAGGTCATAGACAAGAACAAGTATTTTATTATTTCAGAGAAACAAGTTGAAGAAGACAATTCTCTAGTTCTGGAATTGGAAGCTCAAGATGAAGAGATTAACCAGAGAATTGATGACCAAAGTGTTAACTTAGATCCTCTTGAGTTAATCTATGAAGACACTAATGTTGGATTTGACTCAACAAATCTAAAAATTGGAGAAGTTTAGGAAGAGGAACAAGTCAATCAAGAGGACATAGAAATGGTAGACAGAATAGTTGATGCAGGGGTAACCTCTCCACCTGATCACTCTAGAAAAGAAGAGGATATTGCTACCACACAGAACCCTCTGGATTAGGTAGCAAGTGGTAAGCAAACATAAAAGAGTCCCTCTAAAGAAAACACAGAGAAGAGTAAAATAGAGAAAGAGGAAGAAAAAGGAAAGAAGGACAAGGCAGAAGAAGATGGTGTAAATGTTGAAACACCTAAAGTAGATACTAAGAAATCAGGAGAATAAAAGGATTATTTTGAAATGGTTGCAAGAGACACTGCAGATGCAGTAAAAAGTCTTCTTGAAAAAGAAATGATTAAACTTGATGAGCCCAAGCTACTCCAAGGCCTAGCCAATCCAGATGCTCTCTCTCCAATTCAATTGATGAAAATAGCATCATTCACCCAAGTAAAGGCTAGAGAAAATATGTTAAAGTCCCACATGGAGGACAATGAGCTACTGGGGCTTGCAATCAGAATTTTGGAGAAATTAATGCCAACCTATCAGAAGAATCAAAATGATCCCCCCTCCGGACATCTAAAAAATCTTGTAAGTTCAGTAAACTCACACTTTGAGTGTTTTGAAAAGTCTGTGGAGGCAAAAGTTTAGAAAGAATTTATGAACAAGAAATTTAGTCAAATTAAGAATCTGATAAGGAGTGATAGGTTGATACTAGGCATTAGCATAAAGAGCATTCAGAATGCCTTAAGTGATGGAGGAGATATATATAAGTTTTTCCTATCATGGTCTAAAGTCAATGAGGATATTGAAAAGAAGATAAAGGAACAAGAACATAAAATATCAATTCTATCTCAAAAATTTGATCCTCTAACTGCCTCTCCTATAAGTCAGGAATGTCAGGTTATTAGCTTGATAGATGAAATAAAGGGACTTGAAAAAGAGAAAGGCAATACTATGAAGAGGATGTGTGAACTTCGAGGATTGATTACCCCCAAGTTGGAATCTATGCATAATGTCTTATCCGAAGCCCAGAATGCACTTCAGACAAGTGATCCTCCGGATCTGGCAAAAGTAGAAGCATATGCATTTTTGTTGAGTGGGTACATCTCTATTTTGGATGGAATGAAGAGTACTTGGGCCTCTGAACTTGCGCAAATAAAAACTAGCTTTACAGACATTCTCAAGTTCATGTAAATAAGACCTAATGATTATTTGTACATATGCGGCAGTATATACATAATTTTTGGAGAGTTTTGGCTTGCGGACCCCATCCTTTGCCATTGATGTCAAAGGGGAAGTGAAAGGTAGTAAAAAATAAGGTATTTAGAAAAGGAGGAGCACCGGAGTAAGTGAAGTACACGAGTGTATAGACAAAGGGGGAGTTGTACTAGACACGTAGTCATTTTTCACTAAGTGTTGCCATTAATGCCAAAGGGGGAGATTGTTGGCAAGAGACACTGCTAGGCATGATATATGTTGTTATTGATGGCAACTAAGATCTTCCCAATCATCCACATAACATAATTTGTGCATACCAGAAGTCAGATTTAGAATTTGTCTAAGTCTGGATAGTTAGGAACAGAGCATCAACAGGGTCCGGTATTTTGGTCTGGATCTCTCCGGCGGGAAGTCATGATTAGCTGGGGATCTAGGGGAGTCATGTGCATTGTTAAGATAGTCTAAATCCAAACTTTTGTCCTTCGGTGGTGAAGGATTCAAAAGATATTAGCCTCTGAGTACTGGGTTCTAGTTTGTCAGAGCAGACAGAAGAAGAACAAGCTGACCTTGAAGAAGATCTTGATTCCAAATGTATGGAAGTTGTTTGTTGGAAAAATGATGATGATCAGTGATAGTGGTTGACATGAGTAATGATTTTCAAGAGCAAGTTTTAGTCCACACCTTAAGTTATGTATAGATCTAGCCGACAGAGCAAAGCATTCATAAAAGTTCTAAGTGTTGTTGAAACCGACTGGTAGAATGATTGTAGATCATATTGCGGATATATATAGCTGATGAAATTGGATTATTCAGTGTGTGAAGTGTGTACAAACAAGGTGTATGTGAGAAGAGCAGAAATACAAAGTGCGAATGAAGGCAGAATAGTAAGAGGAGTAGAACAAAGATGAAATGTGTAAGATAAGTTTTTGTACTTAACTGGAACTGAAATTCTTGCATAAGTAGATACTATTAATCAGTTCAAATCTATCATTATCTTGTAATATCTCCATAGGCAGTGAGCCTCTACCTGAGCAGTGAGCTCTAGGCAGTGAGCTTGAATGCATGTGCATTCCTATTTGTAAAAATACTTTTAACAGGGTATTAATATTTGTGGGTTAACCCCCACCATGGTTTTTCCCTTAACCAGGTTTCCACGTCAAAATCTTGGTGTCAAATGTGTTATTTATGTTTTATGTTCACATGTTATTGATTGATGTTGAATTGTTCATATCATTAAATTGATTATAAGTAAAAAGGACTAAAAATGTGTGATAAATGATTCACCCCCCCCCCTCTCAGTTGTTTGGACCTAAACCAACAAAACTCACCTAAGCTATGCTTAAGGGGGGATTTTGGTGTATAAATCCTTAATCATAGACATATACACTAGCGGTAATCATAGTTAGGTGAATTCTCCACATGTATTTTGATTTTGTTAAAGTTGTTAGTCATTTTGTAGAGGCGCGCTACCTTTGTGGGTGGTTACTTGCCACCACTTCATGAAGAGGAGTCCTATCCTCGTTTGGTGGATAATCAGGTACCCACACTCACCTATTTATACTTCTTCATTATGAATACATTTGGTCAATTTTAGTTGCAATCTCGTGCTTGTTTGTTATTCCACGATCTTGGTAGTTTTTACAATTAGCTTCCATGTTTTATTTCTTTCTATTGCATCCAACTCTTCATCCATGGCCTTACACCATTTCTTTATTGCTTCATCAGAATGTGTTGGATCTCCTTTAGAAAATAAAGCAAAGTTCATACTTTAATCAAAATCAGCATACTTTATATATTTTCATAAATTTCCCTCATGCTCCTTGTCTTTCTTCTTAAATTAGAGAAGCGAGTGTTGGATCTAAATTTCTTCCAAAGTTGCTTGACTGCAAATTATGTTGTGTTGTTGATGAAGAGGGAAGTGTTTAGAAGGTTCACCTTGCTGATTTGTAATTGATTCATCTTGACTGCTAGAAACTCTCCCAGCATTTTCACCTTCTTCATCATTTATGGGTATCATTATTGAGATACCCATGGAGGTGTTAACTATGCCATCCCATGATTCATTCTCAATGAATTCAACATCATTGGTGATGACAACCTTTCTTGGTAATAGGGTTATATAGTTTTTATACTTTAGATTCTTCACTACAGCCTATGAAGATGCATTTTTTCCTTTATCATTAATTTTTTTATTTTTCTCCTTTGGTACAAATGTATATTCCATGCACTCAAAGATTCTTAGGTGCTCCATACGATATTTATTATTTTGCACTTCTTGTGGAATCCTATCTCACACAGCCTTTGTGGGACATCTATTTAGCAGGTATACTATTGTTTTTATAGCCTTACCCCAAAATTCATTTGAAAGTCCGTTGGCCTTCAATATGCTTACAACCATCTCCTAGATGGTTCTATTCTTCCTCTAAGCAACAACATTTTGTTGTGGAGTGTATCTAGTTGTGAATTATTTCTCAATACCTTCATTCTTGTAGAAATTTATAAATTCCTTCGAGACATGCTCTCCCTCTCTATCCATTCTGAAGACCTTAATGAAGTGGCCACTTTTTTCTCAACCAAGGCCTTGAAAAACTTGAATTTCTCAAATGCTTCATATTTTTTTAAAAATAAACCCAAGTCTTATTGTTGTAATCATCTATGAAGGTCATGAATTATGCATTCTAGGATATGGTGAGATTTTCATGTGGCCACATAAATCTAAGTGCACCAACTCTAATGATGCTTTTACCCTCTTGGATTTGCTTTATTGAAAGGTTTGCCTATGTCATTTTCCTAGGATGCATGCCTCGCATTTTCTATCAAGCTCTAAAATTGTTGGTAGCCATCTAACCATATCTTTCTTGGACAAAGTTTAAACCAAAATAACTTAAATTACCATACCTTAAATTCCAAAGCTTGGATCAATCTTTGTTGATTTTCTTGAAGCTTGATTGTTGTGCCACCATTGTAGTATTCATGTGCTTGAAGGTGCAGCTAAAAATTATGCTAAGAAATCAATTTGCATCTTGAGGGAAAACATTTGGTTTCTTGCCATTTGGACTACTACAATCTTGTTCTTGCTTTCATCCTTGTCAAAGATTATGCACACTCCATTTTCTATCAAGACTCTATATGCCTTCTGGACTAGTTGTCCAATGCTCAAAAGAAATTATGTTTTATGCCTGGGGCATAATAGACATCCTAGATTACTCTTTTGTCACCATGCTTGGTTTTAGTAATGATATAACCTCTTCCCATGATTGAACCCTTTCATTGTTTCCCATATTAATCTTAGAATTGATGTTTTTGTAAATGGAGGCAAATAAATTTGCATTACCACTCATGTGGTTTCTATAAGCACTATCCAATTACCAAACCTTAATTTTTCTCTACTCAACAATATTACACACAATGAACATGTTTGACAATTGTTCATCTTGAACAATATTTTCATTTATTACATTAGCACTTTGTTTCCCTTAGTCACACTACCTTTTTCTACATTCACTTACAAAATGACCATACTTGTGACAATAATAACACTAGACATTACTTTTGGCATACCTTTGCTTTGAACTACTGCTCTTTTTCTTGTCTTGAGAGTCTAGTTGTGAGTTGATTGCTCCCTTTTGGTTGTTTGAGCTTGCTCTTCTAGAGTAGCCTAATTTGAGTTGTAAAGGCTTGCCCTAGGAAAGGAGTGTATCTATTCATCTATTGCTCATGGGTTTTTAGTGAAACTATAAACTCATCCACTATCATCTTTGATAGGGTATTAGCCTCTTCTATTGTAATAACAATCATGTCAAATCTTGAAGGTAAACTCCTAAAGATTTTCTCAATAATCCTTTGCTCTTCCATATCTTCATCATTAATCATTAACTAATTTATTAAGCTAGAAATTCTGGTATGGAAGTATGAAATGGATTCACCATTTTTTATTTGAAGAGTTTCAAAATCTCTTCAGAGCAATTGAAGTTTGACTAACCTCACCTTGTCAATCCTTTTGTAGGAGTTTTGAAGAACCTCCCAAGCTTCTTTTAAGTAGTTAGCAACTACTATTTGGGGGAATATAGCTTCTGGCAATGTTGCTTCAATCAAATTTAAGGCTTTTGCATCTTTCCTTCTAGTCTCATTCAATTGGGTCTTTTGGGTATTTGTCAATGTTGCAAAGGTTGTTTAGTTAGTTACGTATGTGAATCCATTGACCACAAGCTCCCAAAAATTATTAGCTACCATTATTATCTTGATCTTCTTAGCCTAGATATCATACTTTTATCCATCAAATGTTGGTCATTGCTGCTAACTCTTACTGTCACCTCCAACCATTTTTATAAATTATAAGAAATGCTCTCAATACCTAGAAAAATCTAGGACTTTGATACCACTTTGAAGAAGAGAAATGGAGACAAAGAGCCAAAAAGGGTACAAATAAAATTAGATTTATATTTAAGTATATTAAAAATTTGTATATTCAAAGATTTACAATCTCCAAAGCTATTGCTCTATTTTCCTCTTAGACATTGTTGTTGTCCCTCTGCTATTTGAAGCGGGTTACTCCAATCCTTCTATAGTTTTTGGCTCCATTCCTCCTTTTCCAGATTTGTCCCCTATGTTCTCCCTTTTTGAAGCTTTTGCATTGTTCTCCCTTTCTAGAGCATTTAAATTGTCCCCACTTTCCAAATATGTCATTGTATGCTCTTTCTGGAGCAGTCTACAAAATTCCTTCTGGAGTTGTTCTCCTATCTACAATTTTAGCTATTGTTGCTTCCTTCTACTACGATTCTATTTTCTTCATTTTTGTTTGTTCTGGTTTCTCCCAATTTTCTCTCTCATTCCCAAAAACTTAAATGCAACTACTAGCATTCAATATGATAGGCCAACCAAATAGCAATAACTATTTTGGATACGATGGCAGAAAATATATCCCAAAAAATGTTACTAATGAGAATGAATTAAATGAGGTCTGGTTCAAGATTAGATTTTCCAACACATGAAAGTTGATAGAGTAATCAATAAGACTATTTATTTAAAAAATAAATATATTATGGTTGAAATACCAGATATTCATTTTTTTAAATGATGCAACCACATACATAGATTGACTAGTCACTACTTACATATATTGTAGATAAATCACAATGTATATATGTGAGTTAATTAAAGCTTAGAGTATTCATTTTGAAATAAAAATATTTACTAATCATGAAATATACATGTAAATTGATAAGACAATACTAATTACAACTTAAGACTATTCTTTTCGAAACAAAAACATTGACAGATGACAAAAATATATACCACATAATAATTAACTTAAAACTTAAAAAATATACAAATATTAATCTATCCTCCTTAAATTCTAACATACAATTTATTATAAAATATATATACCTTTCAACACTACCAAATTTGAATATGTAACCACTAAAATTTTATTAACATTCACCAGTTTTAGACAATTCATTTCAAATAATGTAACTTTTCTTCTTTCCCATTTTGTTGATTAAGCTAAGAATGCAAGTTTTTATTAGTTTTTTAACTATTGTAATTTGTGGTAACTCACTAAAAAGCAATAATTGTGTATCGTCATATTGTATATTAATAAAAAACAATTGTCAATAATTATATTATATGCAGGCAACTCTCGGGGAAGGGGCTCAATGGCACGATACCTGCGAGTTTCGGCAATCTCTCTGCTCTTGTTAAATTGTCAGTAATTTTCAGCTTCAACATATCCATTCATGTTTCAATCTTTTATTTTCTTGAGCTATCTGTCTGTTAGTAAAGCTTTAACTTTTACATTCAGGGATTTGTCAAAAAATAACCTGAGTGGTTCAATACCAGAGGAGCTTAGCCAGTTATCCAATCTCAACGAACTGTAAGTTACAACATTTGAATTCGTACGATTGGAAATAATGTCACATAATGCTTTGACAATGTGGGTTAAGACATTTTGTATTCAAATTGACTGCATTATGTAATTTCTCTTTGACAATTAGGAATTTGGCGAACAATAATCTCACTGGATCCGTGCCGGAAGGTCTGGCTAATAAACAGCAAAATGGAAAACTGGATTTAAGGTGGAGTCTCCTTACTCAACAATTGTACCTGCATCTAGGTCAAATTACCATCTTCAACTTATGTTTGAAATGCTTTTGTTTGATATTGTAGTATTTCTGGGAATAATATGGATTGTCAATCCGTCTCTTGCAATAATCCTCCTACTAAAAACCATAGCAAGAAAAATGTAGCTGTGTGGGTGATCATAGTTGGAGTTGCAGCAGTTGCAATTCTCGCTGCATTAGTGGTATTCATAATATGGATAAAATCAAGGACGCACACTCCATTAATAGTGAGCACAACAAGTAAGTCATCTTCTCTCCCCATGATATGGGGGTGTCCATTTACTTCATATTTTCAAATTCTTATTTGTTTCACTGGTAAAAAGGAGTCAGCTGTTTTTCCCAACGCCTGTATGTTCCATTTTAAAAAAATGGAAAACCTGCGTGATTAATAAATGAGAAAGTTTATCAGGCAACAGAGAAGCAACATCTATGCAGGTAGCTCTTGTGAATTTGGAAGGATGCCGATCATACAGTTACCAAGAGGTGATAGAGATGACCGGTGATTTCCAAAAGCAGATTGGAAAAGGAGGATATGGACCAGTTTATATTGGTCGGCTTCAAGACAAGGAAATAGCAGTCAAATTATTATCTGATAAATCAGATCAGGGCCCAACAGAATTTTCTACTGAGGTGTATAGAATTTTTTTTCTGTATAAATAAGTTGATGTCGTCTTCATTAAAAATGGATACCCATAACTTGTAGCACAGTGCAGGTGGATGTTCTCTCTAGAATACACCATAGGAATCTGGTAAAATTTATTGGCTACTGCCTTGAGAAGAAGAATATGATTCTAATCTACGAGTTTATGTCCAATGGAGACCTGCGACGGTGTCTCGATGGTAAAATACATAACAAAGCCGCTGCTAAATTGAACTGTATATTTACAAACATTTTGATTTAATATTTAGGGTAAGAGTGTGGAAAATGTGCATCCAGGCCAAAATTCATCTGGAAAATGCCTCGAATGGGAAACAAGGCTCAACATTGCATTGGATGCTGCTCAAGGTTAGTTAGTGAAGCATCATTCCATTATAGTTATTTGGATGTGAAGTTCACTTTGTTCATTTCATCTTCTTTGTTTTGTCTTTTCGTCTTTCTTGAAAACCATAGTATATATTTGGAGGAAAAACTTTAGGTATGCTGCTGCAATCAATAATAAGATTAATACCCTATTTTCCATGGATGTAGCCATATTGGTAAACCAATTCTGTGTGCAATTATTTGTCTTATTAGTTATTTCTTAACAATTAAACAGCTAACGTATCGATTGTTTGGATTATAGTCAACCACTCGTTGTTAAGCCTTTACTTCACACTCATTTATTATTATGAAAGCAACATCATGACAGGGCTTACATTTTGTAAGCAGGTCTGGAGTATTTACATGCAGGCTGCAACCCAGCCATTATTCACAGAGATGTGAAGAGCTCAAATATCCTACTCAATGATCGCATGGAGGCAAAAGTAACAGATTTTGGATTATCCAAATTTGGTCCTTTGGATGGAGCTACTCACATATCTACGCGAGTGAAAGGCACCCCAGGATATCTAGATCCAGAGTAAATATTTTCTATACCCAAATAGTAAATTTGAAATTTAATTACAAGGATACCGAACATTTTGTTGCTTATTTATGTTTTGCAGATATATTACTCTTCATCAATTGACAAAAAAAAGCGATGTATATAGCTTTGGTGTTGTTCTATTAGAAATTATTTCTGGACGGTATCCTGTGTTTGTAGAGCCCCCTAAAGGACAACAAGTGCACATCAGAGACTGGGTAATGTGTAAGAGAAATCAAATGCTGTTGACATTACCATGAAATCAAACATGAAATGATTAATGATTGAATTATTTTTGGTAATGGCAGGCAAGGGAATTCCTGTTGAAGGGAGATATAGAGAGCATTGCAGATCCTGCTATGGAGAAGAAGTATAAGATAGAGGACTTATGGAAGTTAGCAGAGTTAGCAATGACATGTTGCTCAGACTACTCAGTGCAGAGGCCCACAATGAGTGAGGTGGTGTTGCAATTGAAGGAATCAATGGGATCCTCATCCCGCCCCAATTCAAGCTCAGCGCTTCCACAGTGGAGATCCCCAACTTTCCATCACCCTCTTCTTTCCTTTTCAGATTTTCGCTCACAGCTATCGTTTCTAAATCCACACCCAAGATAAAGATTGAAGTGGAATCACAAATGGAGGCTCCTCTGGTTGGGAACGTAAGAAAAATATATGGTTTTGGGTAAAGTCTTTGTGGTCTTTATATTACAAGACTTATCAGTTGTGAAAACGTGGTTGCCAATGATTATATAAATCATTAAGCATATTTCCTTTGTTATTGCTGATGTTTGTGATAAATTGAATATGTTTACATTTTGGAATCAATTGAGCCTGGAATTTGACGTGTGCGGCCTGTTTTTATGGATTTAAGTTGTATTTTATAATAAAAAGTTTAATAAGCCGTAGATATTGACGGGTTGAATTTTCTAAACGCTGTAGATTTGATAATTTAAGATAGATTTTTTATAAAGAAAAATATAATTGTTGAAATTTTGTTTTAAAATTACAATAGAAATAACAATTTTTAATTATTTTTTGCTTTGAACATATTTAGTAATTTTCGATTAAAAATTTTATTTTTCCTTGTCTTGATTTCAACTTCCTGTCTATTTTGTAAACCTTTATTTCTCATAAAAATCCGTACTATAATATAAGTTGAAGTATAATATGTGTGTAGTGATTTCGAAGCAATATAGTATTTAATAATTTTTAAGGGAATATTTATTTTAATTCTTTGAAGTTGCAATTGTACTAAATGTAATTAATTATATGTGTATATGAAACTCTGTATTGTGTGTTAAAACCTTTCAACTTTATTACTTATCTCTTAAAAAAAAAATATTAAAGATTTAATAAATTTTTAAAAATAGAGGAATATTTGATATATTATTATAGAGGAAAATAAAAAATTTCCTATAGTTAATTTAAGTTAATTAGGTAAATGAAATCAATTAAATATAAATTAGTTAAGACTAATTAATGTGAGATGTGAGATGGGAATGATAAATTAGATAATTGTACTTGTTATTTTGAAAATGTAAATGAGAAAAAGGATAATGCTACTTAGCTCATTGATTGAAGAATGTATGCCTTTGATGAAGATTTTGAATGTCTACTCCATCTTCCAAAAAATGTGATCTCTTCATTAGTAAATGCCTCGGAACCTACACTAAAATTTTGTTATATCTCTAGGATCAAGTCTACAATTGTGAATTCCTCTAAGTCCATATTTGACCTTGCACAATGTGTACCTAGATACTCTACTATTTGTCTAGTTGAATTTTGTCTACTCTCCTTTTCTCTAATATCTAATGGCTAGAAGTATTTGAAAATACCTTTAAAGTGTTGTTGTTGTCTCACAAGGAGAAGTGTTCTCCTAGGTCAACCCCTAGGAATATGTGTAAAGATCAAGGACAATAAGGAAGGGCTCTAAAATGATGTGTAAATTTGTTACTCCTTTTAGTGTACCAAATCCAAATGTTTTTCTATTGATTACTTCTTTAATGCTCTTGAATGACAAAGGCCTTGTGGATTCTAGATGTTGTAAAATGAATGCTAATGAATGCCTTTAAATACTAACACATAACATCAAATTTTGTAAAATGTGTACTTAGTCAACTTAGGGCAAGGAAGAAAAGGGGCTGGTCTGCCAAATTTTGAATTTCAATTTTAAAAATGCAATGGAAAGGTTTACAACTATAGAGTCAATCACACAATTGTAGAAATCACCTTGGGTAGGAAAATAGTCATATCTATGTGGATAATAGCTATATGAATCCTAAAACGATCATGCATATTAAATACGTAGCACTCACTTTATATGGATTGAAGGTGACTCCATGATTATCATTAATGCCTTGAAGTCTAGGAAGGTGTTTAATTGCAAGATTAAATACATTCTGGAGCTGATATGGAAAATCATGGGTGAATTTTCATTCTTTCCCATGCACACATTGCTACAGAGAAGCCAACATGGTTGCAGATGGTTTGGCTAATGAGGCTGTCGACCAAACTCAAGAGGTTGTTTCCTTCTCAGATCGACATTTTCACACCCTCCTAATATTCTTTAGATTATTGATAGGGAGAAGCCATACTAGCATTGGCAGCTTTCTCAATTGTCCTTTGGGTTCGATGGCTATTCCTCGCCAGGTATCCTTTTAACTCCAGCAGTGTCTTGCAGGGGGTGTATGGTGTTTAAGCTAACCAGCCGCATCGGCAGGGTAGCGGGGCGGCTCCCCTCAGGAAGTTCTTCACGCTTGATGCATGCCTTAACGGTTGTGCTCGGTAGCTGTGTGGGGCTATTTGGCTCGGCTCTTAGTGCTATGTTGGCTTTACTAGGTGAGGTTGCAACGGTTCGTGTTAATTGGTGTCGTCATCGCAAGGTGGCTTCCATCTCTACTTTTGACCTATAGGGATTGAGGTCACTGTTCATCTTCTGCGAGCCTATTTTCCAACAGGCTTTCTAATTAATCTTTCGACTGCTAGGAGATGGCTTGAGGGAGCATTGTCACCACCTTACGTTAGGAGGCTCCTGTCCCTTTATTAATTTCCTACCACGATCTCATTAGTTATTTTTTGAGATGGTGAGCATTTTAGACATCTTTTCATGCAGATCCTTCCTCCGCTCTTGATTTCACAAAAGGTTATTTCAACTGCCAAGATGTCGGCTGCATTTATGTGTTCTTGATCGCTTGTTCGTCCTGCCATTGTGTAAGAATAACACCTATTCTACCGTACCTCCCGATTCATTGTTGTGCTCTGGGCAACATCATCTCTCAGGTGCCTTGTAGTGATCTTGCAAGTACTGGGGCTTTATTTGGGTGAGATCATTGCCATTTATGGTGAGCTGTCCTCAGGCTTGGGACTACTTATTACCTCTTTCTTGCTGATTCCATCTCATCTGTTATCTTCTCCCTTCAAATTTTTTCCTGTTCTACTTCTCCAGGTTACTATCTATGGAGAACTGCGTTATCAACGATAGGATTTGTCTACCTCCCATGAACTAGGATCTGAGAGTGCGTGGAGCCTTCAACACGGTGCAGATTAGATAGATTTTTAGAATTGAATATGATAATATTGAGTTTGCTATCAGATGTGTGCTTGGCTATCAGCTCTTTCAAGACGCGGACATGGATCTCAAGTGGTCTGATGTAGCCACTTCTCTGTTGATGCAGTAACATCAATTTTAGGGTTTAGTATGTTTAGTGTTGATTATTCCTTCTCATTCTTAACTTTTATATATTGTATATAAACAAAATCTCTTACTTAAAAAAGAAAAAAAAAAAATTCAACCATCTTTCACCGATGCTCTTCTATGTAAGACTTCTTCTATTCAATTTTATCCAAATAATTTGTAAAATTCAATTTCCAAAAGTAGTTCATTTATCAGATTTTGGATTAACATTTCTCAAGATTCTTCACTAATAGCCTAGATTCTCAAGAAAAAACTTGGTAATTAAACAAAACTTGGTTATCTCATTTAGTGTGTATAATAAAAGCAATGAAACTATATATTTATAAAAAGAAATATGAGATAAGGATGGCAACTCATTGTCTAGAATATAAATATTCTCACGAAGTAATCTTTTAAAAAGCAAGAAATAAAGACAAAATTAAAACATGAAATATCTAAAGATATCTACTTAAGAAATAAACAAATAATCTATTTATGTAAACTTAATACACTAAGGTGTAATAAGAAATCTATCAACACTCTCCTAAGTGTAACTTAAGTAGGTGAAATGGACCCTAACAATTAAGTGTCATGTTAGGTATCCATGTACAAAAATGAATCCCCTTAAACGAAAGAGAGAGGTATCCCCACTTTGTCCCTCCCTATACCCCAAAGTAGAGAGAGGAAGGACTAAGTAGCCCTTCCAAGGAACCCAAACCCTAGCAATGTGCACCAAAGCAAGATGAAGATGAACAATACTAGATTTCAAAAAAAATCACTTGCATTGACAACATTCATTCCCTTAAGAAGAGATATAGTTGAAGGTGCATGAGCTGAAAGTCACCTGACTACAAAAGAGAATGTGATGGAAGAAACAAGAAAGTGTTTGTAATCGACTCAAGTTTATTTGAATGTGGTGGTAAAGATATCATAAATACAATAATGAAGAATCGTGTCAATAAAGAGGAACAAATACAGATGGATCACCCAAAAGAGAATGTCCACTAAGTAGAAGCATATGTAGCAGGCACCCTAAGTGTATAACCTGAAAGAGGAGGATCCACAAGACAAGGTGGATCACGTAGTGTAGTAGTAGGTGAAAAAGTTCCAAAAACACTCATGGAAAATCTCGTCAAATAGAAAAACAATGTCCTCTGAATAATGAAGATAATCATCAATATGAGATTTGATAAAAAGATGACCAGTGTCACACAAGTAATAATCCCAAAAAGGTGGCCTTCTAATAAGGGAAGATTTTGTAAAGAAGTGCTCAAAGATGCATCATCAATCACAACGACTTCAAAAAACACATACGCGAGAACTCTCATCAAATAAAAAATAGTCATAAGAAAATAAAGACAACCGTTAATATGAGATTCAACAAAGAGATGACCATTGTCGCACATGTAGGAATCTCAAAAAGTTGGCTCTATAATGAGGGGAAGATCTTGCAAAGAAGTGTCCATAGATGCATCGCCAATTGTAGTACAAGTTGACATCTTTGATGAAGTTGTGTAGGAATCATCATGCTTTATGTCATCATCATTGAGATCATTAGTATCATCAGTGAGTGTCATCAATAGTAACATCGTGCAAGTGTCATCAAATAACTACAAAAGGGTTTGCCAAGCAATATAAGGACACTTCTCAATGAAATGTAGAAAGCCCATGGAAAGTGAGACAAATGTGACCATAAACAATCTCATATTTATTGGGCCACTTGGTACATTCGTACACAAATTGGTTGGTTGTAAAATTTGTCCCAAAAGATAGGCAATGAGACCTTGTTGACTAAAAAAGACTCCAAAAACGCTCTCCAAAAACATTAGTTTGTTCCATCCAATATGATTGTAGGAAAGTGGTATCATTCCACATGCAAATATTAATGGACACTAGAAACAATAACAAGGTGTGCCTAGGGTGGCACTAAAAAAATTGAAGGCACTCATGATGGCCTTAAAATTGCATTATCACACTATTGAGCTACTTAATGCACCTACCCAAACTACTTGATGGTGGAACTTCTGCCAAAATATAGGGATAAAGACCTTGATTGGAAAAGACTCCATATATGCTCTTCAAAAGAAATAATTGTTCGATCAAATAGAATTGCGAGAAAGCATTTTGTCATTTCATATGCAAATATTAATACAATAAAAACAATAACAAATTGATGCAGGAACATCTCAAGGGTTGTATAATATTGCATCACCCAAAAATATGTCTGGCTTGCAAGCCATTTGGTTACACGCATGTTTCTTTTGTTATTTGTATGTTTTGTGCTTCTATGTGCAAGATTTTTGTGACCATGCATGTATTGGTTTGGACTACAAAAGGTTCTAGAGAAGGTTTCCATCCATGCATAGTTGTATGTTGTTCTCACATTGACTTTCAAGCTTGTGTAGATGGTTGGAGTCTCCACGCAAATGAATTTCATCCAGATGCATGCTTTATGAAAGGAGTAGTTGGTTCCTAAGTCCATACACATAGTTTGGCTCCACGGAAAGGATGTTCACATGCACACTTGTTGACATGGAAAAAATGTAAACCATAGACCCAAGGAAGAAAACATGGTATGAGCTAACAACGAATGATTGGGTAGACGAAGCAATGCATTGGTAGATGAATTGTCTCAAGCTTTGTAATACTTTTTTGCCTCGGGAGATGTAAGTCATCATAATGAGTTTTCTAGATTATAGATGCACTTGATAGTATGATAAAAGGGCAGACTAGAGGTTGGCATAGGAGCAAATCATTAGATGTGGAGATGATAAATCAAGGTTGACAAAGAATTGGTAGGACATATCTAGTGATGATCCTTGGTGGCTAGTGACTTGTAATCATGTCATGAGTTTTAGAAAGTTGAATAGATTATCCATAATCTTATTCCTAATGGAATCCAATAAAAGAGTCTACATATGTGAATGTAATCTTCATGTGCACCTGGGGGCAGGTGCAAAAAGTTGGGGGGCCAAAAAGTGGCCAACTTTTTTTCAAAAAAATTTAAGCCATAACGCGCTCGCGTTATAATGCGCTCTAAAATACGTTAAGTATATATAATTTCCCGATGCAATAGACCAGTATTTACTGGCTTTGGGAGTTTGCAAACAAATTCAAGGTAATCTAATCATATACCTGTAATGGCACAGCTGACACATTTCATTTTTGGAACTAAACAATAGTAAATTATCAGCCATTTCTAGAATGATCAGCAACATATATAGAAATCTCTCATCACAGCACAGACTACAAACAAAGGAGAATCCTTCACCAAAATGAGACATGAAGAGCGTCTCCTGCTCTCCATTGTCTCTAATCTGGGGGGCCAAAAAGTGGCCAACTTTTTTTCAAAAAAAATTAAGCCATAATGCGCTCGCGTTATGGTTTGGTGATGACGAGCCTAAGGCTCGACAAAACCAAGCCATAAAATTAACTATATAAAAAAAAAGAGCATTTCTGCTCATTCATTCCTTTTGTTTTCTTTGCACCCGTAGCCTGCAAACCCTAAGGAGCGCGCTTGCATTTTTAAAGACCAAATTCGACACCAAAATCTCACCGATTCATTGCCAAAATGCCGCCACAACATCAAGCAGGCCAAAGGAGTTAGTTTTATTTATTTTTTTGTGTAAATTTGTTTCTAAATAGGTAGGTTTAAGTTGATTTTTGATGTAAATTTCTTTAATTGACAGGAAATGTTAATGCACCTCCTCCTCCTAATAATCCACAAAATCCTGAATCACCTAAAACAGGAAATACCTACCGAAGAACAACCCGAACAACAAACTCCTCCATCCATTCCTCGAAATGCCTCTAGAACACAAGAAAATCTAATGGCGCAAATTGAAAACAATAAAAAAGAAATTGAAGACATAATTGCAAGGTTGAAATATCCTTCAACTTCAACCTTGCATAGATCCACGCTTGCTCAATCTCTTGAATCTATGTTATCAAATGTAGATTCAATTAGCAAGCAAATATCTAGTTGGTCAGAAAAGATGAGATAATTTAGAGAGTATTATGCAGACAAGCTATTGTATGAAGAAGTAAAAAAGTTACAAATTACAAAATTGGACTTGTGTTCCATTTTCAAAAACCCACGAACAAATCAACCTCCACCCATTACATGCAAGAGTTTCCCTATCCATTGGTGCAACAACCAAGCAATAAGGGACAATTTTGGGCAGAGGTGGTGGATGGTTTTTGACCATCCTCCATACAACAATAATGAGGTCCCGCAATACGTTTTGAGGAAACTCTACTGTGAATTTGTCAAAAATAAAGTGCCAAACTATTTTCATATGTGGGAGTTTCAGGGTAGAGGTGGGGGGTCAGCATAAGATAGATTAGGGGCACGTGTTGACCCATAGTAGCCAGTGAGACGAGTAGTCAGCAGACCAGCCCATGAGCATGTGTCTATCCCTTCCATTGTGAAGGAGAGTGTTGTGGTCGAGACACTTCAGTTCATTAGTGCCTTGACCCAGAGCATCATAGAGCATGCCAGTCCTGCAGTACAGTGTGGGTTGGGGGAGAGTGCGAGGAGTAGGGTACCACCCCATACTTGTCAGACTTGCAGGTCAGTTTGTGGTTATGACCCCATGGATAGTCAGGACGCAGGTGCATAGGCTACATCTGTAGCTAAGCAGATGGTGATGACAGATACCCTCCTGAGTGAGACTTTTGGCCTTGATACTCAGGTAAATGTTAGCAAATTCATTGAATTTAATTTATTAAATTTTATTTTTGAAATGCAAGATTGACTAATTTAGTTTGATGATTTTGATGAAATTTTAGGGTCATAGCATTGATGCAGTTCTCAGCAGTACTCCACCTGCATTTTACACTATGACATCTACTGCCAGGGTATGTAACTAGTAAACAATTATAAATATTACATGTGAATAGCATTGTTATATGAATGGTATTCTAATATCTGATTTTGGATGTTGAATAGGTTAATCTTGGAGATTTCACGGCAACACCTACCAGTGGTAGTGTAGTTCAAATCTTTACTGAGGTAATAAAATAAATAGTTTAACTAATGAATTGTACTTACTAGATTTTTGTATTTTATATTCATATCGTTGATTACATTGCATTACACATCTTTCAAACTCAAAGCATTATTAGACATTGCATAACTAATAGCTAGATGTTGATAGATGACAAAATTTCAATTACAATATAGTTAAATTTGAAAAATGCCTCAAAGAAATGTGCTCTCATGGAATACCATGAGAAGCAGATGCATAGACAAGAACATCACCATGAGACCACTTTTCTTTGAGGCATCTTTTCAAACAACTCACTACCTTGTCTATGCTGCCACATTTTCCATACATGTCTACCAAAGCTTGTTGATCCCCTCCACACTATTCTTCGACAAATTATCTCTAATAATCTCATCCAATTACCACCAATTAGACCCCAGGACATGACACCAGAGAGGGGCATCAGCCTATGACATCTTATATAACATATGATTGACTCGAACATCATCTAGGTTTTAGGTATTAATTATGGGGGCAACAAGTCACCCGAACCAAAATCTTCAAATCTACACTAACCCTTTCCCCTACAAACTTATGTCAATCCTATTGGCTCAATTTCTTCCATCCCTACATCTGATCCTACATATAACCCACCTAAGTCTAATGAGTACCCTTCATTTAATACTACTATATTCTTTGAGATGAAAGAGGGCATAAAATCCTCCAAGAACTCACATTTAAACATGTACCAAAAGACCACAACAGTAATGGAGACTTGAGGAAGCATAAGAAAGAGCTATAGTATATCACCAAGAGAGCAAAATCTTCACTGTGATTATGTGTATTATGTGTCTAGTTGTATCATAGTGATGCATTGGTGACAATGAATATCATAGTGTGCTTTATTGTGTGTACTTCCATGTTCAGGTGAACATGTGTGTATGTTAGGAGCCATGACTTACATCACTATTCTAGTTTCGTAATTGAATAAACCCTCAACACTTTACCTTAAACCCTATTCACTCAACCCTAAACCCTAATCCCTCAACCCTAAACCCTACACCCTATCACTAAACCCTCAACACTCTACCTTAACCCTAATCGCTCAACCCTCAACCCTAATCCCTCAACCCTAAACCCTAAACGCTATCCCTATTCCTAAACCCTCAACCCTCGACACTATACCTTAAACCCCAATCCCTTATCCCTAAACCCTAAACCCTATCCCTCAACCTTTAATCCTAAAACCTATTCCTAAACCTCGATCCATGACACTATATCTTAAACCCTAATCCCGTAACACTCAGCCCTAAAGCCTCAACCCTCAATCCTTAAACCTTCAACCCTAAACCCTATCCCTAATCCCTATACCCTCGACACTCTACTTTGACCCTAATCCCTCAACCCTCAACTGTATCCCTAAACCCTCAACCCTCAATGTCAAACCCTAATCTATCAACCCTAAACCCTAATCCCTCAACCATAAACCCTATCCCTAAACCCTCAACACTATACCTTAAACCCTAATCCCTAAACCCTAAACCCTATCCCTAAACCCTAAACCCTAATCCATCAACCCTCAACCCTCAACCCTAATCCTTCATCCCTAAATCCTAAACGCTATCCCTATTCCTAAATCCTCAACCCTCGACACTATACCTTAAACCCTAATCCCTTATCCCTAAACCCTACACCCTATCCTTCAACCCTTAACCCTTAAAACTTAAACGCTAAAACCTATCCCTAAACCCTCGATGCTTGACACTATATCTTAAACACTAATCCCTTAACCCTAATCCCTAAAGCCACAACCCTCAATCCTTAAACCTTCAACCCTAAACCCTATCTCTAATCCCTCTACCCTCGACACTCTACTTTAACCTTAATCCCTTGACTATCAACCCTATCCCTAAACCCTCAACTCTCAGTTCATTAAACCCTAATCTGTCAACCCTAAACCCTAATCCCTATCCCTAAACCTTCAACCCTCAACACTATACCTTAAACCCTAATCCCTCAACCCTAAACCCTATCCCTAAACCCTCAACCCTCGACACTATACCTTAAATCCTAATCCCTCAACCCTCAACCCTAATCCCTCAATCCTCAACCCTAATCCCTCATCCCTAAACCCTAAATGCTATCTCTATTCCTAAACCCTCAATCCTCAACACTATACCTTAAACCCTAATCCCTTATCCCTAAACACTAAACCCTATCCCTCAACCCTTAACCCTTAAAACTTAAACCCTAAAACCTATCCTTAAACCCTCAATGCTCGACACTAAACCCTCATCCCTAAAGCCTCAACCCTCAATCCTTAAACCTTCAACCCTAAACCCTATCCCTAATCCCTCTACCCTTGACACTCTACTTTAATCCTAATCCCATAACCATCAACCCTTAACCCTCAACTCTCAACATTAAACCCTAATCCATTAACCCTAAACCCTAAACCCTATCCCTAAACCCTCAACACTATACCTTAAACCCTAATCCCTCAACCCTAAACAATAAACCCTATCCCTAAACCCTCAACCCTCGATACTATACCTTAAACCCTAATCCCTCAACCCTCAACCCTAATCCCTCATCCCTAAACCCTAAACACTATCCCTATTCCTAAACCCTCAACCCTTGACCCTATACCTTAAACCCTAATCCCTTATTTCTGAACCCTAAACCCTATCCCCCAACCCTTAAAACTTAAACCCTAAAACCTATCCCTAAACCCTCGATGCTAGAGACTATATCTTAAACCCTAATCCCTCAACCCTCAACCCTAATCCCTCATCCCTAAACCCTAAATGTTATCCCTATTCCTCAACCCTCAACACTATTGGTTAGTTTACTGTCTGTGACTTCATTTTCATTGAATAAAAAGGTTTATCTAATTTGAAATAAGGGGCCGAGTTCACTATCATGTGCTTTTGTAGATGAGAGCCCGTCCATAATGTCCAGGGTTCTTCCAAGAATGGCATGCAACAGAAATAAGTTTTTGTTATACCAATCCTCCTAGTAAAGCTACAATTCAAATGCCTACTTTGAAAGTTGAAATAAATGAAATTAGACTTACAATTTTGATTTTCTTCCATTGCTTCAACATCATTGTTGTTTTCCCCATTAGAAACCAATTCATTCAGCAACTTGGTGCCCATTGGTTGTCTTGAACTGCATACTCTGTTAGAAGAAGGGCATCTTTTATCTGTATCAATGTTGGTATTCATAAGCTGAAGAACATTGATATTTTTCACACACCCTGTTCTTTGAAATATCTTAACCTTAAAATATGACTTGGATATGTACTTAAACACAGCAAAATCTCCAATCTCCCGCCCATGATGATTCACAAAATTTTCCCAACCCTGCCTAAATTCTAGTTTATTTATGGTACCCCCTAATTGTACATCCCACTCCTGCCCACCTGGGCCTTGCAACACCATATGTTCGTCTATGTTGTCTATAAACTATGAAACAAATGCAGGAGGAATGTGCTGCCATAAACACATTACACAATTAGATTTTACAAGTTCTTAATAGTGTACAAGAAATAAAAGAATGAAAAAAAAGTATAGAGTTACTAGTTTTTGTGTAAAGTCTCCAAGCATAACTTTGAAGAAGGAGTCACACCCATTAAACCAATTCATTCAACAACTTGTTGCCCATTGGTTGACTTGAACTGCATACTCTGTTAGAAGGACATCTTTTATCTGTATCAATGTTGGTATTCATAACCTGAAGAGCATTGATATTTTTCACACACCCTGTTCTTTGAAATATCTTAACCTTAAAATATGACTTAGATATGTACTTGAACACAACAAAATCTCTACTATCCAACCCATGATGATTGTACATCCCTAAACCCTAAACCCTAATCCCTAAACCCTAATCCCTGATCCCTAAACCATAAACCCTAATCCCTAATTATAATTTATGGTACCCTAAACCCTAATCCCTTACCCCTAAACCATAAACCCTATCCCTAAATCCTTAACCCTCAACACTTAAACCTTAAATCCTAAACCCTATCCCTAAACCCTCAACCCTCAACACTATACCTTAAACCCTAATCCCTCAACCCTAAAGCTTTAAAACCTCAACCCTTATCCACCCCTTTCCTCCCCTATCTGCCTCACCCCATCTCTCCCCTATCTCTCAACCCTTAGCCATCTAGGTCTCTCTCCTATCCCTAAAGCCGCAACCCTCAACCCTTAAACCTTAAATCCTAAACCCTATCCCTAAACCCTCAAGCCTCGACACTATACCTTAAACCCTAATCCCTTATCCCTAAACCATAAACCTTCAACCCTAAACCCTATCCCTAATCTCTCTACCCTCAACACTCTACCTTAACCCTAATCCCTCAACCCTAAATGCTATCCCTAAAGCCTCAACCGTAAAACCTAATCCCTTATCCCTAAACTCTAAACCCTATCCCTAAACCCTAAACCCTCAACCTTAAACCTTAATCCCTCAACCCTCAACCTTAATTCCTTATCCCTAAACCCTAAACCCTTACATCCATCAACACTAAACCCTAAACGCTATCCCTATTCCTAAACCCTCAACCCTCGACACTATACCTTAAACCCTAATCCCTAACCCCTAAGCCCTCAACCCTAACCCCTAATCCCTCAACCCTAAACCCTATCCCTAATCCCTCTACCCTCAACACTCTACCTTAACCCTAATCCCTCAACCCTCAACCCTAATCCCTCAATCCTAAACGCTATCCCTAAAGCCTCAACCCTAAACCCTAATCCCTTATCCCTAAACTCTAAATCCTATCCCTCAACCCTAAACCCTAAACCTTTGACCCTAAACCCTCAACCCTTAAACCCTAAACCCTTGACCCTTAAACCCTCAACCCTTATCCACCCCTCTCCTCCCCTATCCGCCTCACCCCCATCTCTACCCTCCTCTACCCTCGACATTATACATACATACATACATACATATAGGCATACATATATACATATAAGTATACATACATACATATAGGCCCATACATACATACATACAAGCATACATACATACATGCTTAATAACCTTGAACATAAAACATTCCAAGGGAGACATAACGCGCTCGCATTATGTCAAACATGACAAACATCGAGCAAACTTTTGCCAAAAAAAATGCAAAACAAAACATAACGCAAGCGCGTTATAACCTACTCGCGTTATATTTTGGTTTGGGAATCCCAAGCCTTAGGCTTGGGATTTGCTTTGGATTTCCAACCCAAAGGCTTGGAGTGCCTTCCCAACATCCACAGACATGTTTTTGCAAATTCTACAGGATTTCACATAATTTTGTTCGTACTAACACATTAAAAAAAATGATTTTCAATTAGCTTTCAGAATTTATAGGGGTAACACGGCCAAAATTTTGTTTTTTAGGATGTGTCCACTTTGAAAATTAGTAAAAAATCAAATATTCATCAAGAAATTATCAGAAAAATTGAGCATAAACTACATGTTGTTAGCTAATTTCTCACCGAAGCGATTTTTAAAATACCAAAAAAAAGTTAACCTTTTGAGGGAGCCACAAAACATGCTATGTTATGTTTTTTTGATAGAAACAACACCAATTTCTATGGCTCCCTCTTTTGAACCCCTTAATCTATACCAGTTTCAAAAAAAAATAGTAGTTTAGAAAGTAGACTTGGAGCACTATGAACATTGTTTTAGTTTCATCTTCAAATTTTGAGTGTAACTATGCTCAATTTCTCATCTAAGGCTAGCATTCCTGATTTCAGGAAAAAAAAAAAAAAAGGTCACTTAAGACCCCTTTTTGGCCCCCCATCTTCTTGCACTTACCCCTAGGTAGTTTTTTATAATATAAAACCTTTCTACATTTAATAAAATTTGTATTATTGTTTCTCCAGATTTCTTATTTTGTCTTTTGTTGTACATTGAGGGCCCATCCAATAATCAGTTGTTCATTGAACTTGTTACTAGTAATGCATTAGCTGGTATCAAAAAAAGTGTTATGAGTCCTGAAAGAGGCAAGTTATCATCCACATCAGAAGCAATTTGTGTGTCACACTGTAGGTGGTCCAAAAGTAAAAATGGTCCATAGAGTTGGAAGAAGAAACTACAAAAACCAAATAGCACCATCATATGATAATGACCTGGCTAACGCCCTAACAGACATTCAAGAAATACTTGAATCCATTAAGACCACGCAGAGCCAGGGAACAATTTTTGGCTGCAAATAATGAGGATGAATGAACAGATCATTAAGCGCATGAGGATGGTGCATTGAGCTCAAAGAATGAGCTCGCCACAGAAGACAAGTTTGTCTTGGTGCTGATGAAAATAGGGAATATGCCATCATTGATCTCTTGAGCTACTTGGGAAGCTTAAATCTAGAAAAATTATTGGACTATATCACTAAGCTCGAGAAATATTTTGAGTTTAAATCCATTAAACACCCTATGTGTGTGAGTACACTGCCAGAAAGTTGAAAGGCCACATTACCTTGTGATGGGATTTAGTTCAGAAGGACTGTGTACAAAGGAGGACACAAAATATCTAAGTGGGATCGCATGGTGTAAAGTCAACAATGAGCTCATACACACCAACTATTCATTAGACTTGTTTAAGAAGTACCAAAACTTGCATCAGTGGTCCCGATATCAATGAAGAAATATATAGAGGAGTTCTAACAATTGAGTATTCACGTCAAACATGTGGAGAATGACACAAAAAGTTCTCAAAGTATGTAAATGGTTTGTGTGCCTACATCAGGATGATATTTGTCAGTTACAAATTCATTCTATAGAAACAACCCACTAACTCGACTCAAAGTGGAGAAGTTGTCATATAGACAATAAAGTAAGTGCGACAAGGGTCAAGGTAGAAAGGGTAGACAAGGTGTCAAAAGGCAAATTTATCCATAGAAAGAAACTGCCGAGTCTAGCAGTGTTTCCCAAAGCTCAAAGGATGAGCAAATCTCTAAGAAGGGTGTAGTAAGAGGAAATTGAGGTTGTGGTAAAGGCTTTAGTAGGACTAGCTTTAGATGCAAACAAGTAGGTCATGGCATTTGAGTGTCCATATGTCACATAAGAGCAAGCTCACATAAAGAAACATGTACATGTTGCACAAGGAGAAGAAGAAACGGGAAGTCAAGCAGAAGGCATCGCACCAATGGCTTATTGATGGAAAGTGTTGTGAGTTTATTGATGGTGGAAAACATGGACAACTTAGTGTCTATGAAAAAGATTCAAAAATTGGGGTTGAAGACCATTGTATACCGTATACCATACAAAGTCTCTTAGCTGCAAAAGAGACATCAACCCTTAGTAAAAGAACAATGTCAAGTTGCATTCCACATTAGAGAATACATAGATCAAGTATGGTGTGGTGTGACCCCGATAGATGTTTGCCATGTGTTGTTTGGAAAACCTTGGCAATACAACCAATGTATGATCCATGATGAAAGGAAGAACACCTTCACCATCATGAAGGATGTAAAAAAATTTAATTGTAGCAAATAAAAGTTGAAAAGAAATGCACAAAGGGTAAAGTGATGTTGATTCTAGCAAGAGTTTCTCAAGGAGGTGAGAGACTTGCACAACTGCAATGCACTAGTAGTTAGGCCCACGTAGAAAGGAGAGGAAACAATGTCAAGCAGCTCTTAGGAACCTGAAATTGAAGTGATGCTCCAAGAATTTGCCAATGTGCTAGATGGTGAAATACCAAGAGAGTTGCCACTAGTGTACAACATATCTCATTGCATGGATCAAATTCCAAGTTCCAATTTACCAAACAATCGCCACACAAGATGAGCCCTAATATGAGCATAAAATTGAATAGACAAGTGCAAGAATTGTTGGAATGAGGTCCCATTTGGGAAACTATGAGCCCTTGCACAATGCCTGCAATATTTGCGTCAAAGAAGGGAGGGGAGTGGAGGATGTGTACAGACTCCCACACAATAGACAAGATCACCATCAAATGCCAATTCCCATTGTTGCACATAAATGATCCCATGGATTGTTTCAATGGTGCAAAATATCTTTCAAATATTGATTTCAAGAGTGGTTACCATCAAATCAGAACTTGAGAAGGTCATGAATCATGAATGGAAGACTGCATTTAGAACGGAGGAATGCTTGTATGAATGGTTGGTAAACCCATTTAAGTTAACCAATGCGTTGAGCATGTTCACGAGGTTGATGAACAATCTTCCAAAGCCATTTTTATGCAAAAGTATGGTCCTATATTTAGATGACACATTGGTGTTTGGTAAGATGAGGAAGTAGTGTTTGTCATGTCCCCTCCCCTATGAGCTGACTCAAGTTACAAATTATACAAGTCTTATTCATTAAAGCTATAAACTTCAAGACGTGGAAATAAGACAAAAGTCTTATGGGTAAGTGCAAAAAGATGGGGGGCCAAAAAGTGGCAAAATTGTTTTCAAAAAAAAATAATGCAAAACGTGAGCGCATTATGGTTTGGTAATGACGAGCCTAAGGCTCGTCAAAACCAAACCATAACGCGCTCACATTATAACGTGAGCGCGTTATGACTTATTATAAATATATAAAAAAAGCTTATCATCTCATTTCATTTATTTTTTCTCCTCTATACCCGTGGCCTACAAACCCTAGGAAATGCGCTCGCGTTTTGGAAAAGCCAATTCAACACAAAAATCTTATTGATTCATCGCCAAAATGCCGCCACGACGTCGACCACGCCAAAGGAGTGAGTGTTATTTGTTTTTTTGTTTGAATTTATTTCTAAATAGGTAGGTTTGAGTTAATTTTTGATGTATATTTCATTAATTCTCAAGAAATGTTAATGCACCTCCTCCTCCTCCTCGTCCTCAAAATCCACAAAATCCTAAGGAGGAAATAACTGTGGAACAACAACCTCCTCCATCCATTCCTCAACATGCCCCTGGAACACAAGAAAATATAATGGGGTAAATTGAAAATAACAAAAAAGAAATTGAAGATATAATTTCAAGGTTGAAAGATCCTTCCACTTCAACCTTGCATAGGTCCACACTTGTTGAATATCTTGAATCTATTTTATCAAATGTAGATTCAATTAGCAAGCAAATAACTAGTTGGATGGATAAGAGGAGAGAGTTTAGAGACTATTATGCAGACAAGCTATCATACCAAGATGTGAAAAAAATATAAATTACAAAATTAGACTTGTGTTCAATTTTCACAAACCCACAAACAAATCAACCTCCACCCATTACATGCAAAAGGTTCCCTATCCATTGGTGCAACAACCAAGCAATAAGGGACAATTTTGGACAGAGGTGGTGGATGGTTTTTGACCATCCTCCATGCAATAATAATGAGGTCCTGCAATACTTTTTGAGGAAACTCTACTACGAGTTTGTCCTCAATAAAGTGCCAAACTATTTTGATATGCGGGACTTCCAGGGTAGAGGTGGGGGGTCAGCACAAAATAGACCAGGGGCATGTGTTGACTCACAGTGGGCAGTGAGATAAGTAATTAGTAGACCAACCCATGAGCATGTTTCTATCCCTTGCATTGTGAAGGAGAGTGTTGAGGTTGATAAACTTCAGTCCATTAGTGCCTTGACCCAGAGCATCATAGAGCATGCCAGTCCTGCAACATAGAGTGGGTTGGGAGATAGTACGAGGAGTAGGGTCCCACCCCATGCTTGTTAGACTTGCGGGTCAGCCTGTGGTTATGACCCCATGAATAGTTAGGATGCAGGTGCATAGGCTACATCTGTAGCTGAGCAGATGGTGATGACAGATACCCTCCTAAGTGAGACTTTCATCCTTGATACTCAGGTAAATATTAGTAAGTTTATTGAATTTAATTTATTAAATTTTATTTTTAAAATGCAAGATTAACTAATTTAGTTTGATGATTTTAATGAAATTTCAGGGTCATAGCATTGATGCATTTTTCAGTGGTTCTCCACCTGCATATTACACTAGATCATCTACTGTCGGGGTATGTAACTAGTAAATAATTATAAATATTACATGTGAATAGCATCGTTAGATAAATGGTATTCTAATATCTGATTTTGGATGTTGAATAGGTTAATATTGGAGATTTCACGGCAACACCTACCAGTGGTGGTGGACTTCAAAGCTTCATGGAGGTAATAAAATAAATAGTTTAATGAATGAATTGTACTTACTAGATTTTTGTATGTGACTTGTGTGCTTTATTGTGTGTACTTCCATGTTTAGATGAACGTGTGTGTATGTTAGAAGCCATGATTTGCATCACTATTATAGTTTTCGTAATTGAATAATGTTATTTTATTTCCAGATGATGCAGGCTGCGAAGACACCTCCCGATGTTCAGAGGGCAATGGAGCATGGTGTGACCTCTACGATTCATAGCTCCATGGCATTGACAGGGGTATGAGGCAGATTAGTAAATTTCAATTTACATTCATTGTTATAGTTGTTTATTTTTTAAAAATCAAAAGATTATTGATTTGAAGTTTAATTTCTATCTGGATGGTTTCTATAGGACATGACATCACCACGGCCTATTCCTGCTACTGAGGCAAGTGAGGAGATAGATTATATGGTAGCGGTAAGTGATTATTTTGTTAAATATTTTATTTTTTATAACATGTAATTTTTATATATTAATGTCTGTACTTTTTATTGTAATAGCTAAAGATGCAGGAAGAACTAAATAGGAGGAGCAGCCCTCGGGTTCGTAGTAGACCACCCACATGTGCGTCTCCATCCGCTAGAAGATCAAAGGCTGCCCGTGATCTATTCTCTTCACCAGCCAAAGGGGAATGATTTTTTATTATGTTCCTTTGTTGTATGCCTATATGGCATTTGTGGACATATATTTTGTATTGCATATAGTTGACATTGTATGCCTATATGGCATTCTTGTAAGCCTATATGGCTATTTTGTATATATGTTATACTTATATTGACAGATATTGATGTATGCCTATATGGATATTTGGTTAATACAAATCTTTTTTATTGATGGCGTCCATACTTGCATTATAAATTCACGTTTGAATGGATATTTGTAGATGGCTACTTCAAATATTTAAAGTCCAATTGTATTACATAGGATGCTTGTTGATCCAATAAGCTAGATATTGTTATTCAAGTATCACCTAAACCTCATTTTGGAACTAAAAGATAAAAGTTGTATTTAAAAAAAATGAATCATCATGTTGAACAGAAAATATTAATATTCTTTATGAGTTGCTCAATTAAAAATATTCAAATAAGTATGCTGATCCATATTCTTTATGAGTTGGTCAATTAAAAATATTTCTTAATTTCTTATTATTATACCATATTGGGATGCAAAGAGTATGTGTTTTGTTTTGAATAAGATAGTCAAAATCATATGCTTATGAGCACCTGATGACCATTGTGGTTATTAAATGTAATTCCTCTTGCATATAAGGCGAGGTTATGAGATTACATTGAGTCTTACCTAATTTTAATAGGCAACATAACATTGGGGCTATAGGCTTCCATAAGTCATACCTCAGGGATTTTTAGTTTTAGGCACAAATTTACTTTAAGACCTTAGGCGCATTTCTCTACTTGCACAACCTCAAAACTCTGCCTAGAACTCAAGGTGCCTTTCATCATCCAAACAACCTCAAAATTACGCCTTGATATTGAAAGGATGTTTCAAAGTATAAAGGAGGGCACCTTAAGGGAGGCAATTCATTTTGATTATCAAAGTTGATCAAATACATCAAACTGAGCATCATACCTCTAGGCGCATTTTTACCTCTCTAAACTATCCATTTTGGCGCCTTGATGTAAAGTGAAGTCTAAACTTAGTGAAGATTGTGCCTAGAAAGATATCACCTTAGATATGCGCCTAGAGTCATCCCAGATCATCCATTTGCGCCTAAGGGTCAATATAACATAATATAACTTAGGAAGACTTTGAAATCGTCAAAAGAAGCCTAGGCACCTTTTCTTGTCTCCACCATCCATTTTGGGTGCCTAGAGGAAAATGAACTTCAAATCACTTCCAACTATAGCGCCTAGTGTTAGAACCTTCAAAATGACTAAATCTTACCAAAGGAAGTCTAGGCGCCTATTGTCATTTGGATCATCATGAATGAGCACCTAAGTGGAAGCAGAATAAGCATCTTGTATGGAGGCGCACTTTTGTGTCTAAATAACCTCATTTTGGCTCCTTGAAGGAAGATGTTCTAAATTCTAAGATCTAGTGCCTAAGTGTAAAATGGTCTCCTATAGGTTTGAACAAGTGATTGAAGCCATCAAATTGCCAAGAAATGAGCTAAGTATACTAAGGCACCTTTTCTTGTCTAAACTATCCATTTTAGCACCTAGGAGGAAGAAGATTCAACATCATGAATCAAGGCGCCCTTTGCCATCAAAACAACCTCACATTGGTGCCTAGATGTGTTGGAACTATAAGTTTGGCCACACGAGGAGAAGAACAAAAGTTACACCCCTTTGCAACTTTACACTACCTCCTTCTTACGATTTTTGGGGCAGCAGAAAACCTTTCACCACGAGCAAACACCTCAGAGATATAAAAAACTGAGAGAGGTTATTATAGAGGCACTCTACATGATCGCGTTGCCTTAGATGAAATGTTTCTAAGTGACACAGTTTTTGAGTAACATGTCATCAAAGATTGCCACATTTTTGCACTTTGGACTCTTCAGGGATATCGTCGGTACAATGTAGCTTGGACTGTTTCGACATGTTTGGGTGAAAAACAAGACCATGCCTAGCATAAATGTACACATCTAGACATGTTGGAATAGTCAGTTTGGTCACATCAGGAGCAAGACGAAAGTTACACCCCTTTGCAACTTTACACTACCTCCTTCTGACAATTTTTGGGGCAGCAGAAAACCTTTCACCACGGGCAAATGCCTTAGAGATATAAAAAAATAAGAGAGTTTATTGTAGAGACACTCTACGTGATCATATTGCCTTAGACAAAAATTTTCTAAGTGACAGTTTTTGAGTAACATCTCGTCAAAGATTGCTGCCTTTTTGCACTTTGGACTCTTCAGGGATATCGTCGGTACAATGTAGCTCGGACTGTTTCGACATGTTTGGGTGAAAAATAAGACCATGCCTAGTGTAAATGTACCCATCTGGATGCATTAGAATAGTCAGTTTGGTCGCATCAGGATCAGGATGAAAGTTACACCCCTTTGCAACTTTACACTGCCACCTGATGATTTTTGGGGCAGCAGAAAATATTTCACCACGGGCAAATGCCTCAGAGATATAAAAAATTGAGAGAGGTTATTGTAGAAGCACTCTACATGATCGTGTTGCCTCAGAAGGAATATTTCTAAGTGACATGGTTTTCAAGTAACATCTCGTCAAAGATTGCTACCTTTTTGCACTTTGGACTCTTCAGGGATATCGTCGATACAATGTAGCTCGGACTGTTTCGACATGTTTGGGTGAAAAATAAGACCATGCCTAGCATAAACGTACCCATCCAGATGCATTAGAACTGTCAGTTTGGCCACACAAGGAGAAGAACAAAAGTTACACCCCTTTGCAACTTTACACTGCCTCCTAATAATTTTTGGGGCAGCAGAAAACTTTTCACCACGGGCAAATGCCTAAGAGATATAAAATACTGAGAGAGGTTATTGTAGAGGCACTCTACGTGATTGTGTTACCTTAGATGAAATGTTTCTAAGTGACACAGTTTTCAAGTAACATCTCGTCAAAGATTACTACATTTTTGCACTTTGGACTCTTCAAGGATATCGTCGGTACAATGTAGCTCGAACTGTTTCGACATGTTTGGGTGAAAAATAGAACAATGTCTAACCTAAACGTACCCATCCAGACACGTTGGAACTATCAGTTTGGTTGCATCATGAGCAGGACACCAAAAATGCATAACATGATGATGTAAAAATGTGTATATGTGTAAAAATGCAGCAAGAAATAAAAAAAGACAAACCTTACAAATTAATGTGCATACTTACAACTCAATGTAACATGACTTTACAAAATCAATATGAATACTTACAAATTAATCCAATGAACCATCTGGGTCTACTCTACTCTTTATTGTGTCAAGTATTGCTTCATGGTCAGACTCACGCACCTTCCACAAGATTTTGTTCAAAGGTCTACCCCGCTACTTTATCAAATTAACATTGGATGCCACGACAAGGTTTGAGTAATGAAGAATCTTCCGATACGTGTCAAAGTCCTGAAATAGCCAAACATTAACACTCTTATGTGGGTACCTTCTAAGCCATGTTCCAGTAATAACCATTGAGCCTGTAGGGTATTCGATGTTTTCTCCATTTGTAACTGGGGCCTCCAATTTCTTTTTGGCCTCAACACAACAACATAAGTAATAATCTATTCCCTCTTCATTATCTTCATCTGCAATAACTGCATATACGTGCCCTATATTGATATAGCTAGCAAATTAGATGAAATTAGTCAACATTACAAAAACACTACAAAGTAAGATGACATTACCTGGTTGAACTAAATGAAATTAGATGCATATATGTGCCCTATATTCCCTGATTGAACTAGATCTAATATGTGGTCAAAGTCAACTGATGATTCCATCTGTGTTAGTTCCAGTGTCGTCAGGGGTCGATACGTGTCAAGTGGGCTAAGATAACTTAACTGTCATTCGTCAACCCACTCCTTTGACTTGCACTCATCCCAGGCTTGAATTGTACAGGAAGAACAAAAGCATGACATCTTTCGCGTATGGATACTCCATGAACCTGCAATTGAGCTTCTGAAAGAGTGCATCTCATTTGATCATGTCAGTGTACAACAGTCCTCATATGGTGCAATGTTAGTATCATCTATCAACCAAAAAAATCTACGAACTGAAGACTTACCTTCATTACCTGGACCCATGGAAGCATTACACCACTCGACAATCGATTTTGCATCTGTCAACTTTGCATTTTCTTTATACTTTAACTCTTCTCGTGCTATGGCTCTTTTGATACATGCTCCTACACCATCATGCTCCCCCTTTCCATGCCCGGCCTCACAAAAGTTCCACATATGCTGAATACCTGTAAAATTATGCCTCCTACTCAGCTAATAGAAATTTTGTGAGTTCTTGAATTGTGATGCACAGTTATCCGACCATATGATATGCTGACTTAATGATATGCCCCTTCTAGCCAAATCATTGTAGAACACCTGAAAGCAACCTTACACGAACTCCGTAGAATGTGTGTGATCATCACTAATATAGAAATTATACTCCCTTATGATCTTTCTGTCATCCTTTGTACTATCATTCGCATGAATGAATGCGATGTGCACAAATATAGAAACCTGTGTGGAGTTGTAATATTGTGATTGCACCTCACGCTATGGCTGTAGACTATAGTTCTCTGCAAATTCGACGACTAAAACAATGCTACCAACCAGAAATGTGTCCTTGCATAACTTGAATTGAAAGTCCAACCATCGAGCTCTATGGGCATGTCTTGCATATTCATACACTATGCTGTCACGAAATATAGGCATAAACTAATACACTAGAATCTTTTCAATAACCAATTCACACCTCTTTGCTTTTTTACCATCTTTTGTATTGTATGCCACTATTTTATACTTTCCAAACTCTACTTTCATTTCCAACCGCATGTGTTCTTTCCATATGTTCACATATTGGCAAATGTTGCAAGCCACCGCAATGATGACATGTGCCATCCAAGCATAATTTCTTGTAGAATATTTGACCTTCCTCTCTTTCACATAAAATTCTTGATATGAAGTCTCTTGAAGATGTTGGTGGGGCACGTATGGCACAACCCTACAAAACATTGTTAGTATGCATATCTAAACATATAGACCTATAAACATAAAAATGGCTAGAAAATTCAATATGTAATCTACAACAAGTAGTGTGTGTGTGATTTATCTTGACATAGAAAGGTTTTAGCATTTCAAAACATCTTTGACAAATTTTAATTTGAGGATACTTCTCTAGAAATTTACCATAAAACTGTGTTTGAGTCTCATCCAAAAAATACTTTGGATGTGGCTCACGGTTCTGACTATCGATTCTCCTTCTTACCACATCCTTTTGATTCGAAGATACCCTTGTGTAATTGTTCCAAGAGTCTTCAATTAGTGATCTTAATGCTTCAACAATTGGTTTATCTTTTCGTGGTAGTCTCCCCGAGAACACCCATAATTCATTGGCATTAGTGTCCTCAATTCTTTGGCATCTTCCAACGGCTTTTGATAAAGTTTTCCTATTAATTCTTAATTTTTGACTAGTCTTTCTAATGAGACGAGCTTTCCTCATTTGACTACTTACTATAGTCTATGTAATCACATGCCGTGTTGCATTACTATCTTTTGTGCATGAGGTGTTACCCACACTCTCATACACACTCATTAGATTCTTGACAATAGATTTTTCACTTGAAGCCTCTGATGTTCTCAACCCAAGAATCTTCATGATGGACCTATACTTCACATCATTTCAATGAATAGTTGACATCTTGTAGTCTCATTTAACTTTTCAAAGAACAATCTCCAAATCTTATGAGCATATCTTCTACAAGTGCGTTTTGGAATCTTACCTTCCATTGGTTGCAAAATATTCTCATCAATATCAATCAAATACTTTGTCTTTCTATGCAAAATTCTAGGTGGTGTTAAGTTAGGTAAATTCACCTCAACATTAGGAATTTCATCAATATTTAAATGAGATGGGCTAGATAGCATACCTTCAATCAAAGATGGAATAGATGACATACCTTGAAATTGATTTGCGGTAGAGGACATGTCTCCAACTATGGTATTCAAATCTCTCGTAGCACGAAGTTTTTGCATTCATTCTCTTTGTGCCGCCAATACCATATCTCATTGTGATGGTTGTGGTTCCTCTTCAATTGGCATGTCTTCATTTATCGTGTCTAATTTTCTCTTCTCACGAAGTTCCCTCATAGCCACTGCTTTCTTTGCATTCTTAGCTTCTATCTCTTCCTGTGTTGGTTTAATTCTTGATCGTTTCCTCGGCATGACGGAGAATTTGTTTGTAGCATGATAAAGAGACCAATATTAGTTCCTAAGAAATGAATACAAGATAATAGTGGGATTGTATTTTTATTATGTTGTAAGGATTTATTCTTGTATAGTTTGACATCATGGTATGTTAAGGTCTATTTATTACACATAATTATTAAAGAGCCCAAGTGTAGAAAATATACATGGCATCATGTGAGATTGTAGGCTGTTTTCTTCATTGGGAATGTGTCTATTTTAAATATGTATGATAAAACATGATAAAGTAATTCAAATATAATTAAGGAAAATGTAAAGAACATGCATGTAAAGACTTGACATACCTAAAAAATGAAGATTTGAATGGAGAGAGTACCCAATTGTGTAGTGTTTTTCTCTTCTTGCATCAAACTCCTCAACAATTTGAGTTTTTCACCACTTGCTTCCTTTTCAATGTTAAATTGAATAACACTCAAATATAATTACTAACAACAATACTATTAACCAATCTATAATGTTAAATTCCTAAAATTGAATCACAATTAACATTGCAACACTACAAAAATTGAAAATTGAATAGATATATATCAAACTTGGTGTGAAAACTATGTTATTTCCTCCTTCTCAAGTTGGCAAAGCAGAAAAGGTGGTGGAAAGATCATGCAAAGGTGGTAGAATGTGTAAAATGTGCATGTGAACTTCCCAACAGAATGAAAGCACTTTTTTTTTGTCAGAGCACGCGCATAATCAGTATGAAAACAGAGCATGTGCACCTCGATCACGGGGGTCAACATTTTTTTACCGTTTCTATAGCAGGACAAAATGCAAGCGCGTTATAACGTGCTCGCGTTTTGTCCTGCTATAGATTGATCTATAAATATTTGCACCTATCTCACCTTCGATAGCACCTTTACAATATCTCACCTCTAGTTCCATTAGCTCATGTTCTATATCTCACTTATCTCTCCCCCTCACCTCTCTACCTCTCCCCTCTCTATGTCTCTCAATCACTCATTTTCTACCTTAACCCTAATCCCTCGACCCTCAACCCTATCTCTAAACCCTTAACCCTCGAACCTCAACCCTCAACGTCAAAACCTAATCTCTCAACCCTTAACTCTGATCCCTCGACCCTCAACCCTATCCCTAAACCCTAAACCCTAAAGCCTCAACCCTCAACCCTCAACGTTAAATCCTAATCCCTCAACCCTTCACTCTGATCCCTCGACCCTCAACCCTATCCCTAAACCCTAAAGCCTCAACCCTTAACCCTCAACATCAAATCCTAATCCCTCAACCCTATCCCTAAACCTTCAACAATATACCTTAAACCCTAATCCCTCAACCCTCAACCCTAAACCTTATCCCTAAACCCTAATCCCTCAACCCTCAACCCTAATCCGTCATCCCTAAACCCTAAACGCTATCCCTATTCCTAAACCCTCAACGGGATTGATATTATACCTTAAACCCTAATCCCTTATCCCTAAACCCTCCAACCCTATCCCTGATCCTTATACCCTCGACACTCTACTTTAACCCTAATCCCTCGACCCTCAACCCTATCCCAAAACCCTTAACCCTCGAACCTCAATGTACTCAACCCTCAACGTCAAACCCTAATCCCTCAACCCTTAACTCTAATCCCTCGACCCTCAATCCTATCCCTAAACCCTAAAGCCTAAAGCCTCAACCCTCAACCCTCAATGTCAAATCCTAATTCCTCAACCCTTCACTCTAATCCCTCAACCCTAAACCCTATCCCTAAGCCCCCAACACTATACCTTAAACCCTAATCCCTCAACCCTCAACCCTAAACCTTATCCCTAAACCTTAATCCCTCAACCCTCAACCCTAATCCGTCATCCCTCAACCCTAAACCTTACCCCTAAACCCTAATCCATCAACCCTCAACCCTAATCCGTCATCCCTCAACTCTAATCCCTCATCCCTAAACCCTAAATGCTATCCCTATTCCTAAACCCTCAAAGGGCTCAATACTATACCTTAAACCCTAATCCCTTATCCCTAAACCCTCCAACCCTATCCCTAATCCTTATACCCTCGACACTCTACTTTAACCCTAATCCCTCGATCCTCAACCCTATCCCGAAACCCTTAACCCTCAAACCTCAATGTACTCAACCCTCAACATCAAACCATAATCCCTCAACCCTTAACTCTGATCCCTCGACCCTCAACCCTATCCCTAAACCCTAAAGCCTAAAGCCTCAACCCTCAACCCTCAACGTCAAATCCTAATCCCTCAATCCTTCACTCTAATCCCTCAACCCTAAACCCTATCCCTAAACCCTCAACACTATACCTTAAACCCTAATCCCTCAACCCTCAACACTAAACCCTAATCCCTCAACCCTCAACCCTAATCCGTCCTCCATCAACTCTAATCCCTCATCCCTAAACCCTAAATGCTATCCCTATTCCTAAACCCTCAACGGGCTCGATACTATACCTTAAACCCTAATCCCTTATCTCTAAACCCTCCAACCCTATCCCTAATCGTTATACCCTCGACACTCTACTTTAACCCTAATCCCTTGACCCTCAACCCTATCCTGAAACCCTTAGCCCTCGAACCTCAATGTACTCAACCCTCAATGTCAAACCCTAATCCCTCAACCCTAAACTCTGATCCCTCGACCCTCAACCCTATCCCTAAATCCTAAATCCTAAAGCCTCAACCCTCAACCCTTAACGTCAAATCCTAATCCCTCAACCCTTCACTCTAATCCCTCAACCCTAAACCCTCAACACTATACCTTAAACCCTAATCCATCAACCCTTAACCCTAAACCCTAATCCCTCAACCCTCAACCCTAATCTGTCATCCCTCAACTCTAATCCCTCATCCCTAAACCCTAAACGCTATCCCTATTCCTAAACCCTTAATAGGCTCGATACTATACCTTAAACCCTAATCCCTTATCCCTAAACCCTCCAACCCTATCCCTAATCCTTATACCCTCGACACTCTACTTTAAGCCTAATCCCTCGACCCTCAACCCTATCCTGAAACCCTTAACTCTCGAACCTCAATGTACTCAACCCTCAACGTCAAACCCTAATCCCTCAACCCTTAACTCTGATCCCTCAACCTTCAATCCTATCCCTAAACACTAAAGCCTAAAGCCTCAACCCTTAACGTCTCCTAATCCCTCAACCCTTCACTCTAATCCCTCAACCCTCAACCCTAAACCTTATCCCTAAACCCTAATCCCTCAACCCTCAACCCTAATCCGTCATCCCTCAACTCTAATCGCTCATCCCTAAACCCTAAATGTTATCCCTATTCCTAAACCCTCAACGGGCTCGATACTATACCTTGAACCCTAATCCCTTATCCCTAAACCCTCCAACCCTATCCCTAATCCTTATACCCTCGACACTCTACTTTAACCCTAATCCCTCGACCCTCAACCCTATCCCTAAACCCTAAACCCTAAAGCCTCAACCCTCAACCCTCAACGTCAAATCCTAATCCCTCAACCCTTCACTCTAATCCCTCAACCCTAAACCCTATCCCTAAACCCTCAACACTATACCTTAGACCCTAATCCCTCAACCCTCAACCCTAAACCTTATCCCTAAACCCTAATCCCTCAACCCTCAACCCTAATCCATCATCCCTCAACTCTAATCCTCATCCATAAACCCTAAATGCTATTCCTATTCCTAGACCCTCAACGGGCTCGATATTATACCTTAAACCCTAATCCCTTATCCCTAAACCCTCCAATCGTATCCCTAATCCTTATGCCCTCAACACTCTACTTTAACCCTAAACTCTATCCCTAAACCCTCAACCCTCAACAATATACCTTAAACTCTAATCCATCAACCCTAAAACCTAATCCCTTAACCCTCAACCCTAAACACTATCAATAAACCCTCAACCCTTGACACTATACCTTAAACCCTAATCCCTCAACCCTAATACCTCAACCCTCAATCCTAATCCCTCATCCCTAAACCCTAAATGCTATCCCTATTCCTAAACCCTCGACACTATACCTTAAACACTAATCCCTTATCCCTAAACCCTAAACCCTATCCCTCAACCCTTAACCCTTAAAAATTAAACCCTAAAACCTATCCATAAACCCTCGACGCTCAACACTATATTTTAAACCCCAATCCCTTAACCCTCAGCCCTAAAGCCTCAACCCTCAATTGTTAAACCTTCAACCCTAAACCCTATCCATAATACCTCTACCCTCAACACTCTACTTTAACCCTAATCCCTTGACCATCAACCCTATCCCTAAACCCTCAACCCTCAACCCTCAACTCTCAACATTAAACCCTAATCCGTCAACCCTAAACACTATCCCTAAACCCTCAACCCTCAACACTATACCTTAAACCATAATCCCTCAACCCTAAACATTAATCCCTCAACCCTAAACCCTATCCCTAAACCCAACAAAACTGCTTTGCCTTATGTTAGGTTGTTAAACCCATCATTTTTGACACTCTTCTCTTAAAGATATTTGAGTTGCAAGAATATGTCAGAAAAATGGCTATAAACTTTTTTAATGTTAGTAATGTTATATGGCATTTTTTCTGGCCCATCTGGGGTTTATTATGCCAATAGATGTACACACTATGAGAAAAGCTTTGCGTATGGTACATACACAGTGAGTAATTAACAGTTGAAATCAAAAGGATGATCATTATGAGAAAAGCTTTGCATTGGGGTACATCTATGTTTCTTGCTGTCCACCCTGCACTTAGGGGAGGTATATTGTTATGAAACAGGCAAATAATCTCCCATTGTTTACTGGCTCTATCCACAAGAACTACTAAACTATACCTTAAACCCTAATCCCTCAACCCTAAACTTTCGACCCTAAACCCTATCCCTTATCCCTCTACCCTCAACACTCTACCTTAACCCTAATCCCTCGACCCTTAACCCTAAACACTATCCCTAAAGCCTCAACCCTAAACCCTAATCCCTCAAGGTCCTAAACTCTAATCCCTTATCCCTAAACTCTAAATCCTATCCCTAAATGCTCAACCCTCAACCTTAAACCTTAATCACTCAATCCTTATTCACCCCTCCTCCCCTATCTGGCTCACTCCCATTTCTACCCTCCTCTACCCTCGACACTATACATACATACATATAGGCATACATAAATACATACATACATACATACATGATTAATAGCCTTGAACATAAAAAAATTCAAGGGGAACATAACGCGAGTGCGTTATAACGGGCTCGCGTTATTTCAAACATGACAAATAGCACAAACTTTTGTGGAAAAGGAAAAATGCAAAGCAAAAAATAATGCGAGCGCGTTATGTTTTTCTTTGGGAATCCCAAGCCTTTGGCTTGGGATTTGCTTTGGATTTTCAACCCAAAGGCTTGGAATGCCTTTTCAACATCCACAGGCGTGTTTTTCCATATTCTTCAAGATTTCACATAATTTTGTTCATGCTAACCCTCATATTTGCACGTGTTTCAAGGTCAAACAAATCGAACACCTGGGTAATGTTAGGCTTTCTCTTAGCTATTTGACAATGTGATTTTTTTCACATTTTAACAATGTTAAGCCTTTCATCTTTAATTTCTTTTGTTTGTGTCCGTTTTTGGGCAAAAACCACTGTTTGGTCTTTTTTTCATTCTAAATTAACTATTCATTGAAATTTCAAAAAAATTACATATTTAGAAACTAGACTCCATTCTACACATTAAAAAAAGAAAAAAATAATTTTCAATTAGTTTTCAAAATTTATAGGGGTAGCATGGCCAAAATTCTATTTTTTAGGATGTGTCCACTTTGAAAATTAGTAAAAAATTAAATATTCATCAAAAAATTATTAGAAAAATTGGGCATAAACTACATGCTATTAGCTAATTTCTCAGGGAAGCGATTTTAAAAATACCAAAAAAAAGTTGACCTTTTGAGGGAGCCACAAAACATGCTATGTTATGTTTTTTGACAGAAACAACACCAATTTCTATGGCTCCCTCTTTTGAACCCCTTAATCTATGTCATTTTCAAAAAAAAAAATAGTAGTTTAGAAAGTAGACTCGGTGCACTACGAACATTGTTTTGGTTGCATCTCTAAATTTTGAGTATAACTATGCTCAATTTCTCATCCAAGGCTAGCATTTCCTGATTTCAGGAAAAAAATGGCCACTTAAGACCCCTTTTTGGCCCCCATCTTCTTGCACTTACCCCAAAGATTACTGCCTTTTTGCACTTTGGACTCTTCAGGCATATCGTCGGTACATGTAGCTCAGACTGTTTCGGCATGTCTTGCATATTCATACACTATGCTGTCACAAAATATAGGCATAAATTGATACACTAGAATCTTTTCAATAACCAATTCACACCTCTTTGCTACTTTACCATCTTTTGTATTATATGCCACTGTTTTATACTTGCCAAACTCTACTAGTTCGTTTCCGACCGCATGTGTTCTTTCCATATGTTCACATATTGGCAAATGTTGCAAGCCACCGCAATGATGACATATGCCATCCAAGCATAATTTCTTGTAGAATAGTTGACCTTCCTCTCTTTCACATAAAATTCTTGATTTGAAGTCTCTTGAAGATGTTGGTGGGGCACGTATGGCACAACCCTGCAAAACATTGTTAGTATGCATATCTAAACATATAGACCTATAAACATCAAAATGGTTAGAAAATTCAATAAGTAATCTACAACAAGTAGTGCGTGTGTGATTTATCTTGACATAGAAAGGTTTTAGCATTTCAAAATATTTTTGACAAATTTTAATTTGAGGATACTTCTTTAGAAATTTACCATAAAACTGTGTTTGAGTCTCATCCAAAAAATGCTTTGGATGTGGCTCACAGTTCTGACTACCGATTCTCCTTACCACATCCCTTTGATTCAGAGATACCCTTGAGTTATTCTTCCAAAAGTCTTCATTTAGTGATCTCAATGCTTCAACAATTGGTTTATCTTTTCATGGTAGTCTCCCCAAGAACGCCCATAATTCATTGGCATTAGTGTCCTCAATTCTTTGGTGTCTTCCAACGGCTCTTGATAAAGTTTTCCTATTAATTCTCAATTCTTGACTCATCTTTCTAATGAGATGAGCTTTCCTCGTTTGACTACTTACTATAGTAGATGTAATCACACGCCGTGTTGCATTACTATCTTTTGTGCGTGAGGTGTTACCCACACTCTCATACGCACTCATTAGATTCTTGACAATAGATTTTTCACTTGAAGCCTCTGATGTTCTCAACCCAAGAATCTTCATGATGGACCTATACTTTATACTTCACATCATTTCAAGGAATAGTTGACATCTTGCAGTCTCATTTAAGTTTTCAAAGAACAATCTCCAAATCTTATGAGCATATCTTCTACAAGTGTGTTTTGGAATCTTACCTTCCATTGGCTGCAAAATATTCTCATCAATATCAATCAAATACTTTGGCTTACTATGCAAAATTCTAAGTGGTGTTAAGTTAGGTAAATTCATCTCAACATTAAAAATTTCATCAATATTTAAATGAGATGGGCTAGATGGCATACCTTCGATCGAAGATGGAATAGATGACATACCTTGAAGTTGAGGTGGGAACGATGGTGTACCTCCTTCATCACATGTGAGTGATGATGTACTCTCAACTTGAGATGTGGTAGATGGTGTCCCTACATGTTGACTTGTGGTAGAGGACATGTCTCCAACTATGGTATTCAAATCTCTCGTAGCACGAAGTTTTTGCATTCGCTCTCTTTGTGCCGCCAATACCATATCTCTTTGTGATGGTTGTAGTTCCTCTTCAATTGGCATGTCTTCATTTATCGTGTCCAATTTCCTCTTCTCACGAAGTTCCCTCATAGCCACTATTTTTTTTGCATTCTTAGCTTCTATCTCTTCCTGTGTTGGTTTAATTCTTGATCGTTTCCTCGGCATGACGGAGAATTTGTCTGTAGCATGATAAAGAGACCAATATTAGTTCCCTAAAAAATGAATCCATACAAATAACTAAAATATATGTCATTCAACCCTTCATAGTAAATGTACATACAATCATCATGTAAAAGAGTAAATGTCACTCAACCAAAATAGGTACAAAGCATACAAAGCAAATTATTGCAGCCATGAAAAGAGTACATGGGACTTCATGCTTGAAAAGGTTGAGGCAGACCCAATTTGACATGTTTGTTGTTACTAGGGCTACTAGGATTTGGAATTGAGTAGTTGTTTTGTTGGTACTAGGGATACTAGGATTTGGGTGGCTTGTGAAGGAATAGACAACAATTGTTGTGTCATGTGCATGTACAAATCATCATGAATAGGTGCATAAGGAATGTCCTAGCCCAAGATATGTGCATACAAATCATCATGTCATGTGCATACTTGTATGATCTTGGCACCTATTCATTTGTATTTTAACTTGTTAATATGACAAGATAATAGTGGGATTGTATTTTTATTATGTTGTAAGGATTTATTCTTGTATAGTTTGACATCATGGTATGTTAAGGTCTGTTTATTACACATAATTATTAAAGAGCCCAAATGTAGAAAATATACATGGCATCATGTGAGATTGTAGACTGCTTTCTTGATTGAGAATGTGTCTATTTTAAACATGTATGATAAAGCATGATAAAGTAATTCAAATAGAATTAAGGAAAATGTAAAGAACATGCATGTAAAGACTTGACATACCTAAAAAATGAAGATTCGAATGGAGAGAGTACCCAATTATGTAGTGTTTTCTTCTTCTTGCATCAAACTCCTCAACAATTTGAGGTTTTCACCACTTGCTTCCTTTTCAATGTTAAATTGAATAACACTTAAATATAATTACTAACAACAATACTATTAACCAATCTATAATGTTAAATTCCTAAAATTGAATCACAATTAACATTGCAACACTACAAAAATTGAAACTTGAATAGACATATATCAAACTTGGTGTGAAAACTATGTTATTTCCTCCTTCTCAAGTTGGCAAAGCAAAAAAGGTGGTGGAAAGATCATGCAAAGGTGGTAGAATGTGTAAAATGTGCATGTGAACTTCCCAACAGCATGAACACACTTCTTTTTTGTCAGAGCACGCGCATAATCAGCATAAAAATAGAGCATGTGGGCCTGGAACACAGGGGTCAACACTTTTTTACCGTTTCTATAACAGGAATTTGTCCTGCTATAGATTGATCCATAAATATTTGTGCCTATCTCACCTTCGATAGCACCTTTACAATATCTCACCTCTAGTTCCATTAGCTCATGTTCTATATCTCACTTATCTCTCCCCCTCACCTCTCTACATCTCCCCTCTCTATGTCTCTCAGTTGCTCCTTGTCTACCTCAACCCTAAACCTTATCCCTAAACCCTAATCCCTCAACCCTCAACTCTAATCCCTCATCCCTAAACCCTAAACACTATCCCTATTCCTAAACCCTCAATAGGCTCGATACTATACCTTAAACCCTAATCCCTTATCCCTAAACCCTCCAACCCTATCCCTAATCCTTATACCCTCAACACTCTACTTTAACCCTAATCCCTCAACCCTTAATTCTAATCCCTCGACCCTCAACCCTATCCCTAAACCCTAAACCCTAAAGCCTCGACCCTCAACGTCAAATCCTAATCCCTCAACCCTTAACTATAATCCCTCAACCCTAAACCCTATCCCTAAACCCTAAACACTATCCCTATTCCTAAACCCTCAATGGGCTCGATACTATACCTTAAACCCTAATCCCTTATCCCTAAACCCTCCAACCCTATCCCTAATCCTTATACCCTCGACACTCTACTTTAACCTTAATCACTCAACCCTCAACCCTATCCCTAAACCCTCGACCGTCAAACCTCAACCCTCAACCCTCAACATCAAACCCTAATCCCTCAACCCTTAACTCTAATCCCTCAACCCTCAACCCTATCCCTAAACCCTAAACCCTCAACGTCAAATCTTAATCCCTCAACCCTTCACTCTAATCCCTCAACCCTAAACCCTATCCCTAAACCCTCAACACTATACCTTAAACCCTAATCCCTCAACCCTCAACCCTAAACCTTATCCCTAAACCCTAATCCCTCAACCCTCAACCCTCAACCCTAATCTGTCATCCCTCAACTCTAATCTCTTATCCATAAACCCTAAATGCTATCCCTATTCCTAAACCCTCAACAGGATCGATACTATACCTTAAACCCTAATCCCTTATCCCTAAACCCTCCAACCCTATCCCTAATACTTATACCCTCGACATCAAACCCTAATCCCTCAACCCTTAACTCTGATCCCTCAACCCTTAACCCTTAAAATTTGAACCCTAAAACCTATCCCTACACGCTCGACACTCCACACTATATCTTAAACCCTAATCCCTTAACCCTCATCCCTAAAGCCTTAACCCTAAATCCTTAAACCTTCGACCCTAAACCTTATCCCTAATCCCTCTACCCTCGACACTCTTCTTTAACCCTAATCCCTTGACCATCAACCCTATCCCTCAACCATCAACCCTCAACTCTCAACATTAAACCCTAATTCATCAACCCTAAACCCTAATCCCTCAAACCTAAACCCTATCCCTAAACCATAAACCCTCAACACTATACCTTAAACCCTAATCCCTATCCCTCAACCCTTAACCCTTAAAACTTAGACCCTATCCCTGTACCCTCAACACTTGACACTATATCTTAAGCCTTAAACCCTCATCCCTAAAGCCCCAACCCTCAATCCTTAAACCTTCAACCCTAAACCCTATCCCTAATCCCTCTACCCTTGACACTCTAACCCTAACCTCGACATTAAATGCTAATCCATCAACCCTAAACCCTAATCCGTCAACCCTAAACCCTATCCCTAAACCCTCAACCCTCAAAACTATACCTTAAACCCTAATCCATCAACCCTAAAACCTAATCCCTCAACCCTAAACACTATCAATAAACCCTCAACCCTCGACACTATACCTTAAACCCTAATCCCTCAACCCTCAACCCTAATCCATCAACCCTCAACCCTCAACGTCAAACCCTAATCCCTCAACCCTTAACTCTAATCCTCGACCCTCAACCCTATCCCTAAACCCTAAACCCTAAAGCCTCAACCCTTAACCCTCAACGTCAAATCCTAATCCCTCAACCCTTCACTCTAATCCCTCAACCCTAAACCTTATCCCTAAACCCTAATCCCTCAACCCTCAACCCTAATTTGTCATCCCTCAACTCTAATCTCTTATCCCTAAACCCTAAACACTATCCGTATTCCTAAACCCTCAACGGGCTCAATACTATACCTTAAACCCTAATCCCCTATCTCTAAACCCTCCAACCCTATCCCTAATCCTTATACCCTCGACGTCAAACCCTAATCCCTCAACCCTTAACTCTGATCCCTCGACCCTTAACCCTTAAAACTTGAACTCTAAAACCTATCCCTACACACTCGACACTATATCTTAAACCCTAATCCCTTAACCATCATCCCTAAAGCCTCAACCCTAAATCCTTAAACCTTCAACCCTAAACCCTATCCCTAATCCCTCTACCCTTGACACTCTTCTTTAACCCTAATCCCATGACCATCAACCCTATCCCTAAACCCTCAACCCTCAACCCTCAACTCTCAACATTAAACCCTAATTCATCAACCCTAAACCCTAATCCCTCAAACCTAAACCCTATCCCTAAACCATCAACCCTCAACACTATACCTTAAACCCTAATCCCTATCCCTCAACCCTTAACCCTTAAAACTTAAACCCTATCCCTACACCCTCAACAGTTGACACTATATTTTAAGCCTTAAACCCTCATCCCTAAAGCCTCAACTCTCAATCCTTAAACCTTCAAACCTAAACCCTATCCCTAATCCCTCTACCCTCGACACTCTAACCCTAACCTCGACATTAAATGCTAATCTGTCAACCCTAAACCCTCAACCCTCAACACTATACCTTAAACCCTAATCCCTCAACCCTCGACCCTCGAACCTTAACCCTCAACCCTCAACATCAAACCCTAATCCCTCAACCCTTAACTCTAATCCCTCGACCCTCAACCCTATCCCTAAACCCTAAACGCTAAAGCCTCAACCCTCAACCTTCAACGTCAAATCCTAATCCCTCAACCGTTTACTCTAATCCCTCAACCCTAAACCCTCAACAATATACCTTAAACCCTAATCCCTCAACCCTCAACCCTAAACCTTATCCCTCAACCCTCAACCCTCAACCCTAATCCATCATCCCTCAACTCTAATCTCTTATCCCTAAACCCTAAATGCTATCCATATTCCTAAACCCTCAACGGGCTCGATACTATACCTTAAACCCCAATCCCTTATCCCTAAACCCTCCAACCCTCTCCCTAATCCTTATACCCTCAACGTCAAACCCTAATCCCTCAACCCTTAACTCTGATCCCTCGACCCTTAACTCTTAAAACTTGAACCCTAAAACCTATCCCTACACGCTCGACACTATATCTTAAACCCTAATCCCTTAACCCTCATCCCTAAAGCCTCAACCCTAAATCCTTAAACCTTCAACCCTAAACCCTATCCCTAATCCCTCTACCCTCGACACTCTTCTTTAACCCTAATCCCTTGACCATCAACCCTTTCCCTAAACCCTCAACCCTCAACCCTTAACTCTCAACATTAAACCCTAATTCATCAACCCTAAACCCTAATCCTCAAACCTAAACCTTATCCCTAAACCATCAACCCTCAACACTATACCTTAAATCCTCAACCCTCAACACTTAAACCTTAAATCCTAAACCCTCAACCCTCAAAACTATACCTTAAACCCTAATCCCTCAACCCTAAACCCTATCCCTAATCCCTCTACCCTCAACACTCTACCTTAACCCTAATCCATCGACCCTTAACCCTAAACGCTATCCCTAAAGTCTCAACCCTAAACCCTAATCCCTCAAGGTCCTAAACTCTAATCCCTTATCCCTAAACTCTAAATCCTATCCCTAAACCCTCAACCTTAAACCTTAATCACTCAATCCTTATCCACCCCTCTCCTCCCCTATCTGGCTCACTCCCATCTCTACCCTCCTCTACCCTCGACACTATACATACATACATATAGGCATACATACATACATACATACATGATTAATAACCTTGAACATAAAAAAATTCAAGGGGAACATAACGCGAGTGCGTTATAACGTGCTCACATTATTTAAAATATGACAAACAGCACAAACTTTTGCGGAGAAGGGAAAATGCAAAGCAAACAATAACACGAGCACGTTATGTTTTGCTTTGGGAATCCCAAGCCTTGGGCTTGGGATTTTCTTTGGATTTCCAACCCAAAGGCTTGGAGTGCCTTTTCAACATCCACAGATGTGTTTTTCCATATTCTGCAAGATTTCACATAATTTCATCCGTGCTAACCCTCAGATTTGCACGTGTTTCAAGGTCAAACAAATCAAACACCTGGGGTAATGTTAGGCTTTCTCTTAGCTATTTGACGATGTGATTTTTTTCACATTTTAATAATGTTAAGCCTTTCATCTTTAATTTCTTTTGTTTGTGTGTCTATTTTTGGGCAAAAACCATTGTTTGGTCTTTTTTTCATTGTAAATTAACTATTTATTAAAATTTTAAAATTACATATTTAGAAACTAGACTCTATTCTACACATTAAAAAAAGAAAAAAATGATTTTCAATTAGTTTTCAAAATTTATAGGGGTAGCACGGCCAAAATTCTATTTTTTAGGATGTGTACACTTTGAAAATTAGTAAAAAAACAAATATTTATCAAAAAATTATCAGGAAAATCGGACATATACTACATGCTATTAGCTAATTTATCACCAAAGCGATTTTAAAAATACCAAAAAAAAGTTGACCTTTTGAGGGAGCCACAAAACATGCTATGTTATGTTTTTTTGATAGAAACAACACCAATTTCTGTGGCTCCCTCTTTTGAACCCCTTAATCTATGTCATTTTCAAAAAAAAATAGTAGTTTAGAAAGTAGACTCGGAGCACTACAAACATTGTTTTGGTTGCATCTCCAAATTTTGAGTGTAACTATGCTCAATTTCTCATCCAAGGCCAGTGTTCCTGATTTCAGAAAAAAAGTGGCCACTTAAGACCCCTTTTTGGCCCCCCATCTTCTTGCACTTACCCTTATGTAAGACAAAAATATTATTAACAAAATATATGTTATGGAGTGATTTCAATGTGAAGGAGATGGTGACTAAAGTAGTACAGATTTCAATATGAAGTAATATGATTCATGTTATGAGCAGATACGATTTGTTTAAGAAATGCATTGGTAGTGCTTAAGATAATGTCTTATTCATATAAGACAAAATTCATGCAAGACAAATAGAGCGATCAGATATGATGGAGTGGTCTATATAATAGACAAGGCGACAATTGATGATTTAATCAAAGATAGTGATCAAGTAAACAATTCATATTTGTTAAGGAATTAACAAAAGCTATATGATTTACAAAAGATATCATAAAGCTGCGATTTGCTTTGAAGAGATGCAATCGGTTGAGGGGTCATGTCCATTGTAAAAGGGTCACATACATTCATGGATATGTCTCCCTTGAGGAACATATAAAAGTGAAGGGAAATAGAATGCAGAAGGGGGAGGTTTTTAGAGGAGATATCATAAACAGAACAACAGAGAATAACATACATATATACAACAGTCTCATATAAATCAGATCTGCAGTTGATCAATCATCAAGGAATAATAATGGTGCAGTCGCGATTAGGAGGGTCCTCAAAGAGAACTATCCAGGTCGTGCAGCTAGAGTAAACACAACGAAAACAACTCAAAGATATGAAGCAAATGCAGATTCAGTCATTCAGTATACCATAGATTTCAAATACAGGTTGGTCGGCAACATGCGGGCTTACAATTGGGCTCACAGGCCTGATTATAGAATATGCACAAGATATAACTTTAAAGCTCCTTCGCAAAGAATTCAACTAACAGTTATGAACTAATGATCAATTATAAAATTCTGCTTTCATAAGGATCTATTACATCAATATATATCATCTTCGGTACAAAAGATTTCTCTACGTCGGCCAAGGAAGGTTACAAACACCAATGAAGAGTTGTAACGTGTGTACACGGATAGGTCAGACCTAAATGAATAGAACTCCTCCGCAAATGAATGGAATGATGTACGGATCTCGGGGAAGGTCGGCCACGAACCACTAAACATTGCTTCGTAAGTCGTGAAATGCTCCGCAAGTCTTCTCCTTTAGTTGATTATCTGAGACTGTCAGGATGCTGTGTTATGAGAAAACAATTGATCTTCTAATAGCGATAACTATCCGGTACTTGATCCAAATGTTCTAAAATTTGAATATGATGTACATGAATGAATCTAGATGCTAAGTCCAGCTCTACAAGATGTGAAATGCAACTGCTGTAGAATGCGGACCAAAATACAGAAACTACTTCTGACTAAACTGTCTGAACTGAATTGAAAAATGAAAAGAAACAAACTGAAATGCAAATATTTTTGGTTGATGCAAGATTGCTCTTGAACTAGGGATGCTCCTGCATTAGACATCAGAGGTTATTGAAAAAGTGATTCCCTCACTTTGTTGGGGCTAGAGGAAAACCAAGACGGTCTACCTCAGCCTGAGAGATCCAAGATGAATCTTTTTTCTAGTCTACCTTTCCACTTCACAAGATATTCTTTGTACTGTCTTCCTCTGGTGTTGCGTCCATCTCTACTATCCAGAATGTCTTCAATCTGCGGTCCTTGTTGTGGTAATTGCTTCTTCAAGTCTTCTTCAATGCTGTCACTGAACTCTGCTTCATGATATTGATATAGGTCTGCAATGTTGAATATAGGTGATATACCCAATGTCTCCCGTAACTCTACTTCATATGCATTTCCTAAATCAAACTTTCTGAGTATCCGGTAAGGTCCAAACTTCTTCATCTTCAACTTGTTATAAGTGCCAACTGGAAATCTTTCTTTTCTCAAGTATACCATCACTTCATCTCCAACTTCAAACTCTTTATGTCTCCTCTTCTCATCTACCTTCTCTTTGTACTTACCGTTCATCTCCTCCAAATGCTTCTTCACCTGATTATGCACTGTCTCCATATGTTCTGCAAATTCCTCTACTTCTACACTTCTCTTATCTTCCATATTGATATCTCTCAACTCTGTTACTCCTCTAGGGTTTACTCCGGTAACAATCTCAAAAGGTGTTCTTCCGATACTCCTATTCACTAAATTGTTGTATGCAAACTCTGCTTGTGAAAGAATCAAATCCCAACTTCCTGCCTTCTCTCCAACCAAACATCTCAACAAGTTTCCCAAACTCTTATTCACTACCTATGTCTGTCCATCAGTCTGTGGATGAAATGTTGAACTGAACTTCAAATTTGTCTTTATCTTCTTCCAAAGTGTCTTCCAAAAATATCCAAGAAATCTTGTATCTCTGTCTGAAATTGTGTTCTTAGGTAATCCATGCAATCTCACAATCTCCTTGAAAAATAGGCCAGCTACATGCATTGCATCAGTTGTCTTCTTACAAGGTATGAAATGTGCCATCTTTGAAAATATGTCTACCACTACAAATATTGAATCATGTCCTCTCGGTGTCTTAGGCAATCCCATTACAAAATCCATACTTATGTCTTCCCAAGGTCTCTCCGATATTGTCAAAGGTTTATATAATCCAATATTCTGACTACTCCTTTTTGCAACTTGACAAACTCTACAACTTTGCACAAATTTCCTAACATCCTTATGTATCTGAGGCCAAAAGTAATGTTCACTCACCAAAGCCACTGTTTTATCAATGCCAAAATGTCCTGGCAATCCACCACTGTGTTTCTCCTTGATCAAATTGTCTCTCATGGAACTCCTAGGTATGCACAACTGGTTTCCTTTGAACAACATATCTTCTTGAATGAAATAGTCCAACCACTTACTTATGTCTGTTACAACAGGTCCCTTACATGCTTTCCAAAGTTCTGCAAAATCAAGATCTTCCTCATACATGTTCTTCAATTCTTACAATCCTAACACTTCAACTCTCATCTCGGTCAACAAATTTCTTCTCCTACTCAATGCATCAGCAACTTTGTTTGATTTCCCATTCCTATGTTTTAATACAAAGGTATAACTCTGCATGAACTCTACCCATCTCATGTGTCTCTGATTCAACTTTCCTTGACTGTTCAAATATTGCAAAGCTTGATGATCTGTATACAACACAAACTCCATAAGCAACAAGTAATGTCTCCACTTCTTCAAGGCTTGAATTATGGCATAGAACTCTTGATCATAAACTGAATATCTTCTCCTTGCATCATTCAACTTCTCACTGAAATATGCTACAGGTCTACCTTCTTGACTTAACACTGCTCCTATGGCATTCCCACTTGCATCACAATCTACTTGAAATACCTTATTGAAATCCAGTAATGCCAACACAAATTGTTCTGTCACCTTCTGTTTCAACAATTCAAAACTTTTGTCTGCTCCTAATGTCCACTTGAAATCTTTTCTGTCACCTCTCATTGTCTCTGTCATAGGGTTACAAACTGAACTGAAATTTCTGATGAACTTCCGATAGAAACTAGCCAATCCATGAAATGATCTAACTTCTGCAATGCTCTCCAATGTAGGCCATTCAACAATTGCCCTCACTTTCTTAGGGTCCATCTCCAATCCTTCCACAGAAATCACAAATCCCAAATATACCAATTCTTCCTTCATGAAACTACACTTCTTGATGTTTATCAGCAATTTCTCTTCTCTCACTCTCTGCAATATTTGTCTCAGGTGCAACAGATGTTCTTCTTTTGTCTTACTAAAAATTAGAATGTCATCCAAATATACAATAACAAACTTACCCAAGAATTTCTTCAAAACTTCATTCATCAATCTCATGAAAGTACTCGGTGCATTTGTCAATCCAAAGGGCATCACTAACCACTCATACAATCCTTCAATTGTCTTAAAAGTAGTCTTCCATTCATCTCCTTCTCTGATTCTGATCTAATGGTATCCACTCTTCAAGTCTATCTTTGTAAAATACTTTTCTCCACTCAAACAATCCATAATGTCATCCATCCTAGGTAAAGAAAATCTATACTTAACTGTGATCTTGTTTATTGCTCTAGAGTCTGTACATATTCTCCATTCTCCATCCTTCTTCGATGGCAACACTGCAGGTACTGCACAAGGACTCAAACTTTCTCTAATCAAACCTTTCCGCAACAATTCTTGTATCTGCCTATTCAATTCTTAATTATTTGCCGATGTCATTATGTCTGCTACTTTGTTAGGCAATCTAGCTCCTGGTATAAGATCGATGTGATGACTAATACTCCTTATTGGTGGCAATCCTTCAAGTACATTATCTGATATGATGTCCTCATATTCTGTCAACTCTTTTATCTCCTCCGGTTGTGATTCTTCAGTCTCCTTCAATGTTTCAGGCTTCTTAGGAATCAAAGCATAACACATATTCTCATGTCTCAAACCATCCAGAAATTTTCTTCCATCTACAAACAAATTCTAGCTTTTCCACATACTTCACTCTTAGGATCATCTTCCAAAGGAATCAAAGTAATTCTCTTTCCATTTGATGTTATAGTGTATGTATTCTTTCTCCCATCATGTATAGTTTTTCTATCATACTGTCAAGGTCTACCCAACAAGATATGACATACATCCATAGGCATAATATCACACAATTTACTTCATCATGATATGACCCAATATGAAATTTCACCAAACATTGTTCATTCACCAGTACCTTATGATCATCCTGAATCCATGATATCTGATAGGGCTTAGGGTGTTTTAATCTTTCCAATTTCAGCTTAGTCACCATCTCCTCTGAAACTAGGTTATTAGAACTACCACTATCAATAACAATTTTACAACATTTACCTCCTAATTTGCATCTAGTTCTGAACAAACTTTTCCTCTATGGTGGTTCCTCATCTATATTTGCTTGAAATAGTGCTCTTTTCATGACAAGTGATTCTCCTTTCTCTGGTTTACCAACTGAACTAGGTGATCCAACAGGTTCTTCTTCCACATAGGTTGATCTTCCACTGTTCTATGTTCTCTTGCTTGTACTCCCCTGATTACATTTAAATGCTCTGTGTCCTTCACCTCCACACTTGAAACAGGTTCCTCTGAATGTTCTCCTATCAGGTCCTCTACCTTCTCTTCTATATCCTTCACTCTAGTATAGACTAGGGTTTCCTCTGCGGTAGAAATTTTTAGCATCTCTCCGATATACATTGTTATCTCTGTCCTCCTTGAATGTGTTCTCTTGCTTGTTCTACTCCGCATATGATCTTTCTCCTCTAGAAAATGTTCTACCTCTCTGAAATTTACCTCCTCTGCCTCTCTGTTTTTAATCATGTCTCTTGTTCAACTTCTCTTCAACCTTCAAAGCAAACTGATATGCTTCTTCCAATGTTGTCATCCTTACCAAACTCAATTCTTCTTGAATGTTCAATCTCAGTCCATTGATGTATCTAGCCACTATGTCATGTCCTTATGATCATCTTATGAAATACTTCAGTATACTCCACAGATTTCTCCTTTTGTCTTAAGTTTTACAATCTCTTCAACAGTTCCAACTCATAGTCAGCAGGTACAAACTGATTCTTCAATTTTGTCACCATCCTGTCCCACTTAGTAATCTTTTATTTTTCTCTTATGTTTGTATCCAACTAAACTTCTTTCCACCATATAGCAGCATGTCCTTTCAACTTTGTCTTTGCAAATTTCACCTTCTCCGGATCTTCAATTTCTTTATATTCAAAGTACTCTTCCATGTCATTTGTCTAATCAATCAATTCTTCAAGATTCAAATTACCAGTATAGTTCGGTACATCAACTCTAGGTCTCTTCCTAGTCTTTGAAATAACTTGCAACATCTTCACTTGATTTGATTCTTCTTCTTCTTCACCTCCTAGAGTTTCTTCAGTTTGATTCGTAGATTGAAATTCTTCCTCATCACTCTCAATATCAATTCTAGGGCTTAGTCCTTTTCTTCTATTTTCTTCAATAGCATCCAGTCTAATTCGCATTGTTTTCATTATTTCCATCATCTCATCCATCCTACCAGCCATTGTTCCAACAATAGGGATTCTCCTTGGGGGCATCTTCCTAGGATCAAGTGCAAATTGCCTCAAGTTCGGCGATCGGGCTACAAGGTGACAACTGCCTCACAATCGGCGATCGGTTGCAACACAAGTAACCTGCCTCGGATCGACGATCTGTTCACAACAAGACCTTTATGGAATTCCTTCGCCAACTTCTCTTATTTCACTCCCAAAGATTCAAACTTTCGCTCTGATACCACTTGGTGCAGTCACGGTTAGGAGGGTCCTCAAAGACAACTATCCAGGCCGTGCAGCTAGACTAAACACAACGGAAACAACTCAAAGATATGAAACAAATGCAAATTCAGTGATTCAGTATATCATAGATTTCAAATACATGTTGGTCGGCAACATGCGGGCTTACAATTGGGCTCACAGGCCTGATTACAAAATATGCACAAGATATAACTTTAAAGCTCCTTCACAAAGAATTCAACTAACAGTTATGAACTAATGATCAATTATCGAATTCGGCTTTCCTAAGGATCTATTACATCAATATATATCATCTCCGGTACAAAAGATTCCTCTGCATCGGCCAAGGAAGGTTACAAACTCCAATGAAGAGGTGTAACGTGTGTACACGGATAGGTCGGACCTAAATGAATAGAACTCCTCCGCAAATGAATGGAATGATGTGCGGATCTTGGGGAAGGTCGGCCACAAACCACTAAACATTGAATGATGTGTCTTTTAACTTTGCAAGTCATGAAATGCTCTGCAAGTCTTCTCCTTTAACTGATTATCTGAGACTGTCAAGATGCTTTGTTCTGAGAAAATAGTTGATCTTCTGATAGTGATAACTTTCCAATACTTGATCCAAATGTTCTGAAATTTGGATATGATGTACATGAATGAATCTAGATGCTAAGTCCAGCTCCGGAAGATGTGAAATGCAACTGTGGTAGAATGTAGACCAAAATACAGAAATTGCTTCTGACTGAACTGCCTGAACTGAACTGAAAAATGAAAATAAACAAATTGAAATGCAAACAAACTGAAATGCAAATATTTTTGGCTGATGCAAGATTGCTCTTGAACCAGAGATGCTCCTGCATCAAATAATCATTGAATTGGAGAGCAGACATTGGATCTACATAAATTTATCTATTTACACAGTCATATAGATTGTTAAGACAGCAGAGGATATATTGTTAAATATTATTGGATAAACATAGCAGGTTAGATCATTGACTATTGACTGATTTACTTATTGTATATCACTGTCAAATATATATATATATATATATATATATATATATAAGACTCACCAGCCCAAGAAGAATGGTGAGAGGACTGTGTGGAGGCAACCCTGCCATAGCTCCCTGAGGCCCTGTTTGGAGGAAGGACTGATCAACACCCTGCCATGCCTCCCTGAGGGGACTATATGGAGGCATTGTTGATAGCCTATACCCTGCCAAGCCCCCCCCCTAGGGATTATTTGGAGGAAGAACTGAGCAACACCCTGCCATGCCTCCCTGAGGGGACTGTATGAAAGTATTGTTGACAGTCTACGCCCTGCCATGCCTCTCAGCACCATCCCCTTCTATGACTGAGTTGAGTAAATAAATTGAATTAACTACATAGTAATAAATAGATGATCTTTCTATATGAATATTGTGTATGAATTTGAATGCAAGGAAAATCTTATCTAACACTAACATTTCAAGAGGTATATTTGTATTTCTATATTTTGTATGTGTTTTCCTATGTCATGATTGCAGAATTAGAGCACAAGAATTATGCAGTTTGAAGATAGTCTAAATGGTAATTCTGAAACCCTAACCCTAACTTGTGGCATTTGAATTTTCGAGGGAAAATTAGGTAAGTGACATTATAATGTCATGTGCACCTATAGCACGTCTTCACATGTTTGAGTGAGAAGTTGCATGTGAACTTGAAGAAGTGTATATTCATGAAGGAGCTGACATACTTGGGATTCATTATATCTCAACATGGATTGCATATGGAACCAAAGAAAGTTTGCACAATTGTTCAGTGACTAGAATTAAAGAGCACAATGGTTCACAGTTTCCATGGATTAGCAAGCTTCTACAAAAAGTTCATTGGGAACTTCAATGATATTTGTGCATTCTTGGCATAATGCATGTGAAAAGATGGATTTGAATGGACTGTTGTTACCAAGAGTCTTGAACTCAAAGTACTAGAGGAGCCAATCCTTGCACTCCTAGACTTCAAGAAAATTTTCCAAGTTGATTGCAATGCCAATGGTAAGACAGTTGGTGCAGTTATGAGCCAAGAAGGTAGATCAATCACGTATTTAAGCAGGAAATTGAATGAGGCTAGGTAGAAAAATTTTATGTATGACTAAGAATTCTACACCATTGATCAAGTTTTGTTCAAGTGGATACATTACTTGTTACTAGAGAAGTTTGTGTCATATACTAGGCATTCAAATTCATTAATAGTTAAGCAAAGTTGAATCAAATACATATCATGTGGGTAGAATATTTGTAGGGGTACTTCGTGAAGCACAAGGTCAACCCAAACAACAACATTGCAAACGCCTTAAGCAAGGCAAGTGTTATTGTCCACAATGATAGTAGAACTAGCAAGAATGGAAGGAATGAAGGATTTATATGGCACATATCCAAATTTTGCTAATCATAGAGCACATGCATAGAACCTTACGCTGGAGACAAAGGCCCATAGGAAGATTTCTTTACATGGGAGATATACATGTTTAAGAAAGCAATTATGCATTATACATAGTTCTATGAGAGGAGATATTGTTAGTTGAGTTTGTGCAAAGGCTTGAAGAGATTTGTGGAGCAATGCAATACATGTCAAGTAACAAAAGGAGTGTCCCAGAACATTGGATTGGATAAATCATTGTGCACATTGAATAAACATTGGGAGGAACTATCCATGGATTTTGTTCTTGCATTACCATGCACTCAGAGAGGTAATGATTCAATCTTCATAGTTGTTGATAGATTTTTTTAAATCGACACATTTTATTTCTTGTTAGAAGTCAATGATGCATCCAAGGTGGCCAATTTGTTTTTTAAGGAGAGTCAAATTACATGGGTTGTCATAGAATCGCCTTAGATAGATAGGGATACTAAGTTTCTTGGACACTTTTGGCACACACTATGGAGAAAGTCGAGCGGGCAGTTGAATTACAATTTAATGTACCATTTGTACATAAATGGTCAAAGTGAAGTTGTCCATTGAAATCTTGGCAATCTTCTAAGATGTTTAGTGGGATAAAACCTATGCAATCAGAGTTTGTTGGTGCAGACAAAATTTGTGTACAATAATTAGGTAAATAGGTTGACTAGGAGAACACCATTCAAAGTGGTATAAGGAACACTGCTAAGGGTGTCATGGACTTGTTGAAGAATGAAGATGATGGGCACATCAATGTCAAGGCTGAAGACTATGAAACAGATGAAGGAACAAATTGTGTATACTACTGTTGGAGATAAAAGGCTTTCTTTGAAGGTGAGTTGGTCATGGCACACTTAAGAAAATAAAGGTTCCCACATGGAACATATAACAAATTGAAGCCCAAAAGAAATTGGTCCTTGCAAGATTTTATGTAGATTATTAGAAAATGTGTACAAGATCAAGTTGCCAAAAGGAATAAATATCTCATCAAATTTCAATATTTCTACTCTATATTTCAATCTTGCGCATGATTTTGAAGATAACATGCAAGAGCAAGAAGAGCCAAATTAGTGAGTGCATTTTCTAGAATAGCAAAGATAAGAGATTGCACAAGTTTTGGACATGCATGTTGCAAAGTAGACATGGCGAAATGAGCACAAAGAATATCTTATTCATTGAAAGGCTAAGGGATTAAAAGAAGACTTAGGGATTTCTAAAGTAGAAGTAAGTAATCTTGGCTGGCCAAAATAGTCTTCAACACCACCTTTACTTTTGAGGACATAACTCAAAAAAATTACCTAGAATGTCTAATGTAGAATGATCTCGAGGGTTATGCAATCTTGCATAACCTAAAAATGTCTAGCATGCTAGCCATTCGTTTGTGCACATGTTGCTTTTGTTGTTTGTGTGTTTGTGTTTCTATACACAAACACTTTTGTAATCATACCTGTGCTAGTTTGGACAACAAAGGTTTTGGTGAAGGTTTTTATCCAAGCACTAGTGTGTGTTGCTCATGCATTAACTTTAAAGCTTGTGAATAGTCCCCATGCATATGAGTTTCATCTATGCACACTTTATGAAAGGCACAATTGGTTCCTGAGGCCACACACATAGTTTGGCTTTGCATAAAGGATGGTTGCACACACTTGCTAATATGTGGAAAAACATGGTAAGCCACCAACTAAGGGAAGAAAACATGTTATGAGCTAACAACAAATGACTAGGAAAATGAAGCGATGCATTGGAAGATGAATCACCTTAGGCTTCATACCAAGTTTTACCTACAAAGATGTACCGAGTGATCATAAAAATTTTCTACATTCTATATATATGCCCAATAGTATGATAAAAGCACAGACTAGACCAAAGGTTGGCATAGGGGCAAATTGTCAAACGTGAAGTTGGTAAATCAAGGTTGGCAAAGAATTGGCATGAGCAGCATAATAATGATCATCGATGGCTAGTGAGTTGTAATCATGTCATGAGTTTGGAAAAGTTGAATAGATTGTCTAAGGGGCTGAGATCAAGTGGTTGAAGTGTTGGGTTCTCATTGTGGAGACCCAAGTTCAAATCTCCAAAATGACATCAATCGTATTCCTATTGGACTTAGACAGCAAAGTCACTACATTTGTGATTGGAATCTCCATGTGCACATTGGTAGTTTGTGGAAATCCAAAACCTTTCTGCATTTAATAAATTTGTAGTCCTCATTCTCCAAACATCATGTTTTGTCTTTTGTTGTTTACTATAGGTGTCTCTGATAACCAAATGTTTATTTGACTCGTCGTCAGTACTGCATCACAAACTGTCTGGTGTGTCACACAAAATGAAATGCACTCATTGGCCTTAAAAATGCAACGCCCCTCAAATTTTGGCAATTAATAGTTTAGTGAGTTGTTGAATCAACTGCTTATAGACACGTAGTTTTGATCTTGGATAATAATTTTTTATAACTCCGCCTAGTTATAATGTTATGTGAAAGACTGATGCAAAGTACACAAAATCATGCCTTCCTAAAAAACAACACTCAAAAAGAAGTTTGTGACAAAAACAAAGTTCTTGAAGTCTCCAAAATGAGAATGACTCAACAAAGGTTCGAGAAAACTGTAAATTCAAGAAATAGAAGGGGCATAATTTCTAAAAAGGGATATTACCATCGTGTATTGTCAAAAAAATAGCTGATCAGAAAATTTGCAAACCAATCAATAAGTCTGAATGAGTAAAAACAGACCCTTCAAATTTCAGGTGTCAAATTGAAATGCAAACCTTCAAATTTTATGAAATAATGCAAATTTGGCCGTATCATGAAAGGCTTTGAGGTTCAATCCAATTGTCATGGCAAAGGAAAAAAAAATGTAGGAATTTTCATTATAGCTTATAAGCATTGCAAGCCACGGCTATGTCCCTACCATAGACTATAAAATCTCATACAATGTGCATTTGATGAACAAATTTGAAAAATTATGAACAAGATTGAAAAAATGTGTTAAAAATTATCCAAGTACATTTTGAATCTATTATAAGTATACTTTGACATGAATGGCATTGATATAGAAATTGCATAGAAGTTCAAGTTCAATTGAATGTCACCAAAGAAGCAAGATCGTACTAAAATAACATATTTGAATACAATTACTTGACATGGCAGAGAAAAGTGGGGGAAGGAGCGGGGGAGGGGCGTTTGAAACAGCGCAAGGCGGGAGCAATCTGTGTGATGAAGGGGGAGAGTCAGACGATGAGGACGGCGTGGAGTTCGACCCTGACTGCGCAAGTGAAGCAGAAGACTGGTTTGGTTCTTCTAATGAAGGTGAGGAGGTGCGTATGCTCGACGACCTTTGGCTTGAGGCCTGTCGGAGCGTGGGTTCTACTACCTCCAGGAAGAGCCATGACACCTCCTATGTGGGTTATGGTGCTCTGCAGAAAACTAAGAAGGCGGTCACTGGTGGCTTTAAGGGTCATGGTCTCCGCAAAGGGTTCCTCCTTCCCTCTCAGGCACGAGTGGTTGATGTGGGCGATGGGGCTTCTTGCCTTGTGGTTAACACAAGTAGTGTTTCTAGCAAGGAAGGGATTCTGACTGATCCCTGTGTCTTTTCCAAGGAGGGTTTCTGTTCTCCAGGGTTCATGCATGCGGGTATCTTGTTTGAGCCCTCTGAGACTGCGGGCTTGTCTTGCCCTAACCCGTATGTGCCTTCCCTTGTTATGACAGAAAGTCTTGATACTGAGGTTGTTATCCTCAATCCACTTGATGTTCTTATTAAGGATGGTCCTGAAGGTGGAGGGAGTCTTTCTTCTCTGCAGGGGCCGGGCTTGTCCTCTGAGTCAGGTCCTTCACCTGGGGTTGCTTATGGGGATTCCCAGATTTATGTTCTGACTCTGTCGTTGATAGAACTGTTGCTTGCCTCTGGAGTTCTCTGGTTGGGAGATTCTGTGGTAACCGTTCCAATATCGACGTGATCAGAAGGTGGGTGCTTCGAAAGTGGAAGATTAAGGGGTAGATGGAGGTAATAGCTCTGTCTAATAACTTCTTCCTCTTTTCATTTTCTTGCCTAGAAGATAGTTCTAGGATTCTTTTGGGTGGTCCCTGGTCCCTGGGGCAGAATGGACTTTTTTAAAAAAATTGGTCCCCTGGCTTCAATCCAGAGGAAGATTGCACCATCAAGTTTCCGGTCTGGGTTCGGCTACCAAGGCTTCCTTTAGAATATTGGAATGAAGAGGTTTTTATGGGCATTGCCAGTGCCTTCAGATAGTACAATGCGGCGAATGTTGTTACAAAATTCAAGAGACGTTTGTTGTTCCCCAGATTGTGTCTTTGTGGAGACGGATAGGGTAATCCCTTCTCAGATTACTGTATCCTCTAAGTTTGGTAATTGGGTACAATAGATTGAATTTGAGAACTCTTCAGTCATATGTGATCATTGCCGCAAAGTGGGTCATGCTACTGATGTTTGCCCGGGATCCAACATAAAACATCTTGTATGGAGGAAAAGGGTACAAACAGTTGATAGTGCAGCTACTAAAGAGGATGTGTCGAAGGAAACAAGTAGGGAGGAGGAGGAAGCTATGATGAAGACTCCTTTGACTATGGTGCAGCAGCAGAAGGATTACAGTTTTGTGGACAAAATGAAGGTGCAATGTGATAATGGGACCCTGCGTGGACCTTTGGATTTTCCTATCTCTCCTAAGAAGATGAGATCTGAGAACAAGGATTTCAAGTTCAAGATGCAAAGCTCCTTGGAGCAATTTGGTTTCAAACCACCTTGACTTTAGGTTGGTTTCTTGCTCTGGGTGCTTGACCCTATGTTTGGTTTTCTAGCTGTTTTGCTCTTGTTGTGCTGTTTGTTTGTTGTTGGTTCTGGTTACTCTTGCTGGGCTTCATTGTTATATCTTTTCTTTTGTACAAGGGTCTGGGCCCTTTCAAAATCCCTGCTTACCATAATCAAAAACATATTTGAAGTTCAATGTCATTAATAATACATACATGCTCAACCAAAAATGCCTTGACATGAGCAATGGTAAGCAAGTTCAAGCAAAAATACATGAAAAGACATCAGACAAGTGTACAGTCTGCTTATATATCACCTTCTAAGAAAAGAATGAAAATGGACACTTATTTTAATTTCCTCCAATGGTATTTAGACATTTTTTAATTTCCTTCTAAGCAAGTTTGAAAGCAAGATTGTGCTAAACTAAACATATTTGAAGTTCAATGTCATTAATGATACATGCTCAACCAAAAATGCTTTTACATGAGCAATGGTAAGAAAGATCAGGCAAAAATACAAGAAAAAACAGCAGACAAGCTAAGAAAAGAGTGAAAATGGACACTTATTTTAATTTCCTCCTATGGTATTTAGACGAATATTGTTTCTTTTCATGGCCATCACTTGGGCATTGCACTTTAGACAATGAAAAGACGAGCTAGATGCACACCGAGTACGAAGGCAGTAGTAACAGTACTTGTGCTCACATGGAACAGCAATGAATGAAATTAGGATGGGGTTTGCCCCACAAACTGGACAGGCATCATCTTCCACAGAATTTCCATCTGATTTATCTTTTGAGAAGGGAAAAAATAAGATTTTCTTTATCGATGTAGTGTTCAGTAAAGGCAACATTAATAATAGTAACTCCTGATCAAAAAAGAATATATCAAAAGTTTAGATGGGAAATATCAAATAAGAGAAGAGAAACAGGAAGAATCATACATATAAACAGATCAATAATGTAAACTATTATTTATTTAAATGAAATAAAATAAAAACAGGCAAGAAATATCAATACCGAAAACTCATTCCATACTAGCTGGCGATTCATATATTCAAAGCTGACACTGCGGTTCATATTTGGCCTTTCATAAACAAGCCTAGCTCTTAAAAACCTTTCAACAATATTTCTGTACCTGCATTTAACAGAACTTCTCAGTTTCTTTTTTCAAGGAGGAAAGTTACCTTTCATTTCTTATCAATTAAGATATTAGTAGCTTTTGTTTCCAAAAATGTACTTTAGGCAAGCTCCCCTAAAACATTTAACTTATAAAACAACTTTGCAACTTTGCCCAATATTTGATTCCATATCGTTGTTTTATCATCAGCATGGGGTTATTGAAGTCAGATCTGCTCAAGAATATTTGATAAGGAGAATTAATACCTTCCTGTGTAAAGGAATGTAAGGAGATTTATAAATAATGCAGCTTGATAGAAACTCTCTGCTCGTTGGAGGAGAACCCATGCTCGACGAGTCCATGACCTCTGTGAAGCAAAACACGCAAATGAGAAAATATTGCAATTATTTTATGAATAATCAAACTATTGCAGGTACAACACTCTCTTATACAGTATGCAAAAACCTAGAGAATACATGTTCACTGTCACCCCAGCTTCGATAAGCTGAAAAAGACTGCAGCCTGGTCCATCCATATTGGCCTCCAATTGTGGCCAGACAATACCATAGCTTTTGAGATCGGGTAAGACCAGGACCCTCCAACCCTGTCCTGACTGAAATCAATCATATAATAAAAAACAATTAAGGACTTTTCTCTTAATCACTGCTACAAAAAGCAATAGCAAGCAGTCAACACAGCTACACATTTAAGGAATAGTAACACGATCCATAGAAATGAGCCTCATCATAGTGGGCAATCTTTGAGATTTTCAAGGAGATGAGAACACCATATCAAACAAATAGTTAAATTAAAAAGAAATAAAAGTACCAGAACAGAGCCTTATAATTTCACATCAAAATTGCAATGCCAATTGCTTGCCTCAGCCTTATTAGTCTCCAGAAATCAGACAGCAAATGACAAGTTACTTATCGAAGTCAAGCTAGTCCATCAACGCATTCATCATATATCATATTTCATAGAAATCAAAATTTCTATTTGAGAAAAGATGATACAGAAATGTTTAGTCATTACAGCTGTCTTTGTCAAAATATAGAACATTTCAATCTGAAGGGTATAAAGTAGAACAATCAAATTTGTTTAGGTCCATTTTCATGCCCAAGTTACCAGACTTTTCCATCAATTGTAGTACTTGTTTAGGAAATATGATTTTGTACTAGAAAATCAAATTACTTAAGGTCCATTTACATGCTAAAGTTACCCAACTGTTGTGTCATTTGTATTGCTTGTTTAGGAATTATGTTTTTGTACTAGAAAAATAAATTATTATCCTTCAATGTCCTCTCATCCTCCCACAAATTAGTAATTGTCCAACCCTTCATTCTGTAATATAGGTTCATGTCCAGGTTTGAGTTCTTATCATCAAAGTCAATATATTTTAATAATATATAATAATATATATATTAAAGATTATAAATTAAATAGGTTAATTAAATTAATATTAAAGATTAGATAAATTGTATAGTAAAAATTTTAATCATTAAATATCTCCCCAATACTTTAATCTAATATTTATAAATATTAGGGCTGATTAACGAATGCCGGTAAAGAAAGGTGCAGGTGACATGATAAGAGTGGAGGCGGCAATAAAATGGCAAAGAAATGTAGCAGAGGTGGTAAAAGAAATGCAATGGAGACAGTAATAAAATGATGGAAGAAATGTAGCCGAGGCAATGAACACCATTTTGCAGAGATTTTATTAAAAACAACAAAAAAATATTAAAATTTTCGTTAAAATCGTTGGGTTCGCCCTTGGTTCAACTGGATTCTTCTAGGTTCTATCCAAGTTTGCCTGGGTTCATCCGAGACGAACTCGCAGACAAATAAACGCTCCCTGACAGAATTTCAAACCGAACTGGTCAGGAATCCGAATCCAGTATGAATTGGACCCGGATCCGGGAGAAAAACTCGCAAACTCGATAAAAAGGCCACAAAGTTTCTAATTTAGAGTTGAGCACAGTGGAACCAAAGGGAAAATAAAAAGGCCACAAAGTTGGCGTCAAACCCAGTTACACACTTGTTCAACGATTAGAGCAGAGAGAAGACAGATAATGCCATTGGCAAATTCTTTGCAAATAGTATTCCATTTCATATTTCTCAATCTCATTATTTCAAGGAGGATTTTTCCAAGGAGTGCAAAGTATGCCAATCTTATGTGCTCTCCAGCAAAACCAAATTGAGAACCACCTTCTTGGAAAAAAATTATTCCAAGGTCAATTTGTTGATGGCAGAGATGAAGGTCACAAGGGTGACAAATGGGTGCTCTATCATCATGGATAAGTGGACAAACCTTAGACAACGCCCACTCATTAATGTTATAGTCACATGTAAGGAAAGCCCTCACTTCTTTAGAGCTATTGATTGTCTTCAAATGTAGTGCAAAAGATTATAGATGCAACATTTGAGTCCAAGGCAATAGGAAAGTTGATCAAGGCTACCTATAGGCATATATATTGGAGAATGTTCACATGCAACCACTACAACTCATTGGCACTATTTCAGTTATCTTAGAGGAAGGAATTCCTCAAACCATTTGAGACCCAATTTGTATCATACTTCACTCTAATGTCCCTTTTTGGGTCCATTCCAACATTCTTAGAAATTTTCAAGATTCTTGGAGAAGTCCATCACACTTGGAGAGTGCCAATTTTTTGTGTATGGAAGACCTATGCACTTAAGGTGTTGGGGGAGTTATCAAGGAAGTATAATTGGCCTATTTTAATATTTCCCATAGACGTTGGATGATGTGCCGAAAATAATTAAATAATTAAATTAAGTTGTCGAAAAGTGCTTTTAAGTTATATTTTAAACAATAGCTTATATTTAATTATTTGAAAAGGTGTTTTAAGTTGTTTGAATAGAGTGTCGCTAGTTGCAAGGTACAGAAAGGCGGTCAAAAAGGACACTTTATTATATTTTTATTATTTTGAAGAGGTAAGTGTGCAAAAAGAAATAATATTATTTTATTTCTTCAAAAAGGTTATAAAAGCCAGATTTGTTCTCAGATATCTTCTTCTAGCTAATTCATTTTTATTTGCTCTGAGAATGAATGTGAGTTCTTCTATTTGCCTGAGGATGAAAACCCTTTTGTGAATCCAGTTTCGAGGATTAAAACCCTTCTAGCTGGTTTGAGTGATTTCACCCAAGAATCCCCTGTGTGCTGATAATTGAAGTTTTTGTAGTTTATTTCTAAAATAGAGATTTTTGATGTGTTTTGAGTGTTGTTGAATCTGAGCTTTTAATATTTGTTGAGATTAACATATTCTAGTTGCAATGTTTGGTGTCAAGGAGGTCGTACCATTTCACTCCCAAACAAGTTGTACAAGTCTGAAGTGCCAGGCCGAACTTGTTATTGCATTTGACAAGAATCTCTTGCAAGCCATACACATTCTAGAGGGACGTGGGAGCTGAGAAAGGAAATCGCTGCTGAATTGAAGACCCTTAGCAGGTTGTACTGCTGTTTGGCACCCAATTTTTGGTGTTAGAAGAGTCGTACATGCTGAAATAGGGATCGTACCAAACAAGAGTGAGTCATACCCCTTTTGGCATTCACTTTTATCAGTTTTGACTTAGTTTTGAGGGTGGTACATGTTGCAAATAAGGCCGTATTGTTCTGCTGTAGTCTACAGCAGTTTGTGACTTCATTTATCAGGTTGTACCACTTGATATATGGGCCGTACGGTTTTGATATGACAGTGAACAAAGTTTCAGTGATCAGTTTCAAATTCTGGATTAGTTTTCAGTCCCTTGTGGCAGTCTTCATCAACATATAGTGTGTGTTTCAGATTGTTCCAATGTTCAGTTCATGTGAACTGATTGTTGCTTGATTCCTGAATATTATTGGGACTAATCTGTCTTGCAGTAGTGTTATTTGCTTATTAGCATAATACTTTCTGTAGGTTGTTGTTTAAATTCATTCCAATATAATTATCAGCTGTGCATTTGTCATGACTATTGTAATTTTGGATGGTAGTACCGCTAGAACGTACTTGCATATCATGTTGATCATATTGTAAAACTGGATGGTTTACTGCCGGTTAATTGTGCATTTCAACATTGTAAGATCTTGGTTGGTTCACCACTAGACCCAGTTGCATTCATAGCTTGTTTTGGCATTGATCAAGTCTGCTTAGCAATCAACCAATTTGGCTTGATCAGACCTGTAGGAGTCTACTAATGGCTTTGCATTTTCAAGCAGTCCCAACCTTCAAGAGATCTATGAGTGCATAGATAAAGCATGCTTGGCCAAGTGAAGATCATGATTCATTGAAGAAACCCCACCTTCAAATTCTACCAAGAAACCCACCTTCAAATTCTACCATGAGCACATTCAGCCCATCATCAATAGAAGTGGAAGAAGCTAAACAACCCTTTACACATGGCTGCACATGCAATGAATACAAAATCGTTGGTGGACAAGCATAGTACAGTTGTTCCTATTCAAAATGAGAAGCTGAAGAAAGGATTCATCAAGGCCCTTAAGAAGGATTCATCTAGTTCCTTTGTTGTTGAGAAGGATTGGACTACATATAACTTTATCCACATTGATAAGAACTAGATTAACTCTAGCAGGGTAGAAAAGCTTGTTGTTGTACATGGTAACTTGTCTCATTGATTGCAAAAATGAGTACAAGAAGAGTCCAATAACACAATGGGATGTAGAACCTGAGGAGCCAAGGCAGGTCAATGAAGACAAGGATGTGAAGCCAAGATTGGTTGAGGTCCCATTGCAGAACCCAATTCCAAAAATTCCAAAGAAGAACAAATCATGACAATTCCATCTGATGATTCTGATGATGACTCCAATTAGAGGTTATTGCTCAATGTAGCTAAACATTTTGCATTTTTGCATTTAGTTTTGATTTTCAATTTGTACCTTGTAACTTGACTTTAATAAATCATACTTGCAAGTTTGTAGTTAATAATATGAATATCAAATGGATCAATAGATAGTCATTGTCAAGCTTGGCATACTCGCTGAGTAAAACTCCCCGCGAGTTTTCGCAATGTTTACTTGCCCAAATACTCGCCGAGTATCTAGCAAATACTCACCGATTTTTTGGCGTGTTTTTTGCCAAATACTTGGCGAGTCTGTGGCAAAACTTGGCCACGGCATAACAAAAGCCCGACTCGTCAAAAAAGGGGCATAAAACATAAAAACGGCTCTCTTTTTTGCTCTGCAGATCAGGAAAACCCTCCCCAACAGCAAACACACCATTTCCAGCGTTTTCTCATCGAGGAGAGAAGATCAAACGAGATTTTTTGGTGAATTTCGAAGGCAGATTTGAAGCACGGGTAGGTTTTTTGTTTTTCATTTATTTGTTTTTTTTAAACATTTTTCTTCATTTTGGCTGCAAAATGTTGCATCAAGGTTGAAAAAAAATCATCATATTGTAAAACAAAAAAGTTTTTTTGCATTTAAATTGAAAAAAAAAAGATTTATCACCATTTTTTGTTAATTTTTTCTGATTTTTTCATTGTTTTTTCATATCCAACTTTTTTTTTATTTTAATCATTTTTTTTAAAAAATGTTTAGAATCTTTAGATTAGATTGAATTTTTACTGATTTAAACTAATCTATATTGATTTAAACTAATTTTATGCTGATTTTTAGTGATTTATGTATAATTTAGGTTTTTTTTTTGTATTAAATAATTAATATGTTGTGCTTTCACTTTGTATGTGTACGTTAAATACTTCATATAATGGCAAATAGAAAAGCTTCTGCATCAGGTTTAGCCTCAGGCTCCACCCCATCGGTGCCCGTGCCGCCACCACCACCATTTGTAGGCACTCGTCCTGCAGGAGCTAGAGACCCTGCTTGGAACTATGCCTATCAAGGACCACAACCTGGGTCAGTTTATTGCATTAGATGCGAAAAAGTATATTGTGGTGGCATAAATCGCCTCAAATACCATCTTGCAGGCATTAGTCATCGTGATGCCAAGGCTTGTCTTGGAACCACTGAAGAGATAAAAAGAGAGATGAATACACTACTTTCAGCCGCAGAAGAGAAAAAATTACAAAAGGAGAGGGCAAAGGCAGCCATGGAAGCAGCCATAGCTGCTAGTCAAGGTGTTGAAATCCATCCAGATGTAGATGAAGATATATGTTAGGGCATATTGGGCTCTCTTCGTGGTCCACGCATCCAAAACAAATCCACCTCCATTTCATCTACATCAAGTAGAGTACCAGTTGCAGTGCCCACACCTACACGCACGCGACATAGTTTTTTGTGCCCAGAAACACACCTGAAACACAACCATCATTGGAAGCTACTGGGTGGAATAGAGAGGTGCATCAACATGCAGATATGGCATGTGCTGATTTTTGGTATTTCAAAAACATTCCTTTCAATATGGCGAGTAGTCCTTATTGGGAAAAATTGGTAACTGCATTGACAGTTGTAGGAAAAGGCTACAAGGCACCTTCTTGCAAAGACTTGAGTGGGAGGTTAGTTAATTTAAATTTTATCTTAATTTATACTTATAGTAATTTACTAATTTATGTTGAATTTTAGGCTAAATTTATGTTCTTTAATTTAAAGAAATTTATGTTGAATTTAGGCTATTATTTGTCTAAAAATTAAAATTGTGTACTTAATAGTTAATTTCACTTTGTAATTGTAGGTTGCTCATGAATGCAACTGAAAGGGCAAGTGTAGTGGTGGAAGAACAAAAAAAAGAATCGAAAAAATATGGTTGCACTATTCGTTCTAATGGGTGGATGGATGGGAAAAACCACACCATTATTAATTTTTTGATAGCTTCAAAAGGTGAGGTTATTTTTTTGAAATTGGTGGATGCCTCCATCAAAGTAAAAAATATAGATACATTGTCTCTAATGTTGGAGGAAGTTGTCATGGAGGTGGCATACAAAATGTGGTGCAAATCATTACTGATAATGTAGCAGCATATGTGGCAGCTAGGAGATTGCTGCAAGACAAACATAGGACACTTTTTTGGTCACCTTGTGCAGCACATTGCCTTGACCTTCTTTTGGAGGACATAGGCAAACTTGATTGGGTGACACCGATTGTAGATGATGCAAGAAGCATCACAAAATTTATCTATAATCACCCTTGGATTCTTAATTTGATAAGAGATCACACCCAAGGGAAAGAGTTGGTGCAATCAGGTGTCACAAGGTTTGCAACGGTTTTACTAACGTTGCAAAGCATTATTGGTTTGTTGAATGCTTTGAAAGAAATGTTTGTGAGTCCACCATGGCTACAATCATCATATGCAAAGAACCCTGAAGGAGAGAGGATCGCAACCATAGTGTTTGATAAGCTCTTTGAACAGAGAGCTACAAGGATCGTGAAGGTAACCTCAAAACTTTGATTTTAAATTCAAATTGAATATTTTATTTCTTAATTTAAGACTTTCATTATAAATTTGTAACTTTAATCTTTTGTATTTGTAAATTGTAGGTGTCAGAGCGCCCTTGGTTAGAGTTCTCCATTTGGTAGATGGGGATCAAAACCCAATGGGATATATATATGAGGCCATGGATAGAGCCAAAGAGTCCATCAGAAATTATTACAAGAGGGACAGCCTCAAATTTGATCCCATATGGGAGATTATTGATAGGTGGAACATTCAACTCCACCAACCCATCCATGCAACGGGGTACCTCTTGAACCCCCATTTTTTCTATTCAGATACCTTCTCAGATCCTAATGGAGAGGTCATGGAGGGCCTCACGACATGCATTCAAAGGATGACATCCGAGGTTGAGGTGAGAGACCTCATTGTCCAAGGGGAAGGAAGGGGTAGGCTCTTTTCTTCAGAGCTAGCTATCCGAGGAAGAACCACTCAGACATCAGGTATAAAATTTGGAGTCTTTCACATGCATCTTACAAGTTACAAATTTCAAATTTACAACTATTGATAATTTGATAAAATATGTTTTGACTTTGCTTTCAACTCTTCAATATTTTATTTTGTAGAGGATTGGTGGAAAAATTGGGGTGCAAATACCCCAAATCTGCAAAGATTAGCCCTCTGCATTTTGTGCCAACCTTGTAGTGCATCCAGCTGTGAGCACAATTGGAGCTTGTTTGAGGCCATCCACACAAATAAGAGAAACAAATTAACTCAAAAACGCCTCAATGACCTTGTCTTTGTGCAATACAACCTTCGGCTGTGCACAAGAAGGGTAGAGGGCAAATCAGATGATCCCATTGATTTGGATGAGATAGATCCTTACAATGATTGGACAGAGCGGGATGAGCAGCCTCCATTTTTTTACTGAAGATGAGATTTTTTATTTTGAGAGGCAGGGATTGGAGGAGGTGGGTGCAAGAGAAGATCTAGGATTGGATGACATTGATGAGGCTGAGGAGTCATTGCCATCTACTACTAGGATGGAGGTCAAGCCACTGCCTTCCATGCCAAGCGAGGAGCCATAGTGGACTCTTAGGACTAGAACCTCTACCTCTCCCCTAGTTTTCAGTAGATTAGGGAAGAGGAAAATGTAAAATGTTGTATTTACTTTTAGTTTTACTATTTTTATTTTGTCAGCTATCTATTGTATCAACCTATCAGGCTATCAGCCATCACGATTTCGCATGAGGATGTGATTTTGTACTCAATTTGCATTCAAATCAATCAAATTTAATAGAAAACACTTTTGTACTCATTTATGGACTCATTGGATACAACTTGTCATTGAATTTTGCAAAAAACATGTTTCTAATGAAATTCAAGCAATTTTTTAAGTTGTCGAATTTTTGCCGAGTCGAGTATTTTGGGTCTGGCAAGTTTTTGCCGAGTCCGAGTTTTCCAACTATGGTCATTGTAACTTCAACCCCTTGTATATTTGTTACTATTAATCATACAATGTCATTTAATGTTAGATCTTGGATCAATTTTTATTTTATTTTTAGCTTTTTTAGTTTATTTGAGTTGCTTTTTTTTATTTTTGTATTTTAATTTTTCAAATATTATTTTTATATAATTTTTTGGTAGTCGTCCCCCATCCTTGGAACTTGAAGAAACATTGATCCAAACAATAATTCAATCACTCCAAGCTACCAACCTTATGCACAAGCTCCAAAACATGAAGCAAGTCAATAGAAACCAAACAGCCAAAAATGCAAACATGCTAAAACTGATTGTGAATGGCATGCCAAGTTGATCCCTAATCAATCTCTACAATGCCAAAAAAAGTCAAATGCTAAAACCGATTGTGAATTGTACACCAAGTAGATTGTTGATTGCTCCATGCAATGACAAAGAAGTGATAGCGATGGACAAAATGTTGGACCTAACAATGAATTAGATTACAAGTTGATGATAGGCAAAACATTAAGTCCAACTGTGATCCAAAGTATCATGATATATCCCGATATATCTTTTCTCAGCAGGGTTCCCGAGATTTCCATAAAAATATTGCGAGTTTTTCAAAATATCGTTGACCGCAACTTTGACTGAAATTTCACCAATATATCGTGATATCATCAGCGTCTATTGCTGGTAATATCAAGATAAAAATCCCTTTTTTTCTAGATAAGCCTCAGCCCTGTGATTTCTTTATCATTCTTCTCTGGAACTTTTAGAAACGGGTTATACACCTTGAACAGTATTGCTGGTAATATCAAGATGAAATCCCTTTTTTTCTAGATAAGCCTCAGCCCTGTGATTTATTTATCATTCTTCTATGGAACTTTTAGAAACAGGTTATACACCTTGAAGAGTGTAAGTAGCTGTCAAGCTCTCCAGTTGCCATTATTGAATAGCAGCTTGGTCTGTCACCAAAGAACAACAGCAATTATTGTTGTCACTAGTTTAAAAATGAACATAGTAATCTACAGCTGTGAAGACATTTGGTGTAAGTGAGTTTGAAAACCTTGTTAATAGGGAATAGGACTGTTGTTATTTGTGATTATGACTGGTCTTTGATAACAGTGAGCACTGCTGTCATTATTTATGATTTGTCATCATAGTTACTAGACAAAACTGTCAAAGAATTATGCTACCCTTTGACTGATCATTATTATTGGACCACAGATGTTAGTCCTGCCATTGACTTGCTGCCATTTCTATTTATCAATGGGTATTGTTGTCATTACTTCATTTGTAAATTGTAATCATAGTTGTATTATTGAAGAAATTATTTGGGAATTTTCATTGTTACATATCAGCTGTTAATAATGTTGTATCAGTTGAGATTGTTGTCATCATTATTGCCTTTTGACATAACTATCCTCCTGTGATTAGTAATCTTCTTATTTTAACAGATCAGCAGCATTCTGCCATTATTGTCATCTGTATCATTCTTTATCAGTATGGTGTCTAGTAACATCATTATTAGTATTGTGATCAATTAATATGGGGTCATTACTGCTGTTATAACATTACAGAAAATATTGATGATCATAATCATTAATATAAAACATTGTTGTTAAGACAGGATATTGCTGTCCTTAAATGCCAGGCATGATTGTCGCCTTAGTCACAGGATTCGCCAAAAGGTTCGAAATTCGGCGGATTTTTAAAAAACCTATGAAATTCGTTTAAAATCGCTGGAAATTCGTACGGTATTTTTTTGGTAGGTTTTCACCCTTTTTTCACTCTAAAACCTTCAACCTTGCTCTGCCAACCCGTCCTCTGCCGACCCCACGCATTTTAATTTTTTTCTTTCAATAAAATTTAATATATAAATTTTAGGATTCAGGAATACGTCCGCACATTTTAGGAGGTTCAAGGAATACGCGGATAGGAACAACCGAAGAGTTTAGAAAATTTACCGGCGTGAATTATTTTACGGCGTGAGACAGTTCCGAACACTATAATGCTCACATATAATCTATCATTATTTATCTATTGTTTTTTTTTTTAAATTTCAAGTTTTATAAAATTAAATTTAGATTTTTCATTTTGTTTTTTAAAGGTTAATCTTAAAATAAGATTTAATATAATTTTATTTTTATATTTGTAAAATAAAATTAGTATTTCTCTTATTTTGTTTTTTAAAATTAAAATATAAATTTTAATATGTTTTTAAAAATAAAATTACTAATTATTTTATTTTATTTTTTACAGTTAAAATATAAATTAAATATCTTTTTATTTTCATGTTTTTTAAATAAATTTAGTATTTTTTTAATTTTGTTTTTTAAATAAAACAAAAATCAGAAATTTATAGTTATATTTTATATGTTTTTAAAAATAAATTAGATATTTTTTTATTTTGTTTTAATATATTTTTTTTTTATGTTTTTTAATATAAAATTTAGTATTTTTTTATTTTGTTTGCTAAAGATAATAAAATAATAATAAACACTCAATAATGTGGAAGCTATTGGCAATCATGATTTCATATGTTTCTTATGGTTTAAAGTTTACTATGGTTTATAAATGTGGCATCTATTTAGCAATGTGCTTGTGTATTTATTATTTATATTTTAAAAAAATCAGATTTATGGTAAGGCAAATTTAATCACGAATTTTTTTTCCAAATTTTTCCTTGCTGAATTTATTCCAAATTTCATCCTTGCCAAATTCGAATTTGAATTCGAACCTTGTGACTTAGATTGTCACCACTACTGTAAACTTATGAGGTATTTGAAGAGGTTAGGGAGACTGTTGTCAATTTTAGCACTGCAGTTACCATTTTGTGTATAGTTTAGTCTCCTGAACTTGATAATTAAAAAGAATGGTAGGTTTAACAGGTCTTATTTACCTTAGTTGTGTTTTATTGCAAGAAGGGTTCAATATCATTCTGGCAGAGTTAATCATTAACATTGTTAAAAAGATTTACATTACAATTATCTGTAATCAGCAATCTCAAAATTAATGAGAAAAATCCATATTTCAAAATTCATGGCATACACTCTTGTTTACTTTCACCCTCTTACTCTCTATGCAATTATGATGGCTTTAAGTGTAAGAAAACATTGGTTATTTCCTATGCTACCCCAAGTTTCCAGGATGGAGATGGCAAGGGACGGGGGGGCGGGGGGTGTGTTTCCGGGGCAGTGTCATGCCCCCGAATAGAACAAATCATAAAAATGAAATTATAAACAATAATGATACATCCTGGCTGACTAAGAAGACAACGCTTAAGGAAACCAAGTATATTTGTGATAAGACTGACCGACCTCCCTTTTATATGGAGCGCACTACATATAAGACAAATACTTAGTTATTTATTAGACAATTAAGAGGTGCAATTAAAGAAAAATAAGTGATCAGTTTTGGCTGACTCTCCATAAGAGAGAAAACATTTCATTTAAAAGACAAGAGGTGGCCGACTATATAAAGGGAAGCGCTAAAGTTAAGAAAGCATATATATTGGTAAGGGATGCGATTAAGATAAAGAGGAGCAGCGATCTGTTTATGAGACAAAGGGTGTAAAGGCAGTGATTTATGAGGAGGTGCAATTCAATAAAGGAGTTGTATCCATTGCAAAAGAGATACATCACTTCACAAAGGATATCTCTATTGAAGAGATATAAAAAGTAAGAAATTATTGATTTAGAAGGCAAGCAGGAAGAAAGGAAAAATATAAATCATGAGAGTAATAAGCAGATCTAAAGAACAGAATTATATATATGATAAGAAACACAATGTAATGTCATTGAGATATTAGAGCAGAGCAATTACAGCAGGTATACGAATATATTATGAACAGTTTGAAAGGAAGAATATGCAGATTTGAAGAGGAGAGAAAGGAATACATAAGCAGTGATATGCAATAATAGATAACAACAGAGGATTAACTATTGCAGCCATTCTATCATACTACAACTCTATCATCCTCTCATTCTATCTATTATTATATCATTCTAATTTTCGATTATTGTCATGTCCCATGAAATGTTTCATTTTTTTTTATTGTTGGCCGACTAAGTAGCCAATAATAAATAGAAGACAAGTAAGATATACCTTGGCACCAAAAGGAGATCAAATATTATTTAAATTAAAGATTAAAATTTTCAAGAAATAGCAATGATGAATTTGGATTAAATTCATGCTTATTAATAGTGGCCGACCATCATAAGAAACCGTCCAGCTTTAATATAATACAGATTGCCAAATTCTGTTACTAGTAAATGCTTTAAGGGGGTCGACTTCTAAATCAACGCCAAAATGATTGAAGTTCAAAATTTAAATAAATAACCTTTGGAGGGGCCGACCTCTAAATGGAGCGATTCCATAATAAGGTAACTTATTTAATCGGTATCATGTGGATCGATCAAGAAGAATGAGGAGCGATCAAGAGATGTTATATAGTGTTTGAGAATAAGACAAAACAATTTGTCCTATATGAAAGGTAAAATGTGCGATTAGTTAACAAGGAAGAGGTGCAATTTAGTGTGGAGTGTTAAGAGTTGCATCCTTTAATGGATCACTGCCTATAAGAAGATATAAAAGACAATTGGAGGAAAAATACAAGAACACCATTCAGATTTAAAAGAAGAGCAGAGCAGTCCTGTTATAGCAGGCATATGAATATATAATGAAACCAATTTAGAGCAGGTTATAGTAGATTTAGATCAGACCAAAAGAGCAGGAATTCAGGGAATATTTCTGAGCTTATAGGAGCAGATCAACCAGCAAGGAAATATATAAGCAGAAATAAAGAAAAATATAAAGGATCTGCAGCAGTAATTGATAACAGCAGAGAGTTATCATCATCCTCTCACTCTATTAATCTATTATTCTATCATTATAATATTCGATTAATAAATCACTCTTTCTTCTATCATTATATCATTCTAGTCTTCTATCTTTCTATTATTTCATCATTCTATTATCATCTTATTCGTCATTCAATCATTCTATCATCCTATTATTCTATCATTCGATTATTCTATCATTCTATCATACGATTATTCTATCCTTCTATTGTTCTATAATTCTATTATTTAATCAATGGGAAGGAATTAGCATCTGGAATATACAGAGCAGAGTCAAAGACAGCCAAGAATACATAACAGCAGTGATGTATATGAATATAGATGTGACAGCAGAACAATAAAGATCCCTGTGGTATGCAATGTTAACTGTGTCTATGCCTATTTAATAGATGAATATAGAGGTGAACAAATATATATATACACTAACAATTATACCAATTAAAACACTGATAGTTGAGGCCAATATAGCCTATATTATTGATGTTATGAACAGTGATCTGATTCTGGTCATGATTGGCCAAGGAGGGATGAGGCAAGACTGCAAGGAGGGGGAAGGGTGAATGATTCCTCACTAGGAGTGGCAACTCATGATGATGGTTAAGGACCACATGAGACCACCTCATGAGGATGGTTAAGAACCATCGGTTAAAGACCACATGAGGCCAAGGAGGATAAGGTCCTATCCTTGGGCCTAGAGTTGAGGATCTAGGACACCCTGTTGCAGCCTCCCGAACTATCCCCACTTGAATCAATTGTTGAAATAAATAAAGGGGGATCATTTGGCGTGATGGAGGGAACGGTGTAAAGCCCTCACTAGGTAGCCTACCTCATGATGATGGTTAAAGAGCATCGGTTAAGGACCACATGAGGCCAACAAAGGATAAAGTCTTACTGTTGGGATACTTGGGGCACCTCATCACGTCCCCCTCTTTATGGTTGAGCCCACGTAGTCCTTGAGACTTACATAACCAGATTTACATATCTCTTACATGATTTGAATAGATAATTTATTATACATGTTTTGATCTAATGAATTGTATTTCCAATGTTATCTAACATGATTGCAAGACCTAAACCAGAATTTATCATTCTATTATTATATCATCATCTAATTATATCCTTCTATTATTCTATCATTCTAAAATTCTATTATTGAATCAATCAAATCAGCAAATATCTGAGATATCAATTAGCAATTTAGCAATCAAGGAAGCTATCTTCATTGGAAGGAAGTCATATAAGAACCTGTTGATGTTTGTTTTTCGACAAGTCAACAATAGAGTGAAATACTGAGTATCTAACTCTCTCTTGAGCAAAGCCTCCCGAATGCTAATCGAAGTGATCAAACAAGATGACTCCAAGGTTCCTGTTTATGATTTTATGAGGGATAACTCGGTGACTAAGTATGATTATGCTGGTAAACACAAAGGGACTTACGCAATTGTTCGACAAGTTGTTGATTCAATGAAAGAAGTGGACACTGGAATATCTAGGTACTACAGCTTATGACGTATGATTTAGCGATGAAGTACTGGATTCTAATTCTAACCAAATTGGTAAAAAGAACAAAAGATGAAAGGTAAAGTGGAAACTAATCTAATCCTAGATGTAAGGTATAATTATCGCCTAGGTGAAACCAAACCAAATCTTGCTTCGCCAAGTCAGACAACTACACAAGATTGATGCAATCTTCTAAGTTTATACAAGATATTTAAATCACTTATGCTCATGAAAGATTCAACAAACATAAGGATCAAAGTTAAGCTCAATTCATTCAAACCAACTGCAATTTGCAAGCCGCAAACTACAAATGATGTAAACTTATAGATTTCACCACAAACAATAATGAAGCCTTCCACCAACTAACATATACTTAAAGAAAACTTAATCTAATCTTACTACTTGCTTGAAGAAATCTAAACCATGCAACACTTAGAAACATTTATAGAATCACCAAGACAATGAGTCATATTTTTCCAGAGAGCTCTTGCAACAATTTCAGAGTCTTCAATCGTACAAATGAGAGCAAAAGAGCCCTTTTATAGACCTCAAAATAAGGATAACACATTATCAGCCTATGAGGAATCTCCATGTGAATATCCATCACTAGAATTTTGACATTCAATGAATCTGGACACTATTTGTTTGACATCATCCAAAGGTACACTTGGCATATTTCTAATGGTTCCTTCAGCTTCAAATACATCATCTGAATAAAGGCCAAGTGTCTTCTCCCAATCAGTCATCCTCGCTTTGTTGGCGCCAAGGTGGACAGCAAGTGAGAATATACTATCAAGCTTATCATCAGAAACGTCATCCTCTTGGAAGTGGAAAGCCTAAACTTGTTCTTTCATGTGATCAAGAGTCATCTCTCCAAATGGATTACATATCTTCATCAAGGATGCATGTATTCCATCTTGAATCCTTTGAAGTACACTCCTTACTCTTGACATATCTGTTTCTATCTTATCTAGCAACTGTCCTTTAATGCGAAAGCCATAATACCAAGAAGAGAAGTCATATGCTATACCTTCTTCAATCACTTCAGCATGTATCAAATCATCAACTGATGTCTCCATCAAGCTCTTCAAATGCGGCACGTATTGTTCCTTGATATCTTTGAATTCAGCACAAACTGTCAACAATGCAAGTACCCTTTCTTTGAGATCAGCGATCTTATCATACACTTGCATGATATCCTCCAGGTGTTTATATGTAGCTTCCTTAGATCTTTTCATCCAATCTCTCATCCTGTGAGATGAAGACTTCAACTCCTCAAGATGTACAATTGTTTCCGGAGGAAGAAGAGATGGAGGTGTAGAAACCCTGTCCTGTTGACGAATAGGATGAACCAAGTGCTGAATATACTGCTCTAAAGCTTGACACCTTTGCTCAGCTTTAATTCTACCTTTTGTTTCTTGCCTTATGATAGCTCGAGCATTATCAATTGAACCCTGAAGTTCTTCTTCTACTTGCATTCCAGTCAACAGACCCAAATTGATTGTATTGATGTCATAATCATCAGGTGTTATATCTTCTATATTCTTCTCAAGCCTTGGAACTGCTACATGAACTTTCCTTACACCTGCTTCATCTTTAGTAATCTTTGAAAGAATAGTGGCTTTCTTCTTTGGTTTTTCATTAGACATGTCCAAAAGTAACTCATCAACTGGAAGAGGAGGATATTTCTCAACTTCGTAATTTTCCCTGATTCTTTCCTGCAACCACTCCGGCAATGATGAAAGATCCTGTAACTGTTGTATTTGCTTTCCTTGTGCAGGCAATGATTCTTCTTCAGCTTCATCCTTGTCTTCAGTGTTAGCTTCATCAATGATCTCAGTATCATGTGGACTTGAAGGCACTTCTTCAACTGGAGTTTCTGGAACTGCATCATCAACACACACCACTATGTCTTGATTTAATGGAGTATCACCTGGCTGTCTGGAAGAAGCAGTTTCAATACTTATCCTTTTCTTCTTCTTACTTGATTCTCCTTGTGCTGATTCAAGTTGTTTTCTTTTCTTTGCTTGACCTAAATCTCTTTCATTGTCCTTACTCTGTGAACTTCTGCCAGGTGCACTATGTTGTTCCTGTTGTTCTACTTCTCCCATCTGGATGTAGGTAAGTTTCTTTCCTTCATCTATCAATGCTTGTACTTGCTCTTTTATTTGCTCTTCAGTGATAGAGATGATAGGCTCTATCAATCCTTCATCATCAACCCTTTCTCTATCAGCCCAGTTGATATCATAAGGCAGGTTCCGGATTTTATTGTACTCATTACCTAAAAGAGTTCTTTTATCATCCAACTGATCAGGAATCCTTAATACCTTAGTGGCTCTCACTAGATCCCATTTCAACCTTGAACACTTTTGCATCCTGACATCATCATCATCAATAGGATTAGCCCAATGATCTTCTAGCTGTTCAACATGTCTGTAAGAAGAATATGATTGCTTAGTGGCTCCACGTGGATCGAAGTTCTCCCTCCTTGAATCATGAGGATGTAGATGATATGCCTGTAGCTCAACCTCTAAATGCTCAGCTGCTTGAAGTGATGGACAGGAGTAATATCTGCCAAGCTGGAGAGGAAATTGAACTCCGGCCTTCTTTCTCGCCCTTTGCATCTTATGAAATTCTAACAATTGCCTTGAAACTTCTAACAACACCATCCTATTGGTAGGATATCTTGGCAATCTGTATGGAAAGGATGAAAAACCCTGAATCCTAATATAAGTAACTTGTCATACTGAATATCGTACCTTCCATATTGCTCAATGAAGTTCCTAGCAGCACCTGTTAGTCTTCTATGCAGTTCTCCTCTCAATTTTCTCACTATGAACATGGCGAAGGCGTCATTGAACCTCTTGTAATGATTGATGTTCTTCAGGTGGAGCCGAGGATAACACTGATGTGAAAGAATCTGTCCAGACTTTGTACCCACTTCTCCTTTAGCTGTTAATCCTTTATAAACCACATTCCTTGCTAGGATGTAAACAAGATATGAAGTCATGAAGAATGATTTTGTTTCATCAAACCTTTCAAACTGCTCATCAAGGCAATGGCTTATAAGGCCAGCCCAGTCAACCATCTTATTCTTTGTAAACACATGATCAAAATAAGTATACATCCATCCTTCGAAAGTAGATGATTGAGGCCTCCCTGTTACTCGATTCAGGAACATGATGAAGTAACTTATCTCTTGTTTGAAGTCTGCCTTGTGATACTTTGGATCTTCGGAGTTGTATATCTTGATTGATGAATCAGTCATCCACTTCTTCCTCACTTCTTGCATGTAGTGCTTGGGGTTGCCTTCAAAAGTACATTGAGCAGTTGTAGGACATATGAAGACCCCCTTCCGGCTTGGGATGTTGAAGATCTCCTGGATGGCTTCTCTTTGCAGATAGACGAGAACAGTCCCATCTTTGGCTATAATCTCTCTTCTGTTTATCATAGCGCTGAACACATTCCAACACTAACTCAGTGCTAGGCAAGGTAGGTGGGAAGCATGCTGCTTGGACAATTCCACTCTTCGCAATGGCCTTGATGTCTTCATTCCTTGTGATGGCGAACAAGAGGTCCTTCACCTCCTCCAAGTTGACATATCCCATGTTGGTATCTCCCACGTTCTTCCAATGAGTTTCGGTCTTGGAATCAGGTATGTTGGACTTGGCATCCATCTTGATCATCACTTGCCTCTCTTTTGCTGTCATGCCCATCTATCTACAAACGAGACTCGAATAAGCAATTTGAAATGATAAATTTTACCCTTACAAACCTGATTTCTAAGTGATAAAATCATGAAATTTAGCAAAATTAAATAAATAGAAGGCAATCTTATGAAGTGGAAAAAGTGATTAACACATACCTTGTATCAATTTTCTGATCTAGAAAAAGGCAGATTTCTGGATTTAATGATAAAATCAGTCTTAAAATGACAAAATCAGAGGTAAAAGATGTTAGTCAGCCTTCTAAAATATAATTCTGCCTTCAAAATCTGCTTTCTCCTTTAAAATTCGCTGCCCTTGTAGATAAATTCGCTGCCTTTCTTAGGAAATTCGCTGCCCTCTTTTAACCTGCAATGGAAATTATATTGAAATGAAGAGGGAGCGCCCTCTATATGTAGTGGTTTTGTGTGCATTTAATGCTGGTCGGCCAGCTAGGAGGTCGGCCTTATTAGGCATTTAATGCAATTTTCTAAAATTTTCAAAATTCGAATCCTACTTGGGCGCCAATATGGAGTTCTTTTCAAGGTAAAAGGCGCCTAAACTCATTATTTGATATACTTCTCTTACCCTAAAGGCGCTAAAATTGGTGACTAGTGACAATAGGCACTAGAGGTCATCAATGCATGATTTTAGTCATTTAAGAACTTGCAATACTAAGCGCCCATTTAGGTCTCCACCTTTAGAGCTCAAACAATGTTTATCATGTTGCCAAGGCGCTAGAATGAGATCATTTCAACTACAAATTGCGCCCAGAGTTGAATAGATGTTCCACTTGCTTTTTGATGATCCCAAACACTTTAGTATACCTAAAAAGGCTTCTCTCTCCCAAGCGCCCACTCTTTGAATGCAACTTTAGTCTAGGCGCTTACTGAGGAAGGGAGTGACAAGCCAAGGCGCCAGAATCATCTACAAAGCGCCATTTTATCTTCATTCTTCTACACAAGGGCGCTAAATCATGAATTTCCTCTCATCCAAAGATGTTTACTTTGTGCTCAATCATCTAAGGCAATTTCAAAGGAGCATCTTAGATCTTTTGGGAACTTGCACACTTATTCACTAGACTTGATCAAACCTCCAAATAAAGGCATCCACCAAGGCGCTAATACCTAGTTATTTTGTATTGAATGGGCGCCCATAAAGGATAATTTAAACATAGATTGGCGCCAACACACATGATTTACTTTCTCACTCTTTTAGGCACTATCCATATGATCTCTCCAAACCTTTAAACCCAGGGCGCTCATACAAGATGGTTTTAACAAGGAAATGCGCCTAGCTTTCATATGACCAATTCACTCCTCAACTTGGCATTCTTTGATGTTTAAGACCTTGAGGCGCTTTCTTGAGGTTGTTTTGGCTCTTAGGTGCTCATGTATGATGACTTATTCACTGTTGCTTTCTACATCAGGGCGCTAAATTATAGGGCGCCAAATTATGAAGTTCTTTTCTCATTTAAACATGTTTGCTTTCTATTTAATCATCTAAGGCAATGGTGATTCAAAGAAGCGCCTTGGGTCTTTGGGAACTTACTAAAGTTGATCAAACCTGCAAACAAAGGCACCCAAATCTCATTCAACTACAAACTTATCCATTTTAAAGACTTCGACACAGGATGCTCTAAATGAGTCTATTCAAACTTAGGACGCCAAATTATGAAGTTCTAAAGGCCAAGGGCGCTCATACTTCTTTGCTTACTTCTCCATTCCTTTAGGAGCCATTTTAATGATGATTCAAACCCTCTGGATGAAGGCGCCTAAACTAGATGGAAGGAGCAAGAAAATGTGCCTTGTGATCTTGAAGATGATCACTTCATTTCCCCTAAATTCAAACATTTGCAAGCACGCTTACCTCTGGGCGCCAAGAGAGATTATTTGGACAAGGAGGGCGCCAAAATGAGGTCCTTAATGTTTGATAGGCGCCTAGACTCCATTGAGACTCCAAAATAACTTCTTTAAACTTATTAAACTTAGGCGCAACTTGGAGGGTTTAAACATTTCTTTTCATGCTAGGGCGCCAAAAGGATGGTCTAATGCATGAAGGGCGCCCAAACTCCTTCATCTCAACTTAAGGCGCTAGTTGATGATCATTTAAACATGAAAACGGCGCCTAAGCTCACAATGTGTTTAACTTGTCAAGTTTTCACTCCTTGGGGTCTCTTGATAACTTTTCAATCAAGGCGCCAAAACTGAGGTTGGTTGGAAGTGTGTTTCCTCTAGGCGCACATATGAGTCTCAACCTAAGGCGCTAGTTGGGTATCTGCGAATGAGAAAAGGCACCTAGCCTCCCTGAGCGGATTTGTGTCTAGAAATGGAAGTACCAAAGTACAAGGTATATTCTTATGCTTTAAATATTTTTCAATATACCTTTCAGGATGTTTGAGATGGGTCTCGGATCCACCGGATTTAACATGCAGATTATAGAATTGGAGGATCCACCAGATTTCAGACAGCCAATTTTCAGGATTTCAAACATCAGGATCAAGTCATCAAAATGAAAGCACATGACACCTGGATTAGAACTAGACTGAGAACTTTAAACAAACCACTGACTCCATCATGCAGTCAACCTAAGACATCATACAGGACTCAGGAAAGCACTGGAACAGGAGGTCCCCATCTGCAATGGGGTGGTGTGTGATTTGGTCACAACAGAACCCTGAAATAATTATGTGTATGCTTCGTGTATGACGTGTATTCTTCGTGCTTGTTAATATATGTATTGAACTCATTATTAATTATGCCATGATGATTTGTTATTAATATATAATCTCTATGAATCTGGATATATTTAGTGTTTGTAATTCTCATCAAGCAACCATGAGGAGTGGGAAAAATGCCAGTAGGGTGAGCAGATACTAGATTACTTTCTAAGTACGCCACTCCATGTGGGCTTCCTGTGTGGTTGCCACTGGGGCCAGGGGGGTAAGTAACTACCCTTGGGCTTAGAAAGAAGAATCTACGGGCCTCCTATTGTAGCTTTCCTCAATCTCTACATAGATTGGTTGTTGGGATGGATTCAAGGAGTTTTCAGTCATAAGAGGGATGGATAAGATGGCATAGATAGGGAAAGCAAATATAAGTGTATCCACTAAGTATGCCACTCCATGTGGGCTTTCTGTGTGGCTGCCACTTGGGGCCAAGAGGGATGGTATATCTGCTCTTGGGCTTAGCATGGATAGCTTCGGGCGGACCTATCATGTTTCTCATCCAAATCCTACTATGATTAAAACTTCCAATGTGCATTATAGACATTGTGTAGTTTATATAATATGGAAATAGTTAGGTATTAAATAGATAAGACATTAATTATATATGTTTCGATCATATGAATTATATTTCCAATATTATCTAACATGATTGTGGGACTTAAATCAAGATTCATCTCGCTTAAAGCATTTGATTGGTAAGTATAACCCTAACTATATTAAAATTTTGATTCTAGGGAAAATTTTAGGGCAATCCCAAAAGGGGACATTACAGGTAGGTGTTTTGGGAGGCCATTTTTTAGGGGATGACAGGGGATGGCTATTAAAAAAGTAGGGGAAATTTTAAAATATAAGATTTCAAAAATGATAACATTGATAAGGCATTCATCATAGACATTATAAAACATTAATACATAACATTAGACTTGAATTGAGATTTCACATGGGAGTCGACAAACAAATTACCAAAATTTAATTGCTTTCATTGTCAATGTCCATATATATTATATAAAAATTACAACAAAATGCCTAAAGGCTGCAAGTTTCAACTACAAAATGACAAAAGCATAGAAATATGCAGCTGTCCCTAATCAACATCTAGTAGCACTGCATCAAAATCCGAGTCTTAGTCCAAGTCACTACCACTATGAGGGGCTGCCTCATCCAATGGAACCCCAACCAATCCCTTCTATGCCTCCATCTCATCAACCTATATGGCATCTTCGGAATCAACACCCAACATGCGGTTGGAATTTGACGATACTCATGAGTCTGTCGATCCTGTCGCCACAAGGCACTATGCACAACCACGAACTTCTCTGATCATCTAGAGGTAAGGTTGTTCCTCTTGATTGACTGAATGAAGCTATATGTGGACCAATTCTTCTCTTCAGCAGAGAAACTGGGAACTTGTTAAAGGAGGCGAGTGGCATGTATCCTCAACTGTGATGCATCCTTGCCATGCCACATCCACCATCCAATAGGGTCGGTTTGAGCTAATGTAGCTCTATCTGTCCTTGCCTCTAGTTTGCTAAAGGTTGGACCACGAAGTTTGACAAAGACTAGCTGCCGTGTGCAAAGTATAGTAAACTCCTCATCAATACACATTTTCCGAGGAGCCTTCATGAGCCCTTATTTCACCTCTTCATCATGAGATGGAGGCACTCTTCTCAGCCTAGCTACATACCATTTGGGATTTAGAGCATAGGCTGCCATATGAAGCAAGGTGTTCATAGTGTTCCACTGTCGCGTCACAATGGGCCTAATATGCTCCTCATTAAAACCCAAAGTAGGATCCCTACTATGAATGGCTTGCTTCAACTACCCAAGTATGTTATCAAATGTTTCATAAATCTCTCCAAGGCTAGGAGAGTCTGTATCAACATATCTTATGACTTGCACAACAAGTGAGACGAAGGAGCAAACATATCTGCAAGTGCAAACAAGTTACAAAAATAAAAATTAAAAAAAAGACTCAAATGACAAAGAGTGAATGCTATTACAAAGAATGAAAATAATTTATGAGTTAGAAACATTAATGAATTTAACTTCTTAAAAATTTAATAATAAAATCAGCAATTTCTTATCTCTTGTGAACCACCAATCATCTTCAAGGATCTTTTGTTTCACACTTTTTCTTTCAATCATGCTTGCCTCTACCCATCTACCCCACTCTAAATTAACCACCATTAATTGTAGAGGCTCCTGCACCTCAAGCATCTTTTCTAACAAAATGAAGTAGCCAACATATCTAGTATCCACAAGCTTGAGAAATTCCTTTTTCAAAAAAAATCCCAAACAAAGCAAATGAGGTGTGATGGTTGCAAATGAACATCTATGTATCTTTAGCTTCTACCATCACTACCTTCACGGTTCATCCAATCTATCTTTCCAATGTATTTCAATGCGTTGTTCAACACGTGAACACAACATGAGGTCCAGAAAATATGCTTATAAGCACCCTCCACCATCAAGCAAGCTAACTTACATACACAAGCTGAATTGGTCACCACTTGTACAACATTAGAGGCCCCAACCTTTTCTACAAAATCCTTCAAAATCTGAAATTGGAAGTTTGCATCCTTCCTTTTCCATGAACAATCAATAACTCTAAGAAAATAAGAGCTAGCTGAACATGTAACAATGATATTGATGAGTGGCCAATGTTTAATATGGGTCCACCTAGCCATGGTGATAAAGCAACCATCCCTTATCCAAGTTTGCCTCATTTCCTCCATCAACACATTCACTTTACAATATTCTCTATCAAGGAGGATGGTGCATAACTTATGTTCTCCAAGTAGGAAAAATAAGGGACCAACAACAATTACATCTTTGAACATTTGTTTGAAATAGGGCGAACATGCCACATAAAATGGTATGGCATGGGCATAGAAAAATTTGGCAATGAAAGACTCAAACCACCCATGATTGTGCATTAAACAACCTTGCAACAGTAGCAGCTCTTTTCTTTCCCTTGGTAGAAGAAGAACCCTCTCCCCTTTGACTCCCAACATCTAAGGGTTTGGGTAGGCAATGACACATAGGCAACATAGTCTCTATTGAAATTCCCTTATTTCTTGCATTCCTTTCCATGTGCAACCTAGTCACCTCAGCCTTCTCAGATAGGGTTATTTTCTCACAACCTTTTACCCCTAGTCCACTTATGCACAAAAGATGAGAATAAACTCTTGTGTAGTTACCCCTATAGTCTTTGTTGAACAATGGCATAGCCATACTCTACTCCCCCCTGAATTTATTTTTCTTTGTTTATGCGTGTTGCAAATTGTAAATGAGATTGTTTTTTGGATTAAATTGGCCTTTTGCATAGTTTTTAAAGAGTTCAAAAGGGCATTCAAATGGGTTATTTGAACTCACAATCCCTGCAACACTCACTCATAGAAGAACCCCCAACAGTACTTCTACAACTTCTTTGTTGAATTTGAATCTCTTCACCTTCACTAGCCTCATTGTTGCTCATTGTTTTTTTGTTGAAAATTCAAAGTACAGCTGCAAGTGCAAACATAGAACAAAAAACAAACGAAAACCCTCTCTAAGTGTTTGGAACTTCCAAAAAAACAAAAAAATTAATGCAAAAAAATTTGAGCAAATGAATAATAGATAGTAAATTTACCTCAAATGACAAATTTGATGTTCTCTTGCCTTCTTCCCACTACTGTTGTTTTCTCTTTTCACTGCTGCTCTCTCTGTCTTCTTCCTCACAAAATGGAAAATGTCAAAATGACTTTATTTTGTTTTTAGTTGTTATTGGGGCTGTTTTAGGTTTAGGGTTGGTTAAAGGGGTGTGGGGGTCCTTGTGCGCCCCCCCCCCCCCCCCAAATCCTTTTCTTTTCAAATTTGTGTGTGTGTGTTTTTTTAAGGTGAGTAAAAACATGCCTGAGCCATCCCCTAACATACCCAAGCGTTTCCTAAAAAAAAAGAAGTATCTGGAACATTTCCTAAATTTCTGAAAATTCGAGGACGGGGTAGGGACGTTTCCTACCTGTCCCTGAAACATCCTCTATGGGAGACAGGGCCAAATTACGCAGGGGGCACGTCCTCGAGGAGATTAGGTTATTTCTTTTTTTTTATTTGAATTTTTTGGGTTCCCAATATGTTCCCAGTTTTTCCCGATAATACCTTGAGAAATTGAAAATATTTGTCTTTTGGTATGCAGAGAAATTCCCAAGAAAGATATTTGCTTCTATGAGATTCCAAACACTATGTCAACCACCAAATGCTGCCAACCATGTGCATAAGCTCCCAAAATGTGCACAATCTACAAATTCATGGCAACAAACCAAAGCTAAGCACCAAGATGCCATCCTATGTCATAAGAAATTTGTGATTAAGTTTGAATAATATAAATTTGCAATTCATATTTTTAAATATGAATTGCAAATTAGTAAATTAAAATAAAATTTAGTTAAAAAAACTTAATGAACACTAAATTTTTAATAATTTTAAATTAATTATTGAATATAATAAAATTTAATTTAAAAACTAAAATAAAACCTATAAGTTAAAATTAATTTAAAATCTTAAATTGTGAAGTTCAATAAACAATTTTAAATATTTTAGAAAATTTTAAAATTTTCCAAAGTTTTTTCTTTTTTAATTTTAAATGCTAAGAATAATGCTATTAAGGAATGCCCTAGATTTTTATTACTTATAAAACAAACTTTATCTTTCTTCCATTCATGTAAGCACCTCTGCATCATATCTCTTAATCGTGTGTTTTAAAAGGCTCCTTTGTTAGTATTGTGCCATAACAACTCCTCCTTAGTCCACTCCAACTCTCCACACATGGATCTCAAACGCCCCCTCTTTAGTTTGCTTTTCATCTTGCCCTAAGATTTCATAAAAAAAAGGTTAAAATTATTTGCAACTAAATTTGCCTGCAGTTTCCTTCATGCACCTCTTTCAAACTGCAATCCTATATGACAGACATCTCTGATCCTTCTTTGACTTTTTATGGATGGTTTGGTTGTTCAATAGATTCTCCACAATGGCAATAGAAGAAATAATTCATCGGGATAATGAGATCAAGCAGCAATGGCACCCAGCAGCAGCAGAGGAGAAAGCTTCACTCAAACGCCAGCAAATCATGCCCACAAACCTTAGGGGATGCCGATCACTGAATTTTTTCAACAAAAAATGAAGCCCTAAAATTATTTACAAATTTTGGGACATTTTTGAACCTTTTTTTTTTTGGTTTTTGAAGTTCACCCAATTTCAAATTTATAGTAAAAAAATCAGTGGACCCTGTGATTTTGATGCCATCTATAGGATCTACCACTAGATCCTAGGTCCTTGAAAATCATCATCATGTCAACACACCATGATCCAAAACAATCACAAATAACTAAAGTTATCCTTCTTTAGACAAATAACCTCCAACAGAGGAATGAAGCATGTGCTCTTTAGGCACATGACTTTTAACATCCTCTTGAACTAACTCTCGAAAGTAAAGATGATATTGACATAATAATGATGGTTCCACCTAATGAACAATACGTAGAAGGTCACCCATTTGTCAAATGCTAAAGAAAGCTCATCAATGATGAGAGCCAAATGCCCTCATCCACAACACTCTAGCCAAAATCAGGTCCATCTTTGGCTGAATCAAAATGATTGAAAAAGCCCCCAAATGCTGACAAATACACTTCCACCAAGAAGTGCTTTGAAAATGCTTTTTAGTGATTCAGAAACAAGGTCAAACAAAGTATATATGAAAAAGTTATGAAAATTTGAAGTTTAGGTACAAAAAGCCAAATTTCTTCCCATGACAATTCAAATTTAAGTTTCACCAAAAAATAAAATAAAATAAAAATTCAAAATTGGCAGAAAATCACCGCCTAACTGCTAAGTTTGCACTAAGTGAACTACTTTGCAAATATTTCAAAGCCACCGGACTTAACTAATTCACTAGAATTGTTGACTAGACAAATTGCATAAACAGGCAAAATTTTGGCTCTATGCCACTTAGATAGATGTCGTCCAACTAACCCAATTTTTGAGAATCGTTTCAAATTTTTAATATCTAGGTCAATAGTCTAGAATCAATCAAGCATTGCACCACATGGCACCTCAATACTGCCAATAGACTGTGAGCAATCTGCACAATTTACCATTGCAAATTACCACTAGTCGCCAGAAACAGAAGGATTTTGCTAGCCAAGCAGGCAAAGATTGCATGCACACCCACTACAAAGTTTGGGTAGACTTTTTAAACAACTGTTAAAAATTGCCACCATAAATCACCTGCCGCTATGCCACATGACCACCCACTACACTTGCTTTAGCAATTGCACTCAATTTGCCACACAACCAACTGCTGGCACACAAGCTGCTAACCCTGAGAAAACTTTGGGAGCTAATTGGGAGATCTATATAAATGAATTTTTCAATGAAAAAAAAATAGACCCATAATGATTTTTTGCAAGGAATCCAAAAATCCAAATATGCAATCAAATCTGAGCTTTGTTGTACCTGAACAACGGTTCCATTGAAACCCCAAACTCTTGTACAGATAGGTTGTTACTCAAGGAGAGATCCACAAAAACAATCGTCTTAGAACAGCTTTCCACTACCTCCAAAATCCACAAGGATTTCATATTTGCACTCAAAGATTGACCTTTACCTGTAATCTTTCTTTATTATCGCTTCTCTTTTTCAGAACAAGTAACCTTAAAGGAAAAGAATATTTGTAAACCTTGATGATTTTTCAAATAAGCAATAAAAAATGAGTTATGTCGCACCTAAGCAAGAGTTCCTTTTGGAAGCATTTTCCTATATGGATAGATTCCTACTCCAAGAGAGCTCCATGAAATTAGTTCTCTTCAAGCTACCTTCCACTAGCTCCAAACTCCACAAGAAATTCATATCTACAACAAAAAATTGTCCTTTGCCCACAATCTTGTTGATCTCGTCACTTTTTCAAAACAAGTAACTTTAATAAAGGAAAAGAAAATTTACTACCCAACACCAAATGAGATATAGCCATTTCCTTTAAACACTTCATAGTAGCAAAGGACCAGAATTCAAGAAGTTTTAAATTTGTTTTGAAGTAATGACACCAATCCATAACCAAACAAGTAATAAATTCCACAGGCCTAAGAATGCAGCAGTAAGCATTGCCTCTATTTATAAGCCTCTCAACACATTCAAAAGGCTAGATGAACCCATTGAGTCTCTAACCTCCACACAATTATAAGTGCAAGTTACACATGAAAAGTACACATTTGCATATAGTGGTGAGCATAGCCTCTATTGTTGGTGTGAACAAGGTTATTCCCAAACTGGTTTCTCTTTTGGGTCCTTTTCACACCTTGTTAGTTTACTTAGGGTATTTACTTTTTGTGTCTCAAGTTGTGATCATGACACTTGTCATAATCACGTGTCCTATGCCTCACCCTTGCCTATATATACAAGGGTCCTGTTGATGATGTTTTCTTGACAACAACAACATTAGAATAAAACACCAAGTGCTCTATCCTCTCTTGAACAAAGCGTCCTGAATGCTAAGCTACATGATCAAACAAGAACGCTCCAAGGTTCCTTGTACGTGATATGCAACGGATAGCCTCGGTGGTGTGATGTGATTTGTTGTGTCACAAAGGGACTTACGTAGAATTGTCGCCTCACTCCATTCAAACAAGTTACTTCTTCCTTATGAAATGGAACTTCTTCCTCATGAAATGGAACTTCTTCCGACTGGCTACAAAAAGAAAATGAAAAGAAAAAGGTTGAGAAAGCTAATCTAAGGACAATGAAGTGATGGATCATGTCAAGATAGACAAATTCCTCATATAACCCAACTCCGCTTCGCCATGAGGACCAACAACTACACAAAGTTCGGTGCAATCTTCTAAGGTAACTAAAGGATTTTCATGTTGCGAAGCATTCATCCAAACACCCATAGCTGGCGCAGCTTGAACAATCTTCACAACCGAACTAAAGCATGTAAAGGTTCAGGCTAACTTTGCAAAGTGAGTTGCCATCGACAATCCACAAAAAGTATGAACCATTAAGGAATTCATCAAATATGTTAACATATTGGCATCACATCAATGAACTTCTAATCTAACTCTACTTGGAAACATCTCTCCATCACATCCAAGAAATTAGAAACCATGTTAACATTCCGCACCCACACAAAATCACCATGCAACAACCAACAATGAGCTTGTATTGATCTTGGAAGTATTTTGACAACAATTTCAAAGTCTCTTTAATGACTTTAAGAAGTCTCCTCTACTCTACTCCTACTTGATCTCTACTTCTAATCTCTAATCTCCTATATCCTCTATTGTCCTTTACAAATGAGAGAAGTGAGCCTTATATAGAGCTCAAGAATTACAATGAATGGCTCAAATTGATTTAACAATCAACGGCCAAGATTGAGACAACAAGGCAGTTTGTTACAAAATTTACTATCTTTAGAACATGAAAGAGGCAATGAAGGCACAATTTCCAAGGTGATAAGCATCTTTGGAGTATGTTTATGGTGGGCACTCTTACATGGCAGAATGCGATTGGCTTGATGATGTGTACGTTCCACCTCAGCATCTTCACACGAACTAGTCTAGTTCACCTCATGTTCACTTTACTTAAAATATTTTATTCTTGTTGTCTTTGATGTAACTCATGGATCACTTTGATGATCATGCTCATCTCTCATCTTGTGATGTTGTGCTTGTGCAGGATCATGGCTCTGGACAGTTGCATGGACTCACGGAGTAGACTAGTGCCTGATGAGAGTTCTTCTTGTCTGGCACATGATATGTGAGTTTCTGGATGATGACCTCCTTCAAGATGCGCGTGGTGAAGTGACAACCTTCCATTGATCCTCGCCTCGAACGGATGATGCTCTTGATGATGAACTACACTTGTAACCTTGATCATCTTAGACTAGCTCCCCTTCACATGGCGTTGATGTCTACGAAGTCTTCAAAGTAAGATGAACTTGATGCAGGAGCTCTCCTCCATGTGATGACGATGACAAATTTGAGAAGCTTTCCTCTGCCTTCCATACTTCTCATGTATGAGCTCTCGCTATTCACCTCCTTGGATCCTTCATCACCTACAAAAAGAAACACATCAAATTAAGACTTGATATGAAGGATTTTCAATAACAAATTACATTCATCTTATGCATGTGGGATAAAAAAAATGACATTTCAAAACATATCCTTTCGCATGAAATCCATGCCTAAGTGCCTAGGCGGGTTTAGAAAGGTAGTGAGGAATGTGATGTGAATTTTGAATGAATCCAAGACCTCCTCTCTAGGCCGCCCATGTTGGGCGGGTTTGGAGGTGATAGGTGGAGGACATCATGTGAAGAGGTGACATTATCCAGATGAAGGGCCCAAGGCCGCCTAGCATGGGCAGGATTGGAGGGCTAGTAAGGATTTTCATAACTTAGTGATTTTTAACTTGATTTTGACAACATAGAAACCCTTCACTTGTGTTATTGATGGCCAAACTTCCTTGAATGAGATGGAAATCCTTAGAAGGATGGGTGGATTTGAAGACAGGGTATGGAGTGTGCGTTGTGAAGAACATGCATGAAGGTGGGAGTCTCTTGACAAGATAGTCCCTGAGGGTGTTTATGGATTACTTCACTTTGCTCATTCATCTCCTAGTGGCTAAACTTTCTCCAATCTTTCCTTGAGCGGGTTAGAAGGTTGAGTGTGGAGAGAGTGTATGTAGATATGGATTAAATCCAAGACCTCCTCTCTAGGCCGCCCATGCTGGGCGGGTTTGGAGGGTCTAGGCAGAGTGTGTGTTGTGGAGGACATGTAGTCCAAGCATAAGGGTCAAAGCCACCTAGGAAGGGCGGGCTGGAGGATGACACATGGAATTTTCAACTTAAACAACTTTGCACTTGCTCATTTCACCTTTGACATGTTCATCTTATTGATTTATGCTTGCAGCTTTAGGAGTGTTGTCTGGAGGATGTCATGTGGAGGAGGTGGAGTTATCCAGGCATAGAGCTCAAGGCCGCCTAGCATGGGCGAGTTTGGAAGAAGTGTCTGGATTTTCAACCTTACTTGATTGTTCCTCTCCTCAGGAAGATGTCTCTCTCCTTGCTTCTTAAGACTTAGTCAAATTTCCAAACTTTCCTCCTTTTGAATGATCCTCTCAAGGATGTGAGACATTATGATGAGTTAAGGAGTCAAGACAGAGTAGTTGCATTGCTTTGACATCAAAACTCCAAGCTTACCTCTCTAGGCTGCCCAGGTAGGGCGGGGTTGAGAGTAGGTCTTGGATTTTGGCATTTAGACACTTCTCATTCCTTGATCTTGACTATATCCTTTCCTTGTGATGCCATCTTGACTATACTTAACACACAACCTTGCAAATTGCATTGTCCTTCACCCTGGACAGTTTTGAAGCAAGTGTCTGGAGAACTTCTTGTGTCAGGTAGCATAGTCCACAAAGGCCTCTTGAGGCCACCCAGGTAGGGCGGCTTTAGGGGTACCCCTTGGATTTCAGCTTCAAACTCACTTGATACCTTCAAACTTTCATGTTTCTCTTAGAATTTCACCACCTTCTAGTGCTTTATGCTTGAAAACACTTCAAAATTTGATCATTCTCACCTAGGGCAGGATTCAAGGCTGTGTCTGGAGATTGTCATGAGGTAGTGAAGACATCATCCATGTCTACATGCTAAAGCCGCCCAGATAGGGCAGGTTGAGGAGTGACCTTTGGATTTCATCTTGAAACTTACTTAAAGATGGATTTTCCTAAGGATGATGGAGCCCTAACTATTATTCCTCGATCAAATCTTGTCAATCCATGTCAGAGGTCCATCATTCCATGTGAAAATGTCTAAGTCCTTCACTCTGAGCATGAGAATCCATGATGAATAGGCTATCCTTCTCCAAAATCCTAAGTCCCTGTTCCAAAAGCCCAATCCTGAATCTTGTTCCAGGAATCCAATCCAGAAGTCTCTGTCCAAAGTTCCTATCCAAAATCCCATTCCAAGGTCTATCCGGATTCCTGTTCCAAAGTTATAATCCAAAGTCCTGAATGCGCCAAAACTTGCCATTCCTTGCCAAAACTTGTAAGAGTTGGCTAGATAAGAGCCACCCAAGATCGAGGACTTCATGAAAGCACAAGAGAGACAATATGAGAGAATAATAATGTATTCTATCAATGAATGCAAAATTGTGTATATTACAATGCTACAAGAGAGCCTTGCTTATAAAGACAAGGTGAGAGCTAGAAAGCTAGAGTGAAAGGTGGAGTGTGTCCTACAACATGTGACAATTAAAGGATACCAACTAATTACACATGCGGAGGATAAGACACCTCACTCCAACTATCAACAACTCAACACACAACTAGACTCCTAGAAAACTCAGTAAGTCAACTTAACATGTGAATGTGTGAGAATATTATTTAACTAATGAATAGTTAAATAATATGAATTATCCTCACACAAGGGGAAATTAACTAGGAGATATAAAACTAGTTATCAAATGTCCCTATTCACACTAACAGCCCCCCTTAAGTGCAACTTAGGGAGTAGTTGACCAAAACAAATGAACAAAGATGAATGGGTCCCGGCTACTAGGCCATGTTAAGTACCCATGTACAAACAAATCTCAAGTGCAGTAAAAGAGAAAACCTCATGGGAAAAAACTCCTCTCCAAAAGTGAGAATGCATACAAACATGTATAAGTGATGGAATGATGGAAAAATCAAGACCCCCCCCAAATACAACATCCATCACATACATACAATCAGTATCCCCCCCATAAGAGGAAGAACATGAGATAAGATGTCCCCCCCATAATGAAGAAGCTCTTGTGCCAATGGTGAATGCTAGAAGAAGAAGACCAAAGAGGATCCAAAACCTGCAAACAACATGTCTTCCCTTGGGAAGAAACCAATCCACTAGTGCATGAAGAAACTCCAACTCCAAACCAAGAGATGAGGAAGGAAGTCTCATTAAGTATGATGTCTCTGAAAACTGATCATGTGTCTCCATATGAATGCCGCATGATACCACAATCAAATCAAGAGTCTCAGGCCTCACTGATGAAAGTGACAATCCAGGATCAAATGGAAACTGAAAATCATCAACCTCCAAAGACAAAGAAGGGTTGACAACAGTTGTGCTATGACTATCATCAAAGAGGAGAGTTAACCCCTCAAATGTGTCCTCCAAATCTGCAAGATGGGATTCACAAAACAAATCTAAAATGCCTATCAAATGCTCATCCCACAAAGTTGTGTCTGAAAGACAAAAAGTACCCTGTTGAACTAAAGTACTGAACTCTGAAGGAGGTGGAGAAGATGGAAGTGTAGCACATGTCTTAAGAACCGATGAAGAGGCAAGAATACCAAGGTTCAAGTGACCAAACTTCTCCTCTAAAATATGATTCACACAAGGAGTGTGAATGTCAGCCAAAGGATCTGAATCATCATCAAGAGAGAAACCACGAAAGGTGTATAACCGAGATGCATGATCCACCACCCTAGTAGCAATTACCTCTGCACTTTCCAAGTCTCTAATAATAACAAAATCAGGTGTGAACTTCACTGTCTTCCCTGTACCACTGTGAGTAATTTGATATATGGAAAGAAGATTATTGGCCAAAGAAGGCACACAAAGTACATCATTGAAAGTACCTTCACCAATATCTATGGTTCCCTTCCCAATTACATTCATATATGTATTATTACCCATCAAAATAGGTGGCATATCACACAGCTCAAATGAAGAAAACATATCCTTGGAAGAAGCCATATGATGAGCACCTGAATCAAGAAGCCATTTACCTAATGTAGAACTTGTACTTGCACAAAGTGCTTTACCTTTATGTTTAGGTTCCTTAGCTGTCCTTGCATGAGATTCAGAAAGTATTGGCTGTGTAGATGATGGAGTAGAAGAAGAATCCGGAGATGAAAGTTTGTTCTTTTGAGCAAGTTGCATCAACATGTCAATCTGTTTCTTAAAACAAGTATGTTCATCATGCCCTGATTTCTTGCAATAACCACATGTAGGCTTCTCCTTCTTAGGTGAATTTTGTGCTTGATCTGTTTGTGGATTTTTCTTAGCTTTCTTTTGTTTCTTGTTAGAAGAACCTGACGCTCTCTGTTCCTTGGGTTGTGCAACCACCAAAGCATGATTCTGTGATAGCTTAATGATACCCATAGAAATAAGCTTTTGTTGCTCATGCACTAACATCTCAGAAAAGGATGCAAATGAAGGCATAGTGAAAGCAGATCCCATAGTCAACCTGTGAGTGTGAAAGCTAGAAACAAAAGTTGCATATTCAGGACTGAGTTTATTCAACACATTGTAGATCAACTTGATGTCTTTTTTCTCAATACCACATGCTTTACATTGTACTCTTAGATCATTAACCTTAGTTATATAATCCTGGATGTTGCTAAAGTTCTTAGGATCAAGGCTCATCAATTCATTATCAATTTGATAGCCTTTTACTTCATCTTTTGTACCATACAATTTTTCCAATTTATCCCAAGCATCATGTGAATTTGTACATGCATCAATCTGAAACAAGAGATCTAGGGAAATGAAACTACGAAGACATCCAAGAGCTTTAGTATGCTTTATCATCCATTTTATCTTTTCCTTATCATCTGTGGGTTCAGGTATCTTGTTTTCAACATATAAAGAATCTCCAAGGTCCATGAGAGCATTCCATGCATGTTGACTCCAAGTTGCATACTTATATGGTGTTAACAATATAACCCTTGATTTATCCATGATTTAGAGGAAAAGTAGAGCACAAGCAGCTATATAAAAGCACAAATTGAATCAACACTGTAATTGAAGCCCCCCAAACCAAAACAACCACCAATTTCAACTGTTTTTCCAACCAATGAGTGATATGTGCTTCAAACTGAAAAATTGATGTCGAAAGCAAAATCTAGAAAAATGGCATGGATAGAATTGTAGAAGAATCAGGAGATGAAAGTTTGTTCTTTTGAGCAAGTTGCATCAGGAGATGAAAGTTTGTTCTTTTGAGCAAGTTGCATCAACATGTCAATCTGTTTCTTAAAACAAGTATGTTCATCGTGCCCTGATTTCTTGCAATAACCACATGTAGGCTTCTCCTTCTTAGGTGAATTTTGTGCTTGATCTTGTTGTGGATTTTTCTTAGCTTTCTTTTGTTTCTTATCAGAAGAACCTGAAGCTTTCTGTTCATTGGGTTGTGCAACCACCAAAGCATGATTCTGTGATGGCTTAATGATACCCATAGAAATAAGCTTTTGTTGCTCATGCACTAACATCTCAGAAAAGGATGCAAATGAAGGCATAGTGAAAGCAGATCCCATAGTCAACCTGTGAGTGTGAAAGCTAGAAACAAAACTTGCATATTCAGGACTGAGTTTATTCAACACATTGTAGATCAACTGGATGTCCTTTTTCTCAATACCACATGCTTTACATTGTGCTCTTAGATCATTAACCTTAGTTATATAATCTTGGATGTTGCTAAAGTTCTTAGGATCAAGGCTCATCAATTCATTATCAATTTGATAGCCTTTTACTTCATCTTTTGTACCATACAATGTTTCCAATTTATCCCAAGCATCATGTGAATTTGTACATGCATCAATCTAAAACAAGAGATCTAGGGAAATGAAACTACGAAGACATCCAAGAGCTTTAGTATGCTTTATCATCCATTTTATCTTTCCCTTATCATCTATGGGTTCAGGTATCTTGTTTTCAACATATAAAGAATGTCCAAGGTCTATGAGAGCATTCCATGCATGTTGACTCTAAGGTGCATAGTTATATGGTGTTAACAATATAACCCTTGATTTATCCATGATTTAGAGGAAAAGTAGAGCACAAGCAGCTATATCAAAGCACAAACTGAATTAACACTATAATTAAAGCCCCCCAAACCAAAACAACCACCAATTTCAACTGTTTTTTCCAACCAACGAGTGATATGTGCTTCAAACTGAAAATCTGATGTCTAAAGCAAAATCCGGAAAAATGGCATGCATAGAACTGTAGAGCACAGAATTACCTTTCCAATGCCTATAAGAAGTTGAAATTTCGATTAAGTGTGAGCTCGGGAGTGCAAAATGCAAGTTTTGGCTTCAAACAGTAAAATTTGACACCTACAGCAAAATATCAGAAAAATACCTACACCACTGTGAAGTGCTTGGAACCAGCTTTCCGATGATATCTTGTTTGCCGATTTTCGATACCGTGGTGAAAAGTTATGGCTCCCAAAAGTTCTAAAAATGAGGACTGCTCATCAACAGCGATGGAAATCTGCAATTTCTGGAAAATCCAAACACCAAAATCAAAAAAACGTCTAACACCACTGCGAAGCCTGCGAAATTCTGATCCAAATCAAAAATAATTGCTCGAAAAACGGAGCAAAATTGAGCAAGATATGAGCCTTCAAAGTTGGACTGTCAAAACAAAAACTCCATTAGAGAGGAGTCCTGCAAAAACTTTCTGATTAAAATCGCAGACAATCTGTTTACTGCATGCAAAATCTAAAAGATACCCAGATGGTTTTTTGATGTGGCGAACAAAACCCAGAAGGCATTTTTTGATCTGATGTGCAAAAGATGTGGATCTAGTGCAAAAAAACGTCTCCAGCAACAAAAAAACAGCATGTAGAAGTTGAATCAGCCACCTGAGTCAATAAAAGACATGCTGCAACCTGCAATACAATGCCACAAAAAGGAAACCCTCACAAATTTGGCTTTTCCATCAAGTTTTTTTGATTCTCCAGGTCATCATTCGATGCAAGAGAAGAGCATACTCAACTATCAAGATCCACCATGAATTTGCATTCAATCTCTCAACAATTTGGCTAACAAAAAAAGAATCCACCTAGAGAGCTCTGATACCATGTAAGAGTTGGTTAGATAGGAGCCACCCAAGATCTAGGACTTCATGAAAGCACAAGAGAGACAATATGAGAGAATAATAATGTATTCTATCAATGAATGCCAAATTGTGTATGTTACAATGCTACAAGAGAGCCTTGCTTATAAAGACAAGGTGAGAGCTAGAAAGCTGGAGTGAAAGGTGGAGTGTGTCCTACAACATGTGACAATTAGAGGATACCAACTAATTACACGTAGAACATAAGACACATCACTCCAACTATTAACAACTCAACACACAACTAGACTCCTAGAAAACTCACTAAGTCAACTTAACATGTGAATGTGTGAGAATATTATTTAACTAATAAATAGTTAAATAATATGAATTATCCTCACACGAGGGGAAATTAACTAGGATATATAAAACTAGTTATCAAATGTCCCTATTCACACTAACAAAACTCATCATTCCATTGGAAAATCCTCGGTTCCTGACTTAGAAACATGGAAAATTCCAAAGCACAACTCTAGGAATTCCTTAGCAAAATTTGGAAAATCCTTGTCAAAAAGGTATGAATTCCTGACTTTGAGGCACTGAATCCACTATCCCAAGGAAAGGTTTCTTTGTCCAAGGAAAAAATCCACGAAATTAGGGATATGTGCCGCGGGAAGGAAAAACCCACGACCTTCTGGAATATGCGCCTTGGATGAAGATGAATCCACAACACAGAAGAATCCCCGCCACCATGAAATCTGCGCCAAGAATGAAGGAATTCCAAGATAGAGTGAAGCTCACGCCTTGGACAAGGAATTCCAAACAAGGCAAAATTCTCAACAGGGATCAATTCATGACTTGCTTAGATGTGCGCCCTGGACAAGGAATCCAACTTCATGATCAATCCACGACTTTAGGAAGGAAGGAATCCAGGATAAGAGAATTTCACGACTCGAGAAATTCCAAGCCCATCATAAATCCCAGCCATACCCAAATCCGCGCTCCTGGACATCAAGAACCCACGACTTGAGTGGAAGTGCGCCTTGAATAAAGGAAATCCAAGACATAGTAAATTTCACGCCTAAGATGAATTTCTAATACACAAACATTAAGAAATCCAAGGGTATCCAAAATCCACAGCTCAGGACGTCAAAACCCACGACTTAGTGGAATATGCACCAAGGATAAAAGAAATCCAAACATGGAAAATCCATAAGCACCCAAAATCCCCGACTTGCTTCAATATGCGCCAGGCATAAGGGAATTCCAATCCAAGACATAAAGAAATCCATGATCTCAATGCATCTACGCTCTAAACAGGGAATTCCAATCCAAGAAATAGTATAATCCGCGACCACAGGAATCCGCGACCACAGGAAATCCGCGCCTTGGATGAGGAAGTTGCAAACACAAGGAAAATCCACAACTTGTCGAAATCCGCGACTTTTGCCAATCCCCAACTTGAGTGAAAATGCACTCCTGGAAAGGACAAAATACCAGAGGCGGTGGCCGACTCACAAGCCACCATTTGGGAAATTTTAATGAAAAACATTAACCTTTTTTCCAAGTCGGCCAAGGAGTAGTTTGGAAGCTTGAAAATCAAGTCAGCCAAGGTAAGTATGGAAACTTTAAAATTTTCATTAAATCAAGTCGGCCAAAGAGCAGCTTGAAGACTTTAAAGTCAGGTCGGCCTAGGTAAGAGGGTCGTTGGCATATATATATAAGAGCTCCAATTCACACTTCTCAAAACAAATTCAAACACAAGTCCAAAGCAGAAGACTTCATTCAAGAGCAGAATTCGACCTTCCAAGAGCAGATTTCAATATAGGAAAAAGCAGATTTTTCACATAAAAACACAGATTTCTGTAGGAAAGGCAGATTTCTCCATTAGTTAAAGCTGGGTGAACTTCATTTAAGGGTAGATTTCTGCAAAACAACAGCAAATTCATTAGAAGGAAAAGCAGATTTTAACAGAAATTCCAAAGAAAGAGCAGAAATTCCATAAAGAAGAGAAGCGAATTATCCTAAGAGGACGAATTCTGTGAAGAGAAATAGTTTTCAAGTAGTGTTTCATTCATATTTTCTTCACAAGTGTTAGGAAATGCATTGATTTTCTTGGAATTTTTTTTATTCCACATGCATTGTTTGACAAGGATTCTTACATTTGAAGTGAAATTGTGTCATGTCCCCGTTTCCGGCCTGATCATCAAGTGTATAATGGATTAGCCTATTCCTCATTCCCGGAGGCTAACTCTAAGTAATGAGGGAATGAACTGGTGTTTTGACTAACTTAACCTTTTGTCTTGCAGGATCAAAGTCAGGAACTTGTAAATTGACTAAGTCGGGGAGTAGTTTCTTCAACCCCAGTGATCACCATTATCAGGCGCACTCCTTGACAAATCAGGTTCACTTTGGCGCCCAACTTCCAAAGCTCATTTTAGCTCTCAGTATAGCATTCAACTGGAGGCGCTCCTTGTGGTTTACTTCATCCGACTCAGTGCCTAGTTCTAAGATAAGCGAAGATGTTAGAAATGAAGTTTCAAGCTTAGGCGCCAATAGCAGACTGAACTCACCTGAATGAGCGCCTTGGGTTCTTAAGGCAACAAGCAGGAAGATGAAGTCATCTATGAACTAATTGAGCATCACTGGCAATTGCTCATTCACCTAATATATGTTTGTAGTCATTGGAAGAGCCTAATTGAGTTAGGCGCACTTTCTTATTCTTACTCAACCCCAGAATGCGCCTAACCCTCATAAGGTTTAAACTCTCCATTTTGAGCGCCTAGCATGAGTAATTGATGGATTGAAAGCTATGAAGTTGTACTTTCTGGTGAGATACTTCCATTTTAGCGCCTAGGTTTTGAATCCTCTCAAATGGTGCCCAAGGATCTATCAACTGCATCAAGGCGCCACAGCTTGAGTTTGCAAACCCTAAAATGCGCCCAACCTAGAAAGTGCTTCCAATTGTGAGTTGTCAAAGAGATGAAATGTTGACTAAGGCAGACAAGGATAAGTTCTCACCTTAGGCGCCAAAGGGTGATCAAATGTTATGAAATGAACGCCTAAACTCACCAAGGCGCCAAAGCAAGATTCCATGACATAGGAAATGCGCCTCCTTGATGAAATGGATTCCAAGTCCTCCAAATGAATAGGCGCTAGAAAGAAGAAGATATCTTTGAATCAAATGATGCTTGAGTTGAAGTTTCTAGCAAGGAAAGACCTCTCCTATCTAAAGGCGCCCATCTAGAACCCTTTCTACCAGTAAGTGCGCCTAGATCAAGTTATAGCGCCTAGCTCCAGAGTGAACCAGAAGAAGTTATGAGCATTGGAACTTTGTGATGTCTTCAAGGAATCTTGGGCGCCTTGAATATCCTCCACAAGCTTTGGTTTGCGCCTAGACAAGTTGGCGCCTATTCGTGTTCCAACCTCCTTCTTGAAGCGCCTAAGGTTATCCTGATGCCGGGCAAGTATTTTGGTTTGTTTGAAGACTTCAAAGGACTTCATCCTGCTAGGCGCAGATACCAGTCAAAATGACCTCAAAGGTGCGCCTAAGGGAGTTGCCAATCCCCAAGACCAAAGTTGGAACAAGGCGCTCCATCAGAGGATAAGAAGATAATCATTGATAAGACAAGTGTTTTATTAATTCTAGACTGGGCGCCAAACTCATGTCATTTCATCTCAAAATGCACCTCATGAAGAGAATGATGTTTTTGAACACTTGCATGGAGATGAACCACTCAAGAGGAGGGGGGGCGCCAATTCACCTTTCCTCAGATACCATGATGCGCCTAAGCTTGAAAAGACCTTTCAATTCACTCAATGTGGAGGGCGCTTGGCAGAAGTTGGTATTTTTAACTTAGATATGGCTTGAGGTGAAAATGTTTGCAAGGAGATGTCACATCCTTCCCTAGGCGCCAAAACCTTTGCAGAAACCTAAATCTAGCGCCCAAGTCAAGAGATCACTGGAATTGCGCCCTAGTAAGTTGGATCTCAAATTCTCCTCCTTTCAACCTTCAGTTGGCGCCTAGCATTGAGGACTTTGCAATTATAGCACCTAGGCAGAAGATAAGGTAGTTGTAACTACCTGAGCTCTCATTGGTCCACAGAACGTCTTCGAGATCCGTGTCAAGGCCTCTAGATAAGCTTGCCAACTCAGAATGAGTCATCAGATGGGATATTCCCTTGGATATGCTTCTTGGGAAACATGCCTTGGTTCCTCTTTGTGCATTGTAAAACGTGCCTTCATTGCCTTTGGAAGGCCTATAAAAGGAGGAGCTCTCTCATTCATTTGGTATCTGTTCATTTGACAAAAATTCTCTCTGCAAAGCTGTTGAGCTTGTAATCTTGAGGCTTGCGAGTTTCAAGTGTTGGGGTGATGCTCCCTCAACTGGCAAGGTGATGCTCCCTTGTGATATTGTGAGGTGTTGACATGCAGTTGACATCATTGAGTTCAATTGAGTTGATCAAGTAAAGAAGACATTGTAAACATCAAGGCTTCAAGGCCTTCCTTTGTATTTCCATTTGAATAAGTTGTACATCATGCTATTGAAAGCATTATCCATGTAATAAGACATTGCAAGTTGATTGAATCAAGTAATAAGACAAGTACCCATCTCTAAGGTTGAATCATGCAAGTAGTTATCTTTGATGTATATCTTCAAGTTGTTGAGTAGTTGATGAGTTGATAGCAAGTGAAATTGTTTAAGGAAAAATTTTAGTTGTATTAGTTGGGTATCTTACAAATTGCTTTACATTTTGAGGTAAAATCTTATTGAACTACTCTTTGTCCTCATTTGAGTTGTTGTCTTCGTTTTGTAGGCAAATGGCGAGTGCGAAAGCTGGATCTACTTCAGGACGAGGATAACTTCGTGAAAATGTTCAGGGGCTTGTAAAAACTTCCAATGCTGGAGAAGGAAATCACTTTTAGTGGCAAGAAGACTCCACGGAATTTCCAATGAAGACCAAGGAAGTTCAAGACATGATGAGACACACTTCAAAGTTCCACATCAAGGACAATAGGATACATTTCAAGTTCCACATCAAGGACTTCAATTCCGGACAAGAGGATCAATCCTTGGAAATCCAAGAACAAGAGTACAATGCACCATTCATCAGGCGGATCAAGTTCGGCATCAAGAAGACAAGAATCTACGCCAAGAACAAGGAATCCAAGCCAGTGCATGAATCCAAAGGGAAATGCAACAAAAAGATGGAATTACAAGTCCAAAGTACACTCAAGGGCTAATTGTTTGGAAAGTGCTGAGGTGGCACCTGATTAGACCCCGCCTTGTTGAAATCCCAATCAGCATGCCAAGTAGCTACAAAAGGACAAGACAAGGGAGGCGCCCTAGGACATGTGTCACATTTTCGTTGGCTGGAATGTTGGTGATCTCACCTACTTTCTCATTAGGGTTTTGACTTGATCTAATCTTGGCCATTGATTCCTAGGAATCAATCTTGGCCATTGATTCCTATTCATTGTATCTTTGGAAGCCTATATAAAGGCCCATTCGTCTCACTTTTCGGGGAGATAATAGATAAAAATAAGAGAGGAGGATAGAAAAAGGAAAGAGAGCAACAGTTGCTGTTCATTATTGTAATACTCCATTTGAGAGCAATACAACTTCAAGACATTGGTGAATTGTTGCAAAGACATCTCCAAGTTAATACATGAGCATTGAAGCATGGTGTTTATCGCATTCTTTGGATGTGTTGCATGGTTTTCTAGTTTTGTTGAAGCAAATCAGAAGCTCTATTGTTGCAAATCTATTTATTTTAATTTCAGTTTCATTTTCAGCTTTCATTACTTAGATTGGTGGAAGATTTTGCTATTGATGAATGCTGAAGCCCCTTTATGTTCATACCATTTGTGATTTGTGGCTTGCAAGTTACAGTGCATGGTTAGTTTGAACACTTTGAAAGCTTAACTTTGATTGCTTGTTGCATAATACACATCCATGTTCTATTTATGAGTAATCTGAAAATCGTCATTGAAATACCTCAGAAGATTGCATCATCTTTGTGTAGTTGTTGTCTCATGGCGAAGCAAAGCATGGTTGTGGTTTCACTAAGTCAATAGCATTCTCTGCACCAAAGTAGATTTCTAAACCCTTTCCCCTTTTGTCTTTTCTTTTAAGTCTATTTGAGGAAGTTTCCATTCATCCACAAATCCAAGTCCAAGGAGTAATGAATTCAATCCATGTCCATGAAGAAGGAAGCAATTTCGCATATGTCCTTTTGTGATTACCAGCAAGATCACATCATTTCACTGAGTCTATCCCTATGCACGTCAAGACCTGGCATTCAAGGAACCTTGGAGTAGTCTCACTCGATCACATAGTTCAGCGTTTGAGATGCTTTGTTCAAGAGAGGATAGAGCACTTAGTGTCTTATTCTAAATGTTGTTGCGATCATAAAACCAACACCAACAAGCCCCTTCTCTAAAGCCCTAGTCACATGGAGAACTTGATCTTATGGGGTGCTTAGCCCCCGAACACACTCAACATGGGGCCAAAACCACTAGCGCACAACCTAGATCCGCCAACACCACTAATGGCACCACCATTGTGCCACCGGAACAATGCCAAGGTGCAATTTTTTGCCTAAGGAGAGGATTTTTTTCTAGTTACCATAACTTTCACCCATAGTGTTGGATTTTGTACTTCTTACAAGTGAAAAAAAGGTATTTCTGAGCACTTCGCAAGTACTCTAGAGTGGGACAATGTTATGGTTGAGGAGTATTCTTCCTTGATGAAGAATCGCACATGGGATCTTGTTCCTCTTCCTAAGAAAAGAAAGTTGGTTCATGATAAGTAGGTCTACAAAACCAAATAAGCAACAAATGGTTCCATTAACAAGTGCAAGGCATATCTTGTGGCTAAGGGATTTTCACAAGTTGAGGGCATTGATTATTCTGAGACCTTTGCTCTTATTGGCAAGATGGATTCTATTCTTGTGCTTTCTCTTGCTACAACACATGGATGGTCAATTTATCAAATAGATTGAAGAGTGAATGCTTGCATAGTGCTCTTCATGAGGAGATCTATATGGAGCAGCCTCTAGGTTTTGTGTAGGATTCTTCACTTGTTTTTAGGCTAGTCTCAAACAAGCCCACAAGGCTTGTTATGAGAAGATGAACAACCTCTTGCTTGCTTCTAGTTTCTCACGTTGCCATTGCAATCTAACAGTTTACAGTCAAAGGCATGGATAGGATCTTTTCATACTTGTTTTGTATGTGGATGTTCTCACAAGTAGTTCCACCTCCATGATTCAAGGTGTTCAAAGAGCATTGATGGAGTAGTTAAATATGACCAATCTCAAGCTTCTGCATTTCTTCCTTGGTCTTTAGATTGTATAGTCTTCCAAGGCAATTTCTATTTTTCAACACAAGTATGCTCTTGATTTGCTTCAAAGATTTCACATGGTTGATTGCAAGCCTGTCCCACTCCATTTCAATCAAGTGTCACACTGTCTACCGATTGCACCACACCCAGAGTTGATGCTACATTGTATCGACAATTGGTTGGCAATCTTTTGTACTTGACACACAGTCGTCCTGATATTTCGTTTGTAGTTAGTCGTCTCTCATTTCTCTTAGGATTCTCACGAGTCATTGGAAGGCAGCCAAGCATATCTTGAGGTATATCCAAGGCACTTCACATTTTGGCATTCACTAGACATCAGGAGCTTCTCATATTGTGGGCTTTACTGACTCCGGTTGGGTTGGTGATGTTGATGATCGGAAGTCTACTTCTGATTTAGTCTACTGCCTTGGCTCTGGTTTGACTACATGGTCTTGCAAGAAGGAAACAACTATTGCATTATCATCCACAAATGTTGAGTATCAAGGTCTTGTTCTTGCTAGCCAGGATGTTCTCTCACTTTGCCAGTTGATGATGAAGTTTGGCTTTCCTCCTAATCACCCCACTCCTCTTTGGTGTGAAAATTAAAGTGCCATACACATTTCACGCAACCCAATGGAGCATGAACAAAAAAAGCATATTGAGATCCACATGCACTTCATTCGGTAGCTCATCCAAGATGGTGTTCTTAGCTTGGAGTATTTGCCTTCTGAGGAGCAGGTTGCGGACATCTTCACTAAACCTTTGGCATTGCCTCATTATCTTCACTTGCAATTAAGACTTGGGGTAAAGGAAGTTGTCCTTGGGGGGTCATCTTGAGTCCTCCTTACTTCACTTATACGTGTTTTCTCTCTTTTGGGGAGAAGTTTTTTCCTACGGGTTTTCTCCTTTTCTCCATTTGTTAGAGATCTTTTATACATGGGTACCTCATTAGGCCTTGTTGCCAGGACCCATCTTTGAATCTTTTCTCTTTTTTTCCCTCTCTAAGTTGCACTTAAGGGGGGTTGTTGGTGTGAGCAAGGTTATTCCCTAACCGATTTCACTTTTGAGTCCTTTTCACACCTTGTTAGTTAAATTTACTTAGGGCATTTGCTTTTTGTGTCTCAGGTTGTGATCATGACACTTGTCATAATCACATGGTGTCTTGTTTCTCACCCTTGCCTATATATACAAGGGTCCTCTATGTACATTTCATTGCCTTGTATACTATTGTACCAATATTGGCATTATAGATTTTTCATTGCTTCTCTTTTGTGTCAAAGGTTATTTGGTGTTGCAAAAGATTCTTGCTCCTGTGAGTCCTCTTGGCAACTTCAACATCTATTTATAAGCCTCTCAACATGTTAAAAAGGCTAGACGAACCCATTAAGTCTCTAACCCCGACATAATTATAAGTGCAAGTTAGACATGAAAAATACATATTTACATAAACAAGTTAAATCTATAATGATAAGATCCACACATATAATAATGGAATTAAAATAATATAGAAGAGAGATCACACACAACATAAGAGATGTTTGTGGGCCAAAATGCCCTAATATCCAATATATGCAGAAATAGAATAAACCCTTAGGGTAGGTTAAAACCATACAATACTTCTTAAGGAAGAAGCCACTCCACACTTTATTTCTAAGAGATCCGAAACACAATATCATATTATTCACATATCCTTACAATGATATTCACCTTCTTTATATAGACCAATAACATAATGGAGGGGTAAACCACTAATATAATCGATGACTCAATATAACTAACTTGAGGGATGTGTGCCACATATTGGCATCTCCATCCACCTATATACATTATAATATCATATCCCTAGGTACATAGCATATAAGGTACACAACCTAAATAATGGTGACTCAAAACGCCCAATAAGATGGGTTTTATACTCTCAACAATTTTGAAATTTTCTGACACCAAAAACCTTCCCTTTTCTTGTTTTACCTTTAGTTTTTTGCCATTCCATGCCTCGACATGCCTTATGGGGACTTTTTAGTTTTTATGATAAAAAAGGCATGAGATCCTTCTAACCAATAATTATTAGAAACTTCCTTACCATGTTCATAGCCATCTAAATTCCATCTCTCCACAACATTTTGCTAAGATGTATATAGGATTGTGAATTGCCCATGTATGCTCTCCTATTTACAAAAATAAGCAAACTTCTTAAGAGGCAAATTCAACCCCCATTATTGATTCCAAGAGTCTTTATCCATCTATTAATTTCTTTTTTCAACAACATTCTTAAATTATTTGAAGAGCCTTTATGCCAATTGTGTTCACTAGCACCAAAATCAAGATACATGTTGATTAGGTCGATTGAACTTTTGTTGTTTGTGCCCAACAATACAACTTCACAAATAGGAGGCTCTAATACAGTTTCCTTAGATTAGAGCAACCTCTGAGGTGGGCTAGTTCCCCTACCCTAGTGCTTTATTAATCTACTTTCTTGCAAGAGGAAAGGGTTAGAAATCTATTCTAAATCAAAAAAGAAATGTGGGGCAATGTACCAAGATAGTCCATCTTTGGTCTATATAACAAAAGCAAAAGCAATACATTTATTCTACTCTGCAAATTATGTAACAAAAGCACAACTCATATATGTGTAAGGGTTGAGAAATTAACAATACATAAGGCAGATTAACCATTCACAAGTGAATCCAAACCAAGAGTTGAACATAACCACATCACTGATTTTTGCTTTGATACACAATTACATAAAGCCTAGATGGCTAAAAAAACACGAAAATGCAGAGAAAAATAGCTCTAATAAGCTAGAAAATTCTCTAGACCAAAGTTACTTACAGAAGAGTATAAGCTCAAATATATATAATCAAAAGAGCGGTGAATAGATGCCACATGTATTGATTTGATCTGCACTAAGCATAGGGAACACGGGACTACCTGGGCACTATACTCGTAGGTCAATTTGTGAATATGCTTAATCAAGGACTGATCTTCCTCCATTTGCAACTACTTTGAAACTTGGAATTGAAGCCAATCTTTAGGATCATTGTGCGTTATAGACATTGTTCGAGCATGAGTGTCATGATCATTTGGGTTGTGTGACATTTGGATGCCATGCGTCTTATCTTGATCTAATGAGGGACCAAGTCCAATTTGAAATGGATAGCGGATGGAACGTAGAAGGGAAATTTTTCTTACACCAAAAATCTTCTCTTTTCTTGTTTTACCTTCAGTTTTTTGCCATTCCATGACTTGAAGTGCCTTACAAGGACTTTTTAGTTTTTATGAGAAAAAAGGCATGACATCCTTCTGCCCAATACTTATTAGAAACTTCCTTACCATGTTCATAACCATCTAAATTCTATCTCTCCACCATAACATTTTGCTGAGATGTATATAGGGCTGTGAATTGCCCACGTATCCTCTCCCACTTACAAATATAAGCAAACTTCTGAGAGGCAAATTCACCCCCTGTTGTTGAATCCAACCGTCTTTATCCACCTACTGGTTTCATCTTTCAACAACCATCTTAAATTGATCGAAGAACCCAAAACCATCTGCCTTCCTTTTTAAGATATGTACCCACCTTTTACTACCATAATAATCAAGCAGCAGAAAATGTGTTACTCAATATTATATGCAACAAAGGGTACAAACCAAACCTTTATGCCAATTGCGTTCACTAGCACCAATATCAAGATACCCGTTGATTAGATGGATTGAACTTCTGTTGTTTGTGCCCAACAATACAAATTCACAAATGGGAGTCTCTGATACAGTTTCCTTTGATTAGAGGAACCTCCGAAGTGGACCAGCTCCCCTACCCTAGTGCTCTATTAATCTACTTGCTTGCAGAAGGAACGGGTTAGAAATCTATTCTACATCAAAATAGAAATGTGGGGCAATGCACCAAGATAGTCCATCTTTGGTCTATCTAACAAAAGCAGAAGCACAATACATTTATTCTACTCTACAAATTATGTAACAAAAGCGCAACTCATCTATGTGTAAAGGTTGAGAAATTAACAATACATGAGGCAGATTAACCGTCCACAAGTGAATCCGAACCAAGAGATGAAACATAACCACATCATTCATTAATTGCTTTGATACAAAATTACATAAAGCCTAGATGGCTAAAAAGAAAAAGAAAATGCAGCAAGAAAAAAGCTCTAATAAGCTAGAAAATTCTCAAGAACAAAGATATTTACAGAAGAGCATAAGCTCAAATATATATAATCAAAAGAGCTGTGAATAGATGCCCCATGTATTGATTTGAACTGCACATTCTAAGCATAGGGAACACAGGTATATCTGGGCACTATACTTGTAGGTCAATTTGTGAAGATACTTAATCAAGGACCAATCTTCCTCCATTTGCAACTACTCTGAAACTTGGAGTCCAAGCCAATCTTTAGGAACATTACGGGTTACAGATACTGTTTGAGCATGAGTGTCATGATCGTTTGTGGTGTGTGACATTTGGAAGCCATGCGTCTTATCTTTATCTAATGAGGGACCAAGTGCCAATTTGAAATGGATAGTGGATGGAACTTAGAAGGGGATATTTATGTCAAAAGGGGATCTTAAATATTCTAAATTTCTCCACGTTATGCAAGGAAGAAACAATGGGCAATGGATTCATTTGTGGTGAGCGTTATGGTCAGAATTTTAATTGAGATGCTTCGGTTGTTGGATCATGTTTGGCCTTAGGGTCTTTTGAACTAGTGCAGATGCACCACATGTCACTCGTTTCTTTTTTCCTTGAAAGGGACAGGCCCAACAATATCTTCATCTTGGGTCGTGTAGAACCTTTTAGGGCAATGCCCTTTATTTCCACACTATTCGATTAAATTGGTTGACAGCAAGAACTTGGGGAGGCTAGCAGAATTAAGCCCTTCTAAAAACTCCATGGGATGACATGGTTAGGAGTCTGCTCCACTTTATACGTGTGAACAAGGCACAACTACTTTAGAAGCAGTTAAGTCGTTGGGTGAACTTGAAATAGCAGCATCCATTCATTTTGAGCTTCAACTGCATGCAAATAAGGAGTTTGTCGATTTGCAACTTCAAGGCAAGCCTTACAATTTTGCATAGACATTGTGTCTTGCAATGGAGTGTTCTTTGGAAACTACAATACCATACAATATCCTTCTGATGCTGAGAATCAAGTAAGGCATATCATAATCTTCATCCATATATTCAGCAATATTGGCCTTAGATAGGCTCATTTCAAAAACTTCCAAATATTGGTACAGCACTGAGATCCCTTCCAATAAGAAAAAACAAATATTGACCTGATTATTATTGGACAATTCTTTTCTTCTATCCATATTCGCTTCTTACAGTCTTTCTTTAGATGTCAATCTTACAACAGAAATAACAAGTTACATTTTTGCAGGTAGAATTACATGTAGTTGAGAGGTAGGCATTTTCTAAGCCATGGGCCTACTATACATAATGACATTGGGAGAGGAATACCTTTTGTGGGGTGGGTGGGGAGCTATAAAAATTGGAAAGGCTGAGCCTTGAGTTTCATCAGGTGGGTGGGTGGGCCCCCCTTCAATTATAGTTGGTGGTGACAGGGAACGCACCAAGGGCGCTGCCCCTGAACCCCACGAGGGGCGCTGCCCCCTGCCCCCAGATCCCGCCAAACTCATTTGTACATTTTATAGCTGCATTTTGCATAAAATTCATGTTTTTTAAAAAAATTAAGTATATTTTAAGTTGCCAGGTTTTGATGAGTTTTTGCCAAGTTGGAAATTTTTGGTTTGTCGAGTCTGAGTTTGCGAACTATAATCATCCCTGTATCCAAGTCTGATGTTTTTCGTTCAGTTTGTTCTACACTTATCTTTTGACCCTTAAACTTTGTGCAACATTCCATTTGACACCATGAGCTTCAAGAGCATCAAGACCTCTCTTTTTACTTTGAATATCTCACTCTTCTTCAAGCTCATCTCTCCTCCTTTAGTGAGCTGTCTTTCTAGAGCTTCCATAAGATCTCTACCCTCAATTATTCCAGCCATCCTACTCTTCCAATATTAGAGTTTTCCATATTTAACTTTTGAGACACCATAAGAAATGGTCATTTAAATTGGATATTTTTTGTTAGGTTTCCAACTTCTACGGATTATAAAAAACAGAAATTACATCCGATTACAGAAATAAATGAGAATTTGACTTTATTTACCTCTCAAAATTCTAAATTGCATTTGTATAAGTCAGAAAACTCAAAAACACATTTGTCCAGCTTCAAAGGAACCTCTGAACTTCATAGAAAAGGTTGCTGATCATAAAGACCACTTCTGTCTTCAGGTTCTGATCAGAACACTCTGCTCTTGGTTATCCCTTCAAAAATTCTCGTTGTGGAACATAAATGAATTCTCTGAAATGCAAGTGTGTTGCTGACCTTACCTTTCTAGAATGCTTACACCAGTATCATTCTAAATTTGATGTCTCATAAAATCAGACTCCGATTCTTATTAGAATTTTCTCAAACTTGGAAAAAACCAGTGCCAGAACATTTTCTGAATTCGTTTTCTTTGACTCAAATAAAAAGTCATTCCAGAATTTTCTTCTATCAAAGTTCTGTGCAGGATATGCTAGCAGAAATCAAATGCTGAACTGTCTTGGTTTCTATACAAATTATCTTTACGACTGTCTTTCTGCCTGCTGTTAGGAAAATCAGATGTAGTATCCTTCAGGATGTTTCTAAAATCTGTGTTTGAATTTTGAATTGAATAATCTCTTTTGTCTTGAGTCTCTCTCTTTCTTGTTACACCTTGTCTATGACTCCTCAGAAATCACTTGGACTCTAACCTCAACCTTCAATTTCAACCCATGAGTCTCATCTCTCTGGCTCTGATACTATAAAGGAAGAATGAAATAGAACACAAGAGAATATAGAGAGTGAAGAGGAGGTAATGGTTCAATTATTAATGTCCAAGTGCGCATCACATTTAAAGTTCTCGCCAACTGATTTTGAAACTGTCAACTACCTCTGAATTGTCAAGTAACTTTTAACTACTAACTGCCATGACCATTACATATAATATTCTAATATGTAGGATATCAGTACAATTAGTTAAATTTAATATGAACAAGTGTAAATGGCCTCTAGTTTACCTTAAAGGAAAAACTGCCCTAAACCTCAAAAACACAAATATTGTTGCATAAACTCATTATCCCTGGAGGTTAAGTAGTATCATAGCTTAACTTAATATCCTTACAAGACAAGGAACAAAAAGCAAAAGGGTCTCCTATGCCTAAAAATTGATTAGAAAGAAAATAACGAAAGCCATATTTTGTCACCTAACCTTCCTCTTTTGGCACCACCATTGTAGATCGCTCATCCCTATACCGCAGGTTCATAAGTGCATTTCCTGGAGTAGGCTTATCCACCCAAATCGAGAACCGCCAAATAAGGAACTCGAGAAAAGCATCTAGCTCTGGTTCATATCGAAATAACCACCCTGGCTAGACACAATTAAAAACAGTTTGAATTGCTAAGAAGCACTTTTCCACAACCTCTTTCATTGTTTCCAAAATCCAAATTGCCTTAAATACCAACATCCAACAATCTACTCCAACATTAATCCCTCAGCAAATCAATCTCCAAAGTACAACATGTAACAAACACTTTGGTAGAAACATATATATAATGTGCATATGCATACCTTCATAACAGAAAAAACCTTAACAAGTTGTTCCTTCAACATAGCTGAGATTTCAACATCAAGTTTGCCAGCATCAAGTTGGTTAACTCTTGAAATTGGTATTTGAATAATAGGTCTCTGGAAATAAAATCCAAATAATCATTCCATGATTTCCAATCCTTTGCACCATAAAATCTAATATATTCGTAAACCAAGAAATTCTGGAACCTTTAACTTCAACCCTAATCACATTATTAAATTTGAAATCACACTATATCCCCTTGTTTCAAAAACTGAATCTTATGTGAAATTCTAAAAGTCAATTCTGCAGATAACCATGAGATCAAGAGCTAAAATCTCAAGTGCATTTTTAATTCTTATTATAAAAATTACTGCAACAGAACCAGCAGAGGAAAACACAAACCCGTGATTGCTTCAATTGGTGCCACTGAGGAGCAACTCTGAGATATGCTTGCCACCATGCATCACTAGGAGGGACATTGTCACCCTGTAATGGTGAAGAGGAGGATGGCTGCATGTCCTCCATTGCCGTTAACGAGTATCTAGATAAAGCTTACTTAGAAAAAAAAACAGGAATTACATAAGTACAGAGTCAAAAGAAGAAAAACATGCAATAAAACTTGTATCCATATTAATAGTCCAAAGTTAGAAGCAAAAATCGGTATAAAATCGCAAAAACGCTGCAGTTCCCAAAATTTTCCCGGAAAAAACGAATTTCTTAAAGAAATCGGTGTCAACGATGTTTGAAGGGTTTTTCATGCTTAAATCGCGATTAAATGGCATTTAAATCGTCTGAATCGCATTTGAAATGCAACCTAAAAGTTTCTAACTAATCTTCAACGTTTTTTTTTGGGGGGGGGGGCCGATTTTATTGTTCAACTCGAGAGTATTTTTTTCAGGTTAGGGTATTACAGAATCGATTCTGGCAGCGTAGGATGGATTGCAAACCTTAGTACCGTCTAAGATATGGCCGTTGAATTCAGCCATAGATGATGTAGATAAAGCCGTTACCGTGGAAGGGGATGAATTAGGGCCCTTAGTGGCTGAAGTAAAACACCATCACTCAAAGTTGTGACTGTCTTCCCTGCGTGCTAAACCTCAATGCTTGACCGTCACACCATTCCCAAATCTTTGAAATTGGTTTTTAGCTCCCGAGTAGGGGAGAAGACCCAATTATTGTGCACCCTCACCTCTCAAAATACCTATGTCCCAACCCAAAAAACAAAAAAAAAAAAATTAGAACATTCACTGCTTTTAGTCTTATCATCAAATCTGATGTCACTAGTATGCTTAGTCATAAAAGGTGTCCAAAATAGCATTTTTTGGACTCCCAACCCACAATAGTCACTTGCCACACCCCATTATAGAAATTACATGTACCAATAATTGAACAAATTTTACCTAAAATTATGTAAATAGTCAAATCTACTCCTAAATATATAAGCACAAAACTATTCAATTAACAACATAATACTATAAAACAAACATACTCTTCTAACTATGTAAACACAAAAACTATTAAATTAAATAGTAGGTGTTCTAGCTCAATTGATCATGTGAAGAGTTGTTTTGATCTCTTTTCATTCATCTACAACGTATTTTTTGACTAGATATAGTGGAATGAGGCGATGATAGATTACTCTTGCTTTAGTTTTTCCCCTTTTGGGGGTCTCCAAGGAATCTTGTATGTTCATTCATTGTCTTGCACTTTACACTCTGTTTTTTAGTTATAGTGATATGTTTCCATGTTTGTTACAATTAAAAAGTGAATTTGGATTGGTTCTGTTGTAATAAATAAATAAATTATCAGTCTTTTGTGAGATGGTTTAAGTAGGCTTAGTTGAGAAATCCATAATTGGTGAACTGTTGAGGAATATCCTCCTTAGTTTATAGATTAGGTCTGAACTATTGTTATTCACCATTGCTTTGATTTATGTTTACTAATGTTATTCCATGTGAACTGAATCATTGGCATTCACCATTTCTCTCTGTCAAGCATTGCTTCAATTCCTAGGATCACCATTGTCGCTTTCACCTTGATCAAACCCTGTTAACTGGGACTCATATATTAACATCTATATCCCAATTGTAGCATCACAATGGAATTTGAACCTACATAAAATGCTCCAACATGCTTGCAAAAGTCATATGCAATTATTTACAAAAGTTTTTGATAATATAAGCGGCAAAACAAGGGTGTCGAGCCCATTACATTATAGCCCCACAGGCACCCAAAGAGTCAACAAAAGAGACCATGAGAGCAAAAAGAGATCACCGACAACAAAAGACGCAGACACAGCAGACTACCAGTAAATAGACATCACACAAAACATAAAACATAGAAAAGCACCTAGGGCTAATTAAACAAATGTTCCCAGTCATCCGTGAGAAACTGGTACATCTCTTCATACTCTTTTAGTTCCTTGTCCTTCATACCGTGCTTGGTGAGCTCAATGTCCTGCAAGACAGCTAGAGTCATCGCTGACCTGTGCATCACTTTGGAAGTAAACCTAGCTAGGATCTTGAATTTCTTCTCCAACTCTGTCATCCTGTTGTTAAGGTCCACGGTCTCTTTACCTTTTTTGGTTTTTTTGTTACCCTTATTACTCTAAACCAGTGTCATGTTTCATCTTCTCATAATTCTCGGTCTCTGATCCCTGAATGTTCATTTCAGGGAAATTACTCGAGTTGTCCTCCTCAGCTTCCACAACCACAGTCTCCTCTTATTTATTAGTCTTGACCTCCCCATCCAGGTTTTCCTCACAATCTTCTGACTCAACAGAAATCACATGCTCCTTACACATGGGGGTTGGTTTAGCAGCCAATCTGGTCAACCTTCTAGTTGACGGCACCCGGGTCTTACCTTGAGGCATAACATACTCTACATCTTTGGTGTTTTCACTGCCATCAACATCACCTTTAGAGCCCTCGGCATCAATCTCCAAGTTATGCACTTCTATGTTGGGCTCCCCACTATTCTTATAAAAGCTACCCCTATCCTTCCCCTCCTTAAACTTCTTATGGGGAGTGTCACCCTTCAAATATATTACATCCCCCACTTATGATTCAGCTTAATCTTATTTTTGTGTGGTAATCAAGATGATTAACCATAGTTTAATGATTAGATGTTGTGGAAATATCTGATTTAATCATTGATTATGTGAATATTGACTAATGTTAGTTAGACATGAGATTACATGCTCATATGATTATTTAATTATTATGAATTATGAATCAGATGATGATGCATTGATCATGATTTTATGATGGTGAGTGTGAACAGGAAATGAATCATCCTTTGAAGATGGAAGGAGAGTATCATCCGAGAGGAAGAGATAGATGTCGAGAAATGGGTCCAATTGTCATCTGAGTATCAAACTTTATGTCCTTATAAACCCTTGTAAGTTGGCATAAGTTACGTCTTTTCTTTGCTAGTTGATTTTCTATATGTGTCGTCTTGTCGATTGAGTAATTTTGATAATGTTTGTGTCGACTCGACCAAACAATGCTCTTAGAATGTCAATGCGAGTCAAGAGATAGTCTTGCCAAGCGGCAGAGTACCTTCTTGTTTTCTCCATTTATTCCCGAACCGGGATTTTGAATCTATTATTCTTGGTATAATATGCTTTGGTTTTATAGCGAAGAAGGGGGAGTAGTGCTTGACCCCTAAATCACATGTTGACTGTGCCATCATGTAGGTGGTGATGTCATAGGATGACATCTTGAATGATATAAGTATCTTCATACATCAAGAATATGTATGAGATTAATATTATGTTATGACTATTTAAATCTATTATCGAATCCCATGTAATACTAATATGGTTATTTGTTTTATATATGGGCTGACATCACCCACAATAGTGGAGTGATGAGATGTTAATTCAAACCAATGAGAGCTTCATGCTCACTGGCCACTTGCAAATAGCAAGTATTGGATCGAAAGATTCCTTAGAAACCACGAGTGGCAGAGTGGGGAAACCACCCACCACATCATGGGCACGAGTGGTAGTTCCCTACATGCTCGGTATGTCAAGAAGACCAAAACCCAGTCGTAGTAAGTTTTGTCATTTTTTGGATTTCTATCGATAATCATTCTTATCATCATTGATTATCGTTGGCTGCTCTCTGCGCTCAGGAGATAGAAAAAGAACAAGGAAATCACAGTCAGCTGAAACCTTTGGAGATACCATAGGAAGAGATATGTTAGCTCTCATCTGTGAGACTTGATAAACTGTGTTGAAAATATCAAAACAACTCCATTCGGGTTAGAAATGAGTCTGAAAAGACTTATTTAATGATTGATTGTTAATAGTGATGCTTTCCTGTAGTATAATTGTCGATTGTGTCAACTATTGCATGAAATAATTGTTGTGTTACTTGTTTGAAGCTTTCAGCCATAGCCATCGATAAGCTAGACTTATTATCTTAGACCTTCGTGTCTAAGCTACTGTGTTTAGATAAGCTAATGTTTTTATTTGGAGATTTACTCTAAGCCATTGGGCCGATAATGATATATGTATCATAAGTTAATATGGACTGTATTTTCTACAACTGTTGCTCAAGGCCTTTAAGGCCGAGCTCAAAACCATTGTAGCAAACTCATGTCGAGTGTCAACATGGCACAATCGATAATAATTTAAAGATAGCACCAAGACTCATATGATGAGTTTGAGTCGATAGTGCTCATGGCACATGATGTATTAAACCATTGTGTAAAGTATATGTTTGAAGGCTCAACCTGCATGTGGTCGAGGCACCAACAATGAACTATTGTGATGAGCTTTTGAAACTTTAACCTTAGACCATGCTAATAGCACTTAACCATAATATTGAATCCATCATACATTGAACTCGACTGCTTCGAAGGGTTATTAAGATAACCAAAGGCAGTATTTTTCAACCCCTCGATAAAGGAGGAGGTTAGCAATACAAAAGATTATTATTTTATTCTATGGCAGCTTTGCATGCATGTCGATACATTAGAGAGGATTTCCTTCTTGATGTTGATAACATTATGAGATGGGAAGCATAAATAGCTTAAGTATTATATGTATATTATAATGTGACTCAAAACCCTTTTCTTTACTTATGATCAAACTCCATGAGGAGAGTATTTTTTTCGGTAAAAACTCACATGGGTATTGGAGTTATTGTCTATTAATAAAACCATTTGAATTAGTTAAGGCAATGTATGCCTATGGTATCATGATCATGAATTTAACCTATATGGTAGATTACATTGAAACTGTAAACCATGGAAAAACCTAGGTTGGAAAACTTGGTTGACTTTTAATATGATTGAAAAATGGAACAGATTGACGAGGAGTCACAGGTTCCTAGTTACGAAAGTAACCCATTATGTTTGGTATACTTCTAAGTTGGGAGTCGATCGTCCTGGTATAAGACTATGAATTGAACTGAACCCACTATACTAGACCTGAAGAGAGGTCGAATTAAGCATATTGTAGGATGAGACAGCTTCTAAGTCGAGTCAGGGTGGTGGACATACAACGATGTTCATTACGTAACGTACATGTATGTAAATCTTTGGCCAAAGTAATGCATCCATCTCTGCATGCATTGTTGGTTCACAGTGCTCCAAATGGCATAATGTCTCTAGTAGTGTCATGCATAGTTAGAGTGGATCTATAGTTGTGTGATCGAGAGGCATTATGAAGGACACAACTCAGATGGCAAACCTAATGGTTCATTATATCTATACCTTCCATGAAGGGTGGGGCCGCTTCTAGGTAGGAAGCTGTGTGGGGGACTGTCAGTCTGTGGTTGGAGGAAAAGCACTCAGATGATGCTCTCCTTCCCAAGTAGAAGACAAGCTAAGACTTATGAAGACAAATGTCAAAAGTTTCATATGCAATGCTTTTCTTTATATGACTTGATAGTCAGCTTATTATGTATAATTTGATATTTGATGCCTTGAGCATAGCTTTGTACATGCATAGTGAAGGTTATTCACTAATGAGATATCATTGGATATTGTAATTCTAAGTTTTGTTATATTCTAGAAAAGAATAACATGCTTAAGTATTGTAATGACGATAATTCACTTTTGTTTAACTATGATTTGGATAATCATAATGTATTCTAACTCTTAGTTAAGAAGAATACTTATGTTAAATTATGAGCATTATGGAATGTGATGTTACAAAATCACCCGCCACAAGCTTCCTTTTGGTGGCCAATTTAGGGTTGGTGGTCTTAGGGTTAACCTGGTCAACAATACAAGCCTCAGGGCTATTCACCGTGGTAGATTTCTTCTTAGAAGAAGAGGCCTTAGCAGTTTTGTTGGACTGGGTATACTTTTCAGGGGTAACTTCAATGATGATCACAAGATTGCACTGGACAGGGTTCAGCTTGGGCGTCACAGGGGGCTGTCGACGTGGGTAGTAGTTATAACCTTGGGGGGACAAAGGGCTAAATGAAACTTATACAATCTGTAAATAAGCCCCTGGTGGAGCATGATGAGGGGTTTGTTAGGATCAACAGAGTGTTGTTCAATGGTTGCCTCCACCAAGGCTTCTAGGGAAGTAAGTAGATAAAAAGGAAAACTTATGTACTGGCTACACCTGAATGGTTCAACAACACAAAATGGTAATGAAAGAAGCGGCGAAATCTACCTTTGGGCATAAAGTACTTGATGAGCATATGGCATACATCATCCCATGGTTTAGGGAGCTTTTCTCTGACGAAGCCTCCTTGCAGACTATGCAAAACTTCACCTTTTTTCAAGAACATGGCCATTCCCTCCGGGTCTGAGACCTTACTCATCTTTTTGTTCATCACCCTGTCTATGGGCATACCAATAGCCATTCCTATGACCTCTTTAGAGACTTCAAAATCCACTTTGCCAACTTGAACATGTATATCTACCCACGACTACACAAATTGTTTGGATAAATTCTTGTCATGCCCTTGGAGGCATTCCAGATATGACACCACCCCACCCTCCTAGCAAATATGCTAGAGGGTTTCATTCCTTATGAATTCTTCGCAGGACTCTAGCTCAGTGCAGGTTTTATCACCCCCCATATTTAGCATGCAATAACACTTCGCAGAGGAATGAGAAAGTGAGAAAACTCTGGTGGTCTGATAAATTAAATTACAACTGTAGATATGAATCCTCAAGCAACACAAAGCATGATTTTTATGAGTAATCTGTCACCTCGCCAGTGAGAGTTGTCATAATTTCTTAAATTTGCATTATGCAAATTAGAGTGCCAAGCCATATCATTATTAATTGCCTTGAGATGATCATGATAATTCCATCTATGGAGGCTTGCAAAATTAAACCTACCATTGGTCATGTGAATGGCCATGTGAATACCCCTTTGAGGCATCCACGTCATAACGACAATGTGCTTACACGTCATACGATTGCAGTTGATATTACACTTCAAGCTGATTTGGCAATAGGAAACTCATCGTTGAACTTTCTAGATCCTTTAGCAATATTAAAATTAATATAACTAAGAGTATTCCCCTTTTGGCACCCAAGGCACACCACAGGAAGAGGATCCCTAATGTTCTGATTTATACTCATGATGACCTTAGGACAAAATTCTACTCCTTCAAAAGGAGGTTTTGGATCTGTATAGGTAGATTTTCTAACTTTTTCCAACATCTCCAACTACTCAAATTCTGACCCAGGTTGACCATACCATCGGCCACCCAATAGCCATTCCTATGACCTCTTCAGACACTTCAAAATCCACTTTGACAACTTGAACATGTCTATCTGCCCACGACTGCACAAATTATTTGGATAAATTCTCGTCATGCCCCTAGAGGCATTCCAGATACGACACCACCCCACCCTCCTAGCAAATATGCTAGAGGGTTTCATTCCTTTTGAATTCTTTGCAGGACTCTGGCTCGGTGCGGGTTTTATCACCCCCCATATTTAGCATGCAATAACACTTCGCAAAGGAATGAGAAAGTGAGAAAACTCTAGTGGTCCGATAAATTAAATTACAACTATAGATATGAATCCTTAAGCAGCACAAAGCACGATTTTTATGAGAAATCTATCACCTCGCCAGTGAGAGTTGTCATAATTTCTTAAATTCGCATTATGCAAATTAGAGTGTCAAGCCATATCATTATTAATTGCCTTGAGATGATCATGATAATTCCATCTATGGAGGCTTGAAGAATTAAACCTACCATTGGTCACGTGAATGGCCATGTGAATACCCCTTCGAGGCATCCACGTTGTAACGACAATGTGCTTACACGTCATACGGCGGCAGTTGATATTACACTTCAAGCTGATTTAGCAACAGGCAAACTCGTCGTTGAACTTTCTAGATCCTTCAGCAATATTACTAAGAGTATTCCCCTTTTGGCACCCAAGGCACACCATAGGAAGAGGATACCTAATGTTCTGATTTATACTCATGATGACCTTAGGACGAAATTCTACTCCTTCAAAAGGAGGTTTTGGATCTGTATAGGTAGATTTTCTGACTTTATCCAACATCTCCAACTACTCAAAGTCTGACCCAGGTTGGCCATACCATCAGCCACCCAATAGCCATTCCTATGACCTCTTCAGACACTTCAAAATCCACTTTGACAACTTGAACATGTCTATCTGCTCACGACTGCACAAATTATTTGGATAAATTCTCGTCATGCCCCTAGAGGCATTCTAGATACGACACCACCCCACCCTCCTAGCAAATATGCTAGAGGGTTTCGTTCCTTTTGAATTCTTTGCAGGACTCTGGCTCGGTGCGGGTTTTATCACCCCCCATATTTAGCATGCAATAACACTTCGTAGAGGAATGAGAAAGTGAGAAAACTCTGGTGGTCCGATAAATTAAATTACAACTGTAGATATGAATCCTCAAGTAGCACAAAGCATGATTTTTATGAGAAATCTGTCACCTCGCCAATGAGAGTTGTCATAATTTCTTAAAGTTGTATTATGCAAATTAGAGTGCCAAGCCATATCATTATTAATTGCCTTGAGATGATCATGATAATTCCATCTATGGAGGCTTGAAGAATTAAACCTACCATTGGTCACGTGAATGGCCATGTGAATACCCCTTCGAGGCATCCACGTCGTAATGACAATGTGCTTACACGTCATAGGGCGACAGTTGATATTACACTTCAAGCTGATTTGGCAACAGGCAAACTCGTCGTTGAACTTTCTAGATCCTTTAGCAATATTACTAAGAGTATTCCCCTTTTGGCACCCAAGGCACACCATAGGAAGAGGATCCCTAATGTTTTGATTTATACTCATGATGACCTTAGGACGGAATTCTACTCCTTCAAAAGGAGGTTTTGGATCTGTATAGGTAGATTTTCTGACTTTTTCCAACATCTCCAACTACTCAAATCCTAACCCAGGTTGGCCATACCATCGGGCACCCTATTGCCTTCCCTATAGGTGTGCCCTATCTCCTTTTTGGTGAACCCGGTTAATAAGCTTTTAATTTCCTCCATGATATCCTTAAGTTTCCATCTGCTGTCAAACCTACCAAGAGCAGCATCAATAATAATTTTTTAGTCCCCCTCGATTTGGATCTTATCCACCCCTAATGAGAGGTCAAATTTGAGTCCCCATAGAAGGGCCAGACCCTCAGCCACATTGTTGGACTAGGAACCAATGCCCCCAGTATAAGCAGTGACTAGAATCCCATGTTCATTTCTAGTGACACCACCTCCACTGGCTAGGCTAATGGTCTTTTTTTCTGCTTCGTCAAAATTGAGTTTAACCCAATCCTTGGGAGGTGGTCTCCAAATAGTATTTTGTTTGGCTAACTTCTTAGAGTTGTCAAAGGTGGTCATATCTGTTGTTAGACCCCAGTTCTTGGCTATCTGCATTTCAAGATGAGTGGGGGGTTCCTTAGTGGCATTCTGAGTGCTGATGGATGTGTTTTCTGAGACCAACTTGCTAAAGGAGAAGAAGACGTCATTGGCACTCTCAGTCGTTTCCCTAAAGATTCTGTTATTCTTCTCTTTCCACACACTCCATCCCAGATGCGGGGGGATTTGGCTCCATAATTCCCTGACCCTCGGGTGTGAAAAAGGGAGAGAACCAGCCTTGAATGAAATCCTTAAGGTTTTCATTGAACACCCAGTCCATGTTGAGTTTATGCAAGGTCCTTCCCCAAACCTCTTTGGTGAATTCACAGTGGAAGAGAAGGTGATGTATAGACTCTTCCTCTTTCTAGCACAAAACACATCGGTTAACCAATTGGAAGCCCCTTTTGTGGAGGTTATCAGTAGTGGGGATTTTGTGGTGGGCGGTAGACCACCAGAAAAAAAAAAAAATTGATCTTATGAGTCAGGTTTTTGTTCTAGACATTTTTCAGTAAACTGTTGTCCTGCCCCTTGTTGGTCAACATATTGTAGGTCGATTTTACCGAGAAGACCCCCTTCTTGTCCTGGGCCCAAAGCATCTCATCCTCTCTAGGGAATAAGGGATTTCTGCACTTGCTTAGTTCCAGCTAAAGAGACAAGCATTCCTATTCTCCATGCTGGCTATCATTCCAACAATCAGTTAAGTTATTCCGATGTCTTTGGCCCCGAGTTTGAATAGTGATGTAGTTATTAACAAACCTCCCAAAGTGAGTGATAGCTCTATCTTTAGTATTGATATTATCTTGATTTGACAGGGGGGGCTCATGAAGCTAGTTGTCTTCCCAAAACCTAATTTTGTCTCCCTTGGCCAACTTCCACTTAATGCCTTGAGCCAGAGTTCTTCTAGTTTTGATCATTTTGTTCCAAATGACTGAACCTTTAGGAAGGCTCTCCCTCTCAAATAACCCAATCTTTTCATCATTGTGGAGGTACTTGGCTCTCATGATCTATAGGGTTTTTCTAGTTTTGATCATTTTGTTCCAAATGACTGAGCCTTTAGGAAGGCTCTCCCTCTCAAATAACCTAGTCTTTTCATCATTGTGGAGGTACTTGGTGTGAAAAGGGAGAGAACCAACCTTGAATGAAATCCTTAAGGTTTTCATTGAACACCCAGTCCATGTTGAGTTTATCCAGGTTCCTTCCCCAAACCTCTTTGGTGAATTCATAGTGGAAGAGAAGGTGTTGTATAGACTCTTCCTCTTTTTGGCACAAAACACATCAGTTAACCAATTGGAAGCCCCTTTTGTTGAGGTTATCAGTAGTGAGAATTTTGTGGTGGGCGGCAGACCACCAAGAAAAATTGATCTTAGGAGTCAGGTTTTTGTTCCAGACATTTTTCCATAAACTGTTGTCCTGCCCACTGTTGGTCAACATATTGTAGATCAATTTTACCAAGAAGACCCCCTTCTTGTCCTGGGCCCAAAGCATCTCATCCTCTCTAGGGAATAAGGGAATTCTGCACTTGCTTAGTTCCAGCTAAAGAGACAAGCATCCCTGTTCTCCAAGCTGGCTATCATTCCAACAATCAATCAAGTTCTTCCAATGTCTTTGGCCCTGGGTTTGAACAGTAATGTAGTTATTGACAAACCTCCAAAGTGAGTGACAACTCTAACTTTAGTATTGATATTATCCTGATTTGACAAGGGGGCCTCATGAAGCCAATTGTCTTCCCAGAACCTAATTTTGTCTCCCTTGCCTAGCTTCCACTTGATGCCTTGAGCCAGAGTCTTGTTTTGATCATTTTGTTCCAAATGACTGAGCCTTTAAGAAGGCTCTCCCTCTCAAATAACCCAGTCTTTTCATCATTGTGGAGCTACTTGGCTCTCATGATCTGCACCCAGTCTTTCTCCTCCTTAAGAAAACTCCATCCAATCTTGGCCAGTAAAGCTTTATTCATCATCTGATTCTTTCTAATATCCAAGCCCCCTTAGGACTTGGGAAGATAGACTTTGTCCCATCCAATGAGAGATATTCTCTTCTTTTCCTCAACCCTCGTCTAAAGGAAAATTTTCTAAATCTTCTCAAACTTTCCGCAATGTATCTAGGCATTTTGAAAAGAGTAAGGAAGTAGGTGGGGATACCTTGCAGGGAAGCCTTCAGAAGTTGATGCTTACTAGCTTGGAATAGGAGTTTACCTTTCCAGCCTTCCATCTTTTTTTGAATTCTTTCCAGGACAGAGTTCCAAAAAGTGGGGGTCACTTCCTTAACAGTGAGGGGAAGACCAAGGCAAGTAGCTGGGAGGGTGGCCTTATTACAATTCAGGATTTTTTTAACCTTATCTTGGAGCTCCAGATGAGCATTGAAGAAGAAGACATTGCTCTTTTCGTAGTTTATGCACTATCCAGAGGCGTCAGCATAGGAATTCAATAGATCTTTCCATCTTATAGCTTCCACCACTGAGGTAGCACCAAACAACATAGTATCATCAAAAAACTGTTGGACAACCGATGGCCCCACCATAGATGTAGCTCTGATCCCCTTAAGATCCTGTCTATCCAGGTGAGATAGAATGTTTCTGCCTAGGACCTCAGCCATAATGATAAACAAATAGGATGAAAGATGATCCCCCTGTCTAATACCTCTGCCCGCATTGAAGAACCCCTGGGGAGAGCCATTGACCAGCACCGAGTACTTAACAACAGTGACACATTCTTGTATCAAGGTTATCATTTTATTCTGAAACCTAAACTTCCTAAGAACCTTAAAAAGGAAATCCCAAGAAATTTTGTCATAAGCCTTGGAAATATCTAGTTTAAGAGCCATGCTGGGGGTGTTACTTTTGTCCATCGAGTGGATTATCTCATGCGTGGAAATGGTCAGGTCCACAATCTGTCTACCAGGGACAAAACCTTTTTGGCAATCTGAAATAAGGCTGTCTAGTAGAGGTTGGAGTCTGAGGACCAGAGTCTTCATGAAAATCTTATATATAGTGTTGTAGAGGCTAATAGGGCAAAAATTAGCCATAGTCACAGAGTTGTCCTTCTTGGGAATAAGAGCTATGAAAGTGGAGTTAATCTGCTTGAGGATCTTTGCTATCCTGAAGAAGTCTCTGATAGCCGCAGTAACATCAAAACCCACTATGTCCCAAAAGTCTTAGAAAAAGGCCGAGGGGAACCCATCCAGGCCTGGGGCTTTGAAAGCCCCGGTGGAAAACACCACTGTCCTGACTTCCTCCATGGTAATAGGATTCAAAACCCTGCTATTGTCTCCATCCAAGAGAATTGAGGGAATGTTGTCCTGTTGGCAAGAGACACTATATGGATTCATGGTTGTTGTCATTGATGGCAACAAAGGTCATCCCACATATCCGCAAGTCATGGTGTGCCTCTACCGGAAGTCAGGATGAAGAACTGTTATGGTCCGGTGAACAAGAACAGAGCATGTGGCAAGGTCCGACAGATTGGTCCGGACCTCTCAGAGGAAGTGTCTTGGTGCAGTGCGGATTTGGGGAAGTCAAGAGGACTATCTTGAGTAGTATATTCCAAGGATTTAGCCTCCGGTGATGGACAAAGAAAAAGATATGAATAGCTGAGTACCGGATTCCTGAAAGACAATGAGAATAGAAGGAAGAACTGGCTGACTGAGCATCAGAATCTTTTCCGGATATGTTATTGTTGATGGTAAAGGTTGTGAAGGCATGAATCATGTTTGGCCAACATGACTAATGATATCTACAAGTATATGCTTGATCCGCATTGCTTGGTGATCAAGGATTCAGCCGACAGAACAGAGCTTGTAAGAAACCAGACTGTTCCGGATGCCGACTAGAAAGGTGATGGAATTACTTGTGCGGATATATATAGAGGATGGATTTAGTTGTGAAAGATGTGATTGTGTGATAGTGTATGCGAATAAGTACAGATCAGAGCAGAAGTAGTAAGAAAGATCCTGTATGTGAAAAGATAGCAGAATAAAGAACAGAGGAAAGATGAAGTGCAGCAGATCAGTGTACTGAGCCTAACCGGAACTGAACCCTAGCATATGTAGGTGCTTCCAATCAGTTCAAGTATTGTATAACATTCTTTGTAGACAGTGTGTCTCCTTGTAGGCAGTGGGCCTCTTTGTGAGCAGTGTGCTCGGGTAGTGAGCCCTAATTGGCAAGTGCCATTTTTGTAACTCCTTATTCTTCTAACAGAGAATAATCTTTGGGTTAATCACCCCGTGGTTTTCTCCCTTAACCGGGTTTCCATGTCAAAAATACTGTGTCATGTGTTTCTCATTTCATGATAATGTTTGTTTGTTTAATTCAATGCTGCTTTGCTTAATAAGAAAGTTCAAAAGAAGAAACAATTAGGATAACTGATTCACCCCCCCCCCTCTCAGTTATCAACAATTGGTATCAGAGCCAAGTTCCTCCTAATAGAGCCTAACAGCTTGAGGAAGATCTGGGAGTTCTAATGGATGCATATGGTTTAAGGGAGCAACTCAAGACTGCCCTTGAGGATCTCGAACAGTCAAACTCTGAAGTCAATGAATTAAAGGAAAGACTCAAACAGGCTGATGAATTCATGAGAGAACTAAAAGACAAATTAAGTCTCTCTATGAAAAACAGAAAGGAGCTGCTCCAACAATTGGCAAGCCAAACTGAAGAAAGCAATACAAATGAAGAATTGACTGAGAAAACCAAGTTATGTGAAAAGTTATCAAAAGAAGTCATTATGTTAAGACATGAAATGGAATTAGGAAGTATAAAATTTACTCAAGAGATTGAAGAAAAAAGAAAAGCTGAAGACAATCTAAGACAATCTCTTAAAGAGAAATCAGAAGAATGCCACCAGATGGACAGGATTATCAGACATCTTGAATCTGATCTTGAAGATGCCAAAGATAATGAAGAAAAACTTGAGAATCAAATTGTCTCTCTTAAAAGAGATCTTCAAACAGCAAATGAATATAAAGATAAATTCAAGATAAGTTCTGCCCAACTTGAAGTACTTCTTGCAAGTCAAAAGAAGATAGATGACAAGTACGGTTTGGGATATGAGAAAGGAGAAAGCTCCGGATCCAGTCAAAAGAATTTTGGATCAGAAAATCCAAGGAATAGGTCTGAAAGACCTCTGGTAAGACAGCCCAATGCTCAAAGATATCCATCTTTCAATGGATACTGCCACAGCTGCAATCACTTTGGTCACAAAGCTAATCAGTGCAGAAAAAGAATGAATCAAACTAATCCATCCTTCTCCGGACAGTGCTTTAACTGCAAAAGGTATGGACACAAGTCTCATGAATGCAGAAATATGCAAGTAAACAAATCATTCAAAGGTAGATGCTTTACATGCAATAGAGTAGGTCATATGGCTAATCAATGCAGATCAAGAGGTTATCAGTCAAATATGCAAAGAAATGTTATTTGCCAAATCTATAATAGGTCCGGTCATAATGCTAAAGTCTGCAGAAGCAAGAATCAGGACAAAAGAGGTCCGGTGTATAATCAGAATCAAGACAAGGGTAAACAAAAGATGAATGCAGATGAAGTTAGGAATCAGATGAGCAAGATTTGGGTAAAGAAAAGTTCAGATAATACAGAAACTGGATCCGCACCAGATTCTGGTGCTGATATTCCTTCCGAAAATTAAAAAGTGAGCTCTGGCTCAGGGGGAGACTCAAAGAAAATCCTGTTCCCCCAGCCAATCAAGTGATGCTAGATATGACACAAGATGCGGAGTAAAGGGTTTGAAGATATAAGTCCTGAGATGATCCAGACAAGATTTCAGAGGTCCGCATGAAGATGTAAAGAAGTTGTGATCGATCAAGTAAGACCTGTTTCAGGAGATGCTCCGGAATGACAGAGGACTACAAAAGGGTCCGGAGAGATCTGAAAGTACATTATTTTACTCTGCGGACTGGACAGAACGTTTGGGATGTTCTTGTAATATGTCACCTTGATTTATTCATGATTGAAAGATCCGTATGATGTTCATAGATCAAGACTGATCTGGGATACTCCAAGCTATCCGGATAAGGCAAACCGGAATAATATAGGTGGAGCATTTATTGCAAACAGATATTAGGGTTTGCGAAATGATATAAGGGATTTCTCAACCATCACTTGATCATTCCACATCCAAGAAGAAGCGAAAAGCGGAGCTCTGCAACAAAATTCATCAAGTTCACCGAAGATCTCCTGCCGAAGTCATTACATACAGAAATCTTGCTACAAATCTTTTGAAGAAATGGCTACTCCAAATATAGTAAAAATCTCAGACAGGCCCCGACCTGAATTTAAGAAACATCCATACAAGTCATTGGAGGTAGATCCACTAGGAGCCTTCTCTAGTGTTCCACATGGTGTATTGCATACGGAAGACATTAGGGTTTACATCCATGCAAATTTTGAAGACTTTGGAGAATCAAAACTGATGGATATCTATCATAAACAATTGATAGATGACTCCTTTGAGATCAAACCTCAGTACAAAGCCATCCGGGACAAACACTTTGCACAGTGCATTCATTTCCCCTGTTTTGAAGAAGATGAATGGGTCCGGTATGTACTAAGTAGAGTACATGACAACTTCCTATGGTTGAACAAGCCCTTCAAGATCACCAAAGATACAATTAGGGCTGTAACCGGTCTGCACTCATCCAGTGGATTACCTGTTCTCAAGTCTGTCAAAAATCAGACAGTTAGTGATGCAACCGGATCCAAGTTTGACAAGAGAGCTATGACAGTTGATGACATCACTGAACCGGATGTCAAATTTGCATCTATGATAATTGGTTACAAAATCTATCACTCCAGTAGGGAAAATTCAATACCGAGAACTGCAATCTACACAGCTTATCAAATGTTAAAGGAGAATGCAGACTATGACTTGTGTGAGCTTCTTGTAAACCAACTTTTTGAAAATCTGCAGAAGATTAAGAAGGACAAGAAAAACTCCTTCAAGTATGGCAATCTGATCCTTTGTCTCTTCTTTTACTACATGAATGAGCTTCCCGGATCCAGTGGATGGATATGGCAGAATGACAGACCGGTTGCCATCCAAATCAGAGACTATTTGCATGGACTAGGGGATGCTAAAGCAAGAAATACAGCTCTATGGGGATATTTCAAGAACTTCCAAAGCATGATGCATGCAAGAGAAAGAATACCCCAATCCCTTGTTGAAAAGTACAAAGACACAGTATGCTTCATGGTAGAAACAGATCAGTGTCTAATGGAGGCAGTAGAACCAAGAACTGTATGGATCATGCCCATGGGGTATGAAGTGGATGAACAAATAGTGGAGCTGCATGTTCAACACATGCTAAGTCAGCCCAAAGATCCAAAGGCAGAAAGGTTTGGAACCTTTGAGGAGCTGAGTGTAAAGATACATGTAGAACTCAGGGAACCTGAGATAAAGAGGAAGGTGAGAAAAGAAGTTGAGCATATTGCTCAAGGCCTAGGCATCTCAAAAGAGGCACTTGATGCCAGCCGGGAAAAGAGAAGAAAATCTGAGGAAGAAAAGAAAGAGGCAGAAAAGAAAAGCAAGAAAAGTGCTCCGGTGGAATCCTCAACCCGGACCAGATCATCTAAAGGATCCACACCTATCAAAACCAAAAGCTCAAAACCGGAAGTCCAGGGATCCGGTAAGAGATCCAAGACAAAAGCCTCAAGAGCTTATCAAAGCCAAAAGGATGAAGAAGAAACTGAGTCAGATGAGGGAGTGAAAGAAATAAAGAAACAGAAAAAGAAAGGATCCGGTAAACCCTCTTCTGGTCGAGACAAGGAAGAAATGACAGAAGAATTTTCTGAAAAGCCCACCCTGTCTCTAGACAGTGTAGTCAAATCAGTCACTGTGGATGGGAACCTTCAACCGGTGGCTGAATTCTATGATGACTACAATGAGGCAGATCAAAAGATCCTGCAGGAAGCTATAATAAGGTACTTGAACATCTACAATAAAGCTTTTATTAAGATTATCTCTGAAATCCCAAAGAGCCTAGAGATGGAATTAGAAATAAGAAAGAACAATGCCATGGCAAAAGACCTTGAGATCAGGGAACAGATAGCTATTCAGCTATATCCTTCAATTGATCACAAAACAATGAACATGATATTCAAGGACTGCAAGGATGAATTCAGAAGCAAAGCAAGGATGAATCAACTTATGCTTGGTGAGACCGACAAAGTAGCCAAGGACACTGAAGAGATCCTCCGGAATACATTCAAAAGGTTCAACATTCCTATTACAGAGGACTTAGGTGCAGAAACAGCTGCATCATCTGCTCTGAAAGAAGTGCCACTTGAACAGACTAACATCTCTTCTCCGGCTTCTCCTACAGTCTCTGGATCCCAAGAAGTAGAGAAATTACAGGAGAAAGAAGCAGCAGAAAAAGAAAAAGAGGTTGACAGCACCAAGGATACAGAGAAAGAGAAGAATCCAACAGAGAAAACCACAACTGTAAGTGGTAAGAATGTGGAAGGAGATAAGATTCCTAAGGACAAAACTGCAGAAGAAAAGAGACATCTGTCTCCAGCAAGAGACACTGCACAAACTGTCAAAAAGTTTCTAAGCCAAGAAACTTTAGAGATTGATGAACCGGAGCTTCTAAAAGGCCCATTCGACTTTGACTCTCTCTCTCCGGTACAGACAATGAAGATAGCTTCATTTGCAAATGCTAAGGCAAATGAAAAACTCCTAAAGTCTCATATGGAAGACTGTAAGTTGATAGAGGCTGCTTCCGGAGTGCTTGAAAAGATCATGCCATCAATCCAGATAGATCCGACAGCCTCCTCTTCCGGTAATCTCAAAACCTTAGTCAGCAGTGTTGATACACATTTTGATTCTCTAGAAAAATCAACTGAAGAAAAGGTCCGGAAGGAATTTTTGGATAAAAGATTTTCAGAAGTATTAGGATTAATCTCTAACGATAGGAAAAATATGAGTATTGGAATAAAGAGCTTAGAAAATGCTCTTAAGGATGGTGGTGATATTTACAAATTTTGTATCTCCTGGTCAAAGGCAACAGTAGAAATAGATAAGAAAATAAAAGCGGAACAGGACAAACTACAAAGTTTGTCTCAAAGTTTTGATCCTCTCTCTTCCATAGTAAATCAAGAATGTAAAACTATTGCAATCACAAATGCAATAAAGAACTTTGAGAAGGAAAGGAAGAATATCACTAACCGGATGGGAGAACTTAGAAGGATTATAATCCCTAAGTTAGAAACTATGCATGAGGCCATCAGTGATGCTCAAACTACCGCCCAAACAAATGATCCGACAGATCTCAAGAGGGCAGAAGCTTTTGCATTTTTGTTGAGTGGTCACATTTCAATTTTGGATAGAATGAAGCAAAGTTGGGCTACAGAACTGATCCAACTGAAGACATCTTTTGCAGACATTCTTCAGTTCATGTGAGTATGTAAATATGCGGCTATGTATAGAAAATTTTTGAAAATTTTGGTGTGCGGACCTCACCCTTTGCCATTGATGTCAAAGGGGGAGTGAGGAGCAGTGAAAAATGAGGAATCCAACTAAGGGGGAGTTCCAGAAATTGTATATAAAGATAGAGCATTAGCAAAGAGGGAGCATAGTGTAAACACTTAGTCATTTTTTCACTAAGTATTGCCATCAATGCCAAAGGGGGAGATTGTTGGCAAGAGACACTATATGGATTCATGGTTGTTGTCATTGATGGCAACAAAGGTCATCCCACATATCCGCAAGTCATGGTGTGCCTCTACCGGAAGTCAGGATGAAGAACTGTTATGGTCCGGTGAACAAGAACAGAGCATGTGGCAAGGTCCGACAGATTGGTCTGGACCTCTCAGAGGAAGTGTCTTGGTGCAGTGCGGATTTGGGGAGGTCAAGAGGACTATCTTGAGTAGTATATTCCAAGGATTTAGCCTCCGGTGATGGACAAAGAAAAAGATATGAATAGCTGAGTACCGGATTCCTGAAAGACAATGAGAACAGAAGGAAGAACTGGCTGACAGAGCATCAGAATCTTTTCCGGATATGTTACTGTTGATGGTAAAGGTTGTGAAGGCATGAATCATGTTTGGCCAACATGACTAATGATATCTACAAGTATATGCTTGATCCGCATTGCTTGGTGATCAAGGATTCAGCCGACAGAACAGAGCTTGTAAGAAACCAGACTGTTCCGGATGCCGACTAGAAAGGTGATGGAATTATTTGTGCGGATATATATAGAGGATGGATTTAGTTGTGAAAGATGTGATTGTGTGATAGTGTATGCGAATAAGTACAGATCAGAGCAGAAGTAGTAAGAAAGATCCGGTATGTGAAAAGATAGCAGAATAAAGAACAGAGGAAAGATGAAGTGCAGCAGATCAGTGTACTGAGCCTAACCGGAACTGAACCCTAGCATATGTAGGTGCTTCCAATCAGTTCAAGTATTGTATAACATTCTTTGTAGACAGTGTGTCTCCTTGTAGGCAGTGGGCCTCTTTGTGAGCAGTGTGCTCGGGCAGTGAGCCCTAATTGGCAAGTGCCACTTTTGTAACTCCTTATTCTTCTAACAGAGAATAATCTTTGGGTTAATCACCCCGTGGTTTTCTCCCTTAACCAGGTTTCCACGTCAAAAATACTGTGTCATGTGTTTCTCATTTCATGATAATGTTTGTTTGTTTAATTCAATGCTGCTTTGCTTAATAAGAAAGTTCAAAAGAAGAAACAATTAGGATAACTGATTCACCCCCCCCCTCTCAGTTATCAACATGTCCAACAACTCTTCTAGCTTGAGTCAGTCGGTAGTGCTCTTGTGCTCAGATAGGAAGTTCCTGAAGTAGTTAGAGGCAAGATGCCCCAGTTCAGCCTTAGAGTTGACCTCCCTATTGTTTTCATCCATAAGTTTAGATATTCTATTCCTTTTCTTATGCTTCATGTCTAATTGATGGAAGAAAGTAGTGTTTCTATCACCCTCAGTCAACCATTAGACTCTAGACTTCTGTTTCTAGAAGATTTCTTCTTTTTTCATAATTTCCTTTAGATCCTTGAGAAGAACCTCTTCCTTGTTGAAGTTAGCTTCACTCTTGTCTCCCTTGGCCATATTGTCTTGAATTTCTGAAAGACTATCAGAAATGTGTTTCCTCTGGTTCTCGACATTTCCAAAGCAGAACTTGTTCCAGCCTTTAACTTTCTGCTTGACATGAATAAGTTTGTGAGTGAGTCTAAACATAGGGGATCCATGAATTGAGATACTCCACCAGTCAGCAATGCAATCCCTGAAATCTGGGTGGGAGGCCCACATGAATTCATATCTGAATGGGAAAGGACCTTTAAGGACTCCTCTCCAAGAGAATAAGAGGGCATTATGGTTAGAGATGGTATGGGGTAGGGCAGTCAGAGTAGAATGTTGCATAATGTCCCAACTGGACGAGACCAAAAGTTTGTCTAGTTTAACCTGTATCAACTGGTCTCCCCTTCTTCTATTGGTCCAAGAGAAGAGTTGATTGTTGACCTCAATGTCCATCAGCCCCGTCTGGTTGTGAAATTCAGCCAGATCCACCATGTTGTCCGATTAGTCAGTGATACCCCCCACCTTTTCCAAAGGGAAAAGCAGTGTGTTAAAATCTCCTACCAGCATCCAATTAGTTATTTTCACAGCATTCAGTTTAGGGACTAGGCTTTCCCACATGTCCTTTCTAGCACTCTGATAGTTGGGAGCATATATATATTTATAAGTTTCCAAACTTTCTTATTAAGAGTGAATTTCACCTCAAGACTGCTTTTGCTATGTGAGCAGTAGCAACCAAAGATGATGTGCTTATTCCACATGGTGACAAGCCCCCCGAAGACCCCACAGAGGGGCTAATAAGGTAGTCTACCGAGGGCTAGATGTTGTTAACTATACCTTTAAAGTTTTATTTACAAAAGTTAGATCAAGAGGTAGGTTGGTGTTTGAGTTTCCAAGGCTATGACATTTGGGCAAGCCCAAAGTCCTTGCATGTCAAGTGAATGTAGTTTGAGAATATAATTGCTTGAAACAACATATAGGTTTGAGATTAGATGAATGATATAGATGATGGATAATTTGGTATTTGGTTTGGAACCTTATCAGTGCTTGTAACTAGAGATGATGGATGACAAATTATAATGTATTTTGACAAATTACAGTGCATTTGGTTTTGAACATTATTAGTGCTTGTAACTAGAGTTGATGGATGACAAATTACAACATATTTGGTTTGGAACATTATATGTGAACCTTTAAATTTAGAATTTTCCTCACCTTTTCTATCCCCTAACCTTCCCCATTATAAGAAGCTATATAATCATTTCTAAAGGTCTTTTGGAATGAAGAAGATTTCCCCTAGAATCAAACAAGAAACATCAAAGGAGTTAAATTCCAAGGGGATCTAGTGGAGAAGAGAGCAATTCTTAGTCCCCACAACTTTGTTTTTAGTGTTTGATTTTTGATATAATGTGTTTTGCAAGGCTAGTATCACCTTCGGAACTATTTTTATCAATTTGAATGGACACAGGAAGGGCAAGCATGTTGTTTTCCTCAAACAACTTGAATCAAGCCTTCTGGTTATTATAGGTAACATAAAATATTTACACTTTTGAAGGTTTTTGTTTCCTGAAAACTTTTTTTGTAGGCATTTTGTACATTTAACACTTTTAGTGTCAAATTTGTTTAAAATTTTCTCTTTTTATGTTTTGAGCTTCAATGCCTTGATCAAAGTCACACTTAATTTGCACACTGCCTCCTCTTAATTTTTTCACTTGGTTGTGGTATTTTATCCAATTTCAAGACTTAAATCATACTTACTTCAGATTTCAACGTGGAGCTTCATTTTGGAAGTTATACTATTCTACTACTTTTGTTTGTCCCATTCCAAGCATGCCATCCTTAGTATTTAATAGTAAACATCTAAAAATAATCTAAATGTTTGTAGGGCCATGCCCCATCACATGACATTTACCCAATTACAATATTTTATATCATGTCTCATGAGCCTCTACTTTGAAAGTGTATTGGAATTTACCATTTGAGCTTATTTGTCACATCTCATTTTTGGACTTTATTTTATTAGACATTTTACTATGACTGATTTACTATGAGAGATTCCACGTGTGAAAGTAACTATTGTGAAAGTTATAAATGCATAATAATTGAATATACATTTTGTTTTGCTTCGGCTATGATTTTGAGGAACTAACCTATTAATGAAAATCTAAGTGCGACTGAGTGCAGGGAAATGTCGAAGACGGGAACATGGTTGAGGTAAAGATGTTCTAGCCACTTGGCAAGAACTATTTGGGATGGATAACCCTGATGCACTCACACACTCACATAGTCTCATGGCATATTACATTTTCTGAATGATCTTTTTATGCATTATTAATTAGTTGTTAAATGTGATTGATGATTTGGGAGTAGATAAATATGTGTTTTAATTGCTACAATAAGTCCATTTTTAAATGCATGATTTAGTCATAAATATTAATGTTCTTCAATATATATTTAAAATGGTGTATTTTATATTATTTAATAATAAGTGTTTCCTATTTATATAAATATTATTGTTTGAAAAACAATATCTAATATAGACTTAAAACAATTGTGTTTATTTTACTATATATATATATATATATATATATAATTGCAAATACTTCTTGTTGATTTAAGTGATTGTGTTTTATTAAAAATAGATAAATTATATTAATAACATTATTATTATATTTAGAATCTAAATAAAATAATTAAAAGAAATTACTATCATGCAAATGGCAGAAATATAGAAGTTATTGTCATGCAAGTGACAAAAATTTAAATAAGAGTATTTTATTCTAATCTTTCAAAAAGAAATGGGAGTTTTGAAAAGCAACGATGCATGCAAAACATAAGTAAACTTTAGTTATCAAAAAGCAAAGGAATCCTAAAAATATTGGACGCCAAGTTTAGGGAAGTTTGGGGAATAAAACAAAGGCTAGCAAAAAGAAGGGGGGAATCATTATTATTATTATTATTATTTTCTAAGCATTGACACAATTTGGAGGAGTAGAAAGAAGGAGGACGTCATTATTTTATGAAGCAGCAACACAAGGCAGTAGTGAAAGGGGCAGTATCAGAGGCAGAATCAACCTCTCTTTCCTAGCTAACAAACCAGGTACTCTCCTTGTTTTTAATTACAGTAAATAATAGCTATATATGATTGTTAAATCGTAGTAAAATTGGCCTATTCTATTCATTTTTGGTTTGTATTTTGATCTAGGTCGGCCTTCTCACGTTTTGCATTAACCGGTTCTTAATGTTGGTTCTTGTCACCTCTATTAATGTTGTTTATCCCTCTATTTTACCTTGAATCAGCCTACTATTCTTTAGTCGGTAGAACAAGCTATCATTTGACCACTGAAATATATATATACCCAGGCCTACATTCTATTCCTTCTCGTCGTTGGGGAAATCAACTTGCTATTTGTAAGCATTTAGGCCTCTTTTGTTTGCTCGACCTATCTTAGATCATTGTCCCTGTCGCCAAGTGCCTTAAAACTATGGCATTTTATTCTAGTTTGGCTTGCCAAGTGTGCAGGATGCGGATTTACCAATCTAATCTACGTTTTGGGGATGTTTGACCACCATTGCAACTATTCTTCCAGCCTTGTCTCTGTTGTTCATTGCTTTCTTGAATGCATGCTAAGTAGATCGGCCCTTTTCTTGGCCATTGTCTCAACTTTGGAAACTGTGATTTAAGAATTTTCGGTTGGTGTTAATTAAATTTTTGATAGTCTTAGAACCTTGAAGCTGGTTTTTCTATTCACTGTAATAGGATGCTATCAGCCTTACAGACCTATTTACTTTCCCTATAGTTGTTATTACTGTCATTGTCTCTTATGTTACTTTATGCAGTTAAGGTTCATGCCGTTATCATTTAAATTTTGTATAAATCCTCTTAAAAGGGGTCCTATAATCTAAACTATAAAACTCTTGTAATATGAGGTATAAGGTTCATGTAGTAGTCTTGTAATGTTGTATTAAGAGATCCTGTTGTAGCTATCTTTTCTTTATTTTAATGTTGTTTCAGTTCTATTTAGTTACTGTCGTTAGTGTGACAGTAAGTCTGTTTGTGAGTTCCTTGGGTTTATTTTTAACTTCCTGTCATAGATCCTCATAGTTGTCACAGTAAGGTTGTTGAAGGACTTAGAAAACTTATTACTTTATGAATATTTAAATGAAATATGGACTAGGAAATAAACTCAATTTAATAGCCTTATAGATGCAATTTGCATGATTAAATGATGTCACTTTGATGAATTGTTTGCTTGAAAGTGCACTCTTGTTGGTTGAGCAAAGAAAATAATGAATAAACTATATTTTAGGCAAAAGTATGTGTTATTGACTTGGATATAAAATCATAGAGCACACCTTTCAAATCATTGAGCATATTTACCTTTTGGGTATCTATGTAAATGCTATCTTAAATATTATTGGCAACTATTCTATTTAAATTAAATTTTTCTCTTATCTTTATTGCTTGAATCATGAAATAGATAGCAAAACTGAGGAAAAATAATAATGATATTTGAAATAATCATGCATGGAAACATTGTTGAAAGTGGAGTTGGCATACATCATTATTGATTTTATTTCTTGAATTATATTTCCGTTGATTGTGCAATGGGAAATGGATTAGAATGGTTTAGGCGAATATGGGATATTAAATCTATAATGTGTTTTGGGGTGGCTTTTGGGCTAGGATGCCGAATGTGGATTATCAGAGATGACTTTTCCTCTTTTCGAGAATTAAACCTGTAACTATTTTTCAAATGTTTAGGCCTAAGCGAGTAGTCATTGAAAAAGATGAATATTTTTCTAGCAAAATCTATTTATATATATATATATATCTCCACCACATCTTGTTGTGAGACAACCTACATTTCATTATTTAGAATTGCACATTAGACTTCATGTTGCATCGGGTGTTCCCTCCTGCCAGTTATTTCCAGGTAGTGAGACATTTTGTGTAGGGTTGGGTTTCCTTTGTGTCATGAAGCCCAGATCTGGGAAAGCGTAATTGCATCATGGTTGGGTGGGAAAGCGTTTGATCCATGTTCCCATCTCTTATCTCGCAAGAGAACCATGTGGGTTTGTGGTGACTAGAGAGTCTATTTGATTTATTATACTTGTTGTACATATTTATTATAACTTGTGATTGGTTGAATTATGGCATGAAAGCCAATGGACTTTGTATATTATTTTATAGTGTTATCACCTGGATTAAGCACGTGATTTTTGTAAGATTTAATGACTTTTATTGATTCGTATTTATGAGATTTATCTTTTACTTGAGATGTTGTAATTAAGTGGATTATTTACTTCATGTAATTTTTGTTATGGAATGAGTACCTTACATTTGGTATCAGGGCACGGTTCCAGCATTGGGAGCTCTGGGTGTGTGTGTTGCTCGGTTTGATCAAGCATATGTGGGTCTTTGTGTGATGGCATGATGTGAGTAGCATGTGCCTTCTTTTGTTGTGTCTTCCTTGCATGTGTGTGGAGGGATACATTGATTTCAGGGATAGATGGACCCTGGTGGATGCTTAGAAGTTGCTTATGTGTGTTACCTTCTTGATGTCCTAAAGGCTTGTCATGAGCCTTTGCAGTGCATGTAAGTGCTTGAGTGACCTTTGTAGGGTCATGTTCATGCTTGTGTGACCACTTGTGGTAGTAAGTTATGAGAACTTTGTGTGAAACAAAATACTATGTTCTTGAGTGTGATTGAACTTGGTTTACTCTTTTAAGAGTTATGCATTAGTATGTGAAAGAGGATGTTTGAACATACACTTGTCATATTTTAATAATTGCCTTTTGGTAAAGGTTTGCTTGAAATGCATGTTGCATTGTCTTAATTGAGAGCATGATCTAGAGTATGGATTCATTAATATGTGGTTGTAAGAAAGATAGTATTGCATTATTTGGGGTAATGACTTATGTTCCTAGATTACATTTTCCCTAGGATTCATGTGGGAACTTGGGTGTAATTTTGTGTTTCATTATTTGAAGAGTTAAAAGGAAAAAGGAATGTGAAAAGGGTCATTTGTTTAGTCCTTGTGATGTTGAGGTGTTAAAATCTTGAGTGAATTAGCAAACCATGTATCTTGTGACTTTGAGTTATGATTTCCTCATTGCTTAGTGTGCATTTAGTATGCTTGTCATCATGTTGTCTCATAAAAATGTATTATTAATGCATTATCCATATGATTGGTGAATCCTTGATTGGTGAGAAGTGTCAACCACTGCTTGTTGGAAAGATGGATACATGTTGAAATATCTTGGTTTGTGAACCTGATTTTGTCCTATCTTAATCTTGGTTGTTAAATGTTTGCTAGTGTATGACTGTATGTCTTTGCATACTGATTGTGATTACTTTGATCACAATGTAACCTTTGCTACTGGAATCATTGAATGGTGTTTGTGTGGATAAATAGAAATGATCTTATGATATAGATGAGTTTGAAGTCTTAGAAGATTTGTTTGTTTGGTGTGATTGAGTGTGTTCTCTCACTCGCCCCAATTTTGGTACCAGGCATAGTGTAGCATCGTACTCCCTCTCTAGTGGCTAGAATTAGTCACATAGTTCATGTAATGTGAAACTTTTAAATTTTGATATGTATTCATTTGACTTTGGTAATTTCTCTAAACATTGTAAAGGACCAATATTGAAATTTTCTTCTTATTGATGAAAAAGTATAGCCATCAAAATTTGATATTTACTTATCTTGTGACCTTGATGGTCATGTTGGATTTACAGTTGAAATTGTGTGCATTTTATGCCTTATTGTTGGAATTGACATTTTCTTTTCTTCAGAATTTATTTATTTATTTATTATTAGTGGCTATGTTTGAATGTTTTAAACTGTTGGTCATGTATCATGTTATGTTTTCTATCATGTCCATGATGGGCCTCTGATAGATTGTATAAGGGAGTAGGATGTGGAGAATATATTGTTTCATAGCATGTGTGTTACTAAGAGCTTTGGTAGATTGAATTCATTAATTGTTGTTGGATGCATTAAACATTGTTGAAGCATTGAGGAAGCTATGAGATGGAATTTTGTGTCTCTATGGATCACTTGATGTGAGTTGAATTTTTGTGTGAAGTTAAATGTTGTTTATGTGTATGAGATATGTAGAGAGCTTATTGGATTGAATCTTGCTTTTGGAGAGTGTTGTGTTGGTGTGTTCCTTGTTTGAGAACATCATAACTACGCTTATGTTTTGACATAGCGTAGGGTGAGATAGAACCTTAGTTAGTGCATAAGCACGTAATGTTTATATTTATGGCATTATAGTTGTCTTCTTACTTTTGTTGATCTTTTAGGTCTAGCCGAATTAAGAATTGAAGTGGTGTTGTGAGTAGTTTTGCACCTTGTTAGCGAGTTGTAGCAGCTGTAGATGTGCTCCTAGTAGTAACAGATTGCCAAGCTTTGCTTGTTAGAAAGTCTTATGTTATTAAAGGAATTGATTAGATTCTTCCCTCCAAGAACCTGTTGGATGATCCTAGTTTTGGTGGTATGGAGCTTTGAGTGGTAGAGAAACCCTCTCTTTTAGGAGTGAAACGTAAGGAAGTACCTCATATGGGGAAACCATGTCTAGAGTTGAGGCATGTTTTTTATCAAGATAAAGGTGCGGTAGTGATGCCTATAACCTTTTGAGTTAAATTTTCATGAACCTGGAGTTATTTGGTTGCGGGTAGTGCCTGAGGAAGAAATGTTGAGAGAGCAATCTTTTGTTTGAGAATGGGTATGATAGCCTTGAGAGTTTCCTTAGACTTAGTAGATATCTTGGGAGGCTATCCTAGCATAGTTGTGGTCCTGAGTTTTGCGGACTTGACTTGCTTGTAGTTTGTTTCACCTTTTGGTTAGAGCATCTTCTCATTGCGGTGGCAGTGGAACGATGGAGTGTAGTCTCAAATGAGTTGTATGCACAGTGGTTGGATATGACCTAGTTGGTAGTTTTGTTTTGTGATCTCGACCAATTTTTGTTTGGAGGACTAATCTTTTGATATTATATTGTGTTACCATAAGATTGCATGTGTATTGTGATGATTGATTCATGTTTATATGTGTCTATGATGAATTCATTTATACCTCCTTTGGTGTACATTAAAGATGTGATTGTTATTCTTATGCTAGAATGAATGTAATTAAATTGGTAGTTGTGCCCTATGAATTGATTGATTGATTATATACTGGGATTTTATTGATAGACGCAAGGTTAAAAGTGAAATAAAGATGTTGTTTTGAATAGGATTGAGTAGGACCAATAGTTTTGTTATAATGATATAATTCTGTTTATTTAGCATGTGTGTGATAAGACATCGGGATGATGTCTCTTCCTAGTGGGGAAGGATGTCACATCTCATTTTTGGACTTTATTTTATTGGACATTTTACTATGGTCGATTTACTATGAGTGATTCCACGTGTGAAAGTAATTATCATGAAAGTTATAAATGCATAATAATTGAATATACATTTTGTTTTGCTTCGGCTATGATTTTGGGGGACTAACCTATTAATGAAAATCTAAGTGTGACTGAGTGCAGGGAAATGTCGAAGATGAGAACATGGTTGAGGTAGAGATGTTCTAGCCACTTGGCAAGAACTATTTGGGATGGATAACCCTGATGCACTCACACACTCACAGTCTTATGGCATATTGCATTTTCTAAACGATCTTTTTATGCATTATTAATTAGTTGATAAATGTGATTGATGATTTGGGAGTAAATAAATATGTGCTTTAATTGCTACAATAAGTCCATTTTTGAATGCATGATTTAGTCATAAATATTAATGTTCTTCGATATATATTTAAAATGGTGTATTTTATATTATTTAATAATAGATAATAATAAGTGTTTCCTATTTATATAAATATTATTGTTTGAAAAACAATATCTAATTTAGACTTAAAACAATTGTGTTTATTTTACTATATATATATATATTATTGCAAATACTTCTTGTTGATTTAAGTGATTGTGTTTTATTAAAAATAGATAAATTATATTAATAACATTATTATTATATTTAGAATCTAAATAAAAAAATTAAAAGAAATTACTACCATGCAAATGGCAGAAATATAGAAGTTATTGTCATGCAAGTGACATAAATTTAAATAAGAGTATTTTATTCTAATCTTTCAAAAAGAAATGGGAGTTTTGAGAAGCAACGATGCATACAAAACATAAGTAAACTTTAGTTATCAAAAAGCAAAGGAATCCTAAAAATATTAGACGCCAAGTTTAGGGCAGTTTGGGGAATAAAACAAAGGCTAGCAAAAAGAAGGGGGGAATCATCATTATTATTATTTTTTCTGAGCATTGACATAGTTTGGAGGAGTAGAAAGAAGGAGGATGTTATTATTTTCTAAAGCAGCGATAGGAGGCAGCAGTGAAAGGGGCAACATCAGAAGCAGAATTGACCTCTCTTTCGCAGCTAACAAATCATGTACTCTCCTTGTTTTAATTACAGTAAATAATAGTTGTAGATGACTGTTAAACCATAGTAAAATTGGCCTGTTCTATTCATTTCTGGTCTGTGTTTTGATCTGGGTCGGCCTTCTCACGTTTTGCATTAACCTATTCTTGCCACTGGTTCCTGTCACCTCTATTAATGTTGTTTATCCCTCTAATTTACCTTGAATTGGCCTGCTATTCTTTAGCCGATAGAACAAGCTATCATTTGACTGCTAAAATATATATACCCAGGCCTGCATTATATGTCTTCTCACCATTGGGGAAATTGACCTACTGTTTGTAGGCGTTTAGGCCTTTTTGTTTGCTCGACCTGTCTTAGATCGTTGTCCCTGTCGCCAATACCCTTAAAACTATGGCATTTTATTCTAGTTCGGCTTTCCAAGTGTGTAGGATGCAGATTTACCAATCTGATCTATGTTTTGGGAATGTTTGACCACCATCGCAATTGTTCTTCCTACTTGTCTCTGCTGTTCGTTGCTTTCTTGAATGCATGCGAAGTAGATCGGCCCTTTTCTTGGTCATTGTCTCAACTTTAGAAACCGTGATTTAAGAATTTTCAGTCGATGTTAATTAAATCTTTGACAGTCTTTGAACCTTGAAGCTACTTTTTCTATTCACTGTAATAGGATGCTATCAGCGTTACAGACCTATTTACTTTCCTTGTAGTTGTTATTATTGTCGATGTCTCTTATGTTACTTTATGCAGTTAAGGTTCATGTTGCTTTCATTTAAATTCCATATAAATCCTCTTAAAAGGGGTCCTATAATCTGAACTATAAAACTCTTGTAATCTGAGGCATAAGGTTCCTATAGCAGTCTTGTAATGTATTAAGAGATCCTGTTGTAGCTGTCTTTTCTCTATTTTAATGTTGTTTCAGTTCTATTTAGTTACTGTTGTTAGTGTGACAGTAAGTCTGTTTGTGAGTTTTGTGGCTTTATTTTTAACTCCCTGTCACAGTTGTGACAGTAAGGTTGTTGAAGGACTTAGAAACCTTATTACTTTACTAATATTTAAATGAAATATGAACTAGGAAATAACCTCAATTTAATAGCCTTATAGATACAATTTGCATGATTGAATGATGTCTCTTTGATGAATTACTTGCTTGAAAGTGCACTCTTGTTGGTTGAACAAAGAAAATAATGAATAAACTCTATTTTAGGCAAAAGTATGTGTTATTAACTTGGATATAAAATCATAGATCACAACTTTGAAATCATTGAGCATATTTACCTTTTGGGCATCTATGTAAACATCATCTTAAATATTATTGGCAATTATTCTATTTAAATTGAATTTTTCTCTTATCTTTATTGCTTGAATCATGAAATAGATAGCAAAACTGAGGAAGATAGTAATGATATTTGAAATAATCATGCATGGAAACACATTGTTGAAAGTGGAGTTGGCATACATCATTATTGATTTTATTCCTTGAATTGTATTTCCGTTGATTGTGCAATGGGAAGGGGATTAGAATGGTTTAAGCGAATATGGGATATTATTTATTATGTGTGTTTGGGGTGGCTTTTGGGCTAGGATGTCGAATGTGGATTATCAGAGATGGATTTTCCTCTTTTCAGGAATTGAACCTGTAACTATTTTTCAAATGTTTAGGCCTAAGCGAGCAGTCATTGAAAAAGATGAATATTTGTCTAGCAAACTTTATATATATATGCCACATCTTGTTGTGAGACAATTTGCATTTCATTATTTAGAATTGCACATTAGACTTTAGGTTGCATCGGGTGTTCCCTCATGCCAGTTGTTTCCAGGTAGCTAGACATTTCGTGCAGGGTTGGGTTTCCTCTGTGTCATGAAGGGATCTGGGGAAGCATAATTGTATCATGGTTGGGCATAAAAGCACCTGAGCCATGTTCTTGTCTCTCAGCTTGCAGGAGAACCATGTGGGTTCATGGCGACTGGAGAGTTTGTTTGATTTATTATACTTGTACATATTTATTATAACTTGTGATTGGTTGAATTATGGCATGAAAGCCAATGAACTTTGTATATTATTTTATAGTGCTATCACTTGGATTGAGCACGCGATTTTTGTAAGATTTAATGACTTTTATTGATTCATATTTATGAGATTTATCTTTTACTTGAGATGTTATAATTAAGTGGATTATTTGCTTCATGTAATTTTTGTTATGGAATGAGTACCTTACATTATCCCATTTGATGTTGTTGATTAGATTTTGTATTTATCTTTAAAATGTAAGATGATGATCTAAATTGGGTTCTTAGCTATATTGGTGAGTGTGGATAGTGCCAAAATGGATCAATTTGGGTTTTAAAATTTGTTTTATTGGTGCTCATGGTCTCTTGTATATAGGTTATATATACTTTTTGTTGTGGTAAATTTCCTCGGGACAATGCAACACCTATTGATTTGGATTCAATGTTTTGCCTAGTTTAAGCATTTTATACTCTTCCTAAGTGCTTTGGTAGCAATGTTAACACCCCACATTATCCCGGGCTATAAGATTGTCTTCACAACGTGCCATGGGGATTCAAAAATTGGTCTTCGTTGTGTGATTTGAGCCTTATATTTGCATATTTATTTTATAGGTGCTTATTAGTTGGGTGATTTAATTTCCAAATGATGATCGTTATATCTGCATATTTATTTTATAGGTACTTGGAATCTAGTGGTTGATGTCTCCAAACTAGGCATTTATTGCACAATATTTGGGAGAGATGTATTGATTTCTTAGAAATAATAATTTGTAATTATGTCAAGTTGGGAGCATGCCATTGTTCATTACAATACCAGTTTAATTGTTTGAGGACTAGAAGTTGTACACTAAGGAATGTATTGATGTTGACAACAATGTCTATATTTGGACAAAGTAATTGGAAGATTGTACAAATTTTAATAGAATATTTTAATATAGTTTTGTTATATTTTCACATGTGAACTTTATTTACAATAAATTACACTTTCTTTTGCTTCATATAGAGCTAGAAGTTGATCCCTAATGCGTGTTCATGTTGTATTGTTTAATGGGTAGTTGGATATATTTTGGTCTATCAATGATATTTGTTAGGTAGATTTAAAAGCATTATTTGCATGGTAGGTATTAACACAAAAAGAAATATTTATTGAAATTTTTATATTCAAATAATAATGATAATATGTTCTGTTAATGGATCAAACTATTACAAGTATCCTCACAACTATTGGTACATGCTCAACTACTAGGTCCTCTCCCCTTGTATGTCATTCCCAAATCTTTGAAATTGGTTCTTAGCTCATGCATAGTACAATTTTTTTTGGGAGTGACATCTTTTGGCCCAAGTTGGTTTATATTATTAAATTGACATTAACTAATTTAATAATTCATTATATATTTATTATTTAATAGAAGCAAAAATCTAGAAAAAATCATTATATATATTTATTATTATATATTTGTTATATATATATTATTATATATTTAATAATTCATTATATATTTATTATTTTCAACTTTCTTTTTGCCAATTTCAATGTTTCAACTTGAAGTTTTTTTGGGGGGGTTAGGATTTTACATAGGTCTTGCACAATACAATTGGGTTTTGTTTTGAGATTATGTGTGGCGGGTGACACGTTGTGTCAATATGTCAAAGTGTGAGAGGCGCCATACAATTACATCAAAGGTGGGTAAGCAATCAATTCATTAGCAGAATCATATGCTCATGGCATGAAGAATGTATAGTAAATAATGAATATGTTCCCTCTGGTCTAGAATCATCATTTGCATCATTTCGGCTTGTGATCAATGATTTCACAATTGAAACAAATCAATGTGTGGATTAATTCACTACATAATACTCCTAGAGTAGCTAGAAGAATGAATCATAGAGCAACAAGATTTGCATTAAGTTCACACAGTCTAAAAGAATTGGGTATCACATGACAAAAAGTTGAAGTTATGAGGGGGTCGAGGAGAGTTGATAGCACAAGTAGAATCAACACATTGACTAATTTGACTAAAAAATAATATTTTTTCACAAAACAAACAAAATAACGCTTTTTCATTTACGACTAGATTCTTTTTTGTTCAATCCTATGTATCCTAGTGACACATCCCTCTGTTACATCATTAACTTGAAATTATGAAAATTATTAGCAAATGGCATAGGCCTTGAAGGTTTGTGTAGTCTCAAAGGCTTTAATTTGGGCTTGGTGGCAGAGACTTTGTGTAATGTTCCTTTTTTGGTGCATAGGCCTTTTGTGCGCATTATGCTTGTTCCTAGTCCTTTAGAGGTTATTCGTTATAGTTGAAAGAACTCCAATGTTTGTGGAATGGTTGTGGATTATTTTTTAGAGCAATTAATGTTGGATTTGAGCTCAGTGATGTTTCAAGATGACAGTGCATCTTTCAGAAGTTTGTTCAACTTCCTAGATAGCTCTCCAAGATTCTTGGAGGAGCCGTCTATTTTTAGAAAGTCCCCTGGATGGCGTGGTTATTCATCCCAAACCATATGGAGCATGTTGGTACAGTTTATTTGGCATTTTGGTGATGTTTGGGATTTTCCACAAAAAGCTAGTATTTTAATGAGCTAACAGTTAATTATTTGCACTTAGACTTATAAGTTGGAAAATAATTATAAAGTGCAAGGGTATGATAGCTCATTGGAAAGGGGAAAAGTCACTCTTTTACTTAGGCACATAAAAGTGAGAGCTAATATGGTGAAATATTGGAGTTTGAGGGGAAAGGTATATTTTCTATTTAATAATTTAGTTTATTGTGCAAACTCCTAAAAAATGCCTATATAAAGAGGTTGAGAGCTCATTTTGCTCTTTATGCTGGAAACTGTATTGTTACTCTGCTGGATTGAACTTGTGTGTTCTTCCTTTCCTTCTTGAGGAAGAAAAACCCTCTTGAAGAAGACCAGTTTTGGTGGTGAAAGATCCACCCTAGCTGGTTTGAGGTGATTTCATCTAGGAACCACATAGAGCTTCATGGAGTTTGATGTTTACCGATGGAGTTTGGATTGATAGTAGTTTATTTTCAGTTGTGTGGGTTTTTGATAGACTTATGGTGATTTATGTTTGGGTTTTGTTTAAGTTTTTTCCATTGTACCTTACTGGTCATACTTCCTCTACAGGTCATACCTCTTGGAGTATGCATATATCATGCTTGAAGATGCTTGAGTTGGTTGCAAATCTTTGTCATTGGTAATTCTGAGTACTCCTGGGTGCCTTCATTCCAAGCTTTTGAGGATTGTTTCTTACAGATTTGAGACTTCTGTAAGGGGTCGTACTATTGTTGTTGGGTCATACAGCTGATGCCAGGCGTGTGAGTTTCCAAGCTGGTCGTTGGGTTTGAAGGAGTTAAGAGACATTCAAAATGGGTGCCATGAATGATAGATGGAGGATAGATCAGATTGGAAGGAGTATTTGATGATTTACTTGCATTTTATGAAGAGCTGGGTCTTCCTTCGGCTGTCATACAACAGTAACTGAGCCTTTTTTGAGTGCAGTTCATCACAGCATGGGTGCATATGGTATATATAAGTTTGATATGCTTTCCTTCATACTTATATGATTTGCATTTACTTTATGCAACCTAGATATTAGTGGACATTTCAACATCTATGTTAGTGGGTTTGTGGAACTAATCATGTGTGTTACAGCCTATTGTACTTCATTATAACTTTCTAATGCAAACATTGTAATGGCTTTCCACTGAACAAGTGGATGTGCCAGTGAGATTAGTTTCCTTTTGCTTTGTAATGGCTTCCCACTGAATAAGTGGACGTGCCTTTTCTCTTGAGTAATTCATAGCTCAGGTTCCCACTGAATAAGTGGATGCACCTACTTTTACTTTTCTTGTACTCCCACTAAATAAGTGGTTGCCCATTGCATAAGTGGATGTTTACATTTCATGCTTATTCCCACGATTGAGTGGATGCCCACTGAATAAGTGGAAGTTGTTCTCATTTGCTTGTTTTGGTTTGAAATGCTAACTCAAAAGCACTTGTATGCTCTCACCTTGCCCACATCGAGATCTAAGTGATCAAAAGAGTGTGGAAGAATCATTGCTACTCTTAACTTTTAGTGTTGATATCTGTTTCAAAAAAAATTAGGGCAACTTAGTACATGGTATCAGAGCTAGTGATTTTGCCAGCCTGTTTGGGTTACTAATAACTCTTTGCAGAATTTCAGTTGAAGGGCAAAATTTCAGCACTTGCATGTGTGTTTAGTGATTCGACAGTTGGAGATTCCATTCAGTGGATGTGAAGCATGGCATCTCTCAAGGAAAATTATATGTGTGAAAGGCTTTTCAATGCAGGGATGAAGCTGGAATCTCTAGGAGGGTCAAAAGAGAGTCTTCTCAACAACTTGGAGGAAGTTGAGAAATGTTTGTCTAAAGTTCCTCAGTCACCTTCGGAGGTAATGTGGGTGGCCTTGATTCCTTCAATGACTTTGTTGGGTAAGCCTGAGCTGTTGAGGCATCCAGACAAGGATGTAAGACTTGTTGTTATCGCATGCATTAGTGAAATCACAAGAATATTAGCTCCTAAAACTCCTTATGATGATGGAAAGATGAAGGGGATATTATAGTTGTTCGTGGAAAGCTTTCATGGTTTGGGTGACATCAAAAGCCTTTCTTTTACTAAGAGAGTCAAAATCCTAGAAACTATTGCCAAGGTTCAAGCTTGTGTGATGATGCTAGACTATGATTGTGAAAACCTAATGGTCCAAATGTTTGGCTATTTTCTTGCTGAAACTATATTTTGTTAGCAATGCAAGATATCACAATATTGGTTGTTAATGAGAGAAATGATGTTCCCCATCCTCTCTTAAAAGTTTTATTGAACAACATAAGTAAGGATGATCAAGATTCTCTATCAGTTGCTAATGTGCTAGCTAAAACAGTTGCTTTCCAATGTGAAGAAAAATTGAAAGCTTACATGGCAACAAAACAAAAATAAGATGTGATAGTTGAAGAGCTAGTTGATTTAGAAGAGACTACAACAAAAATTTCTGAAATTGAGCCTAACCTTGAAGGAGTCAAAACTGTTTCAGAACAAGAAGTATTGGACTTTGAAATTCCTACATTTGATGAGGAGCCTGATGGATATGAAGATGCCACTACATTAAAAACTGAGATGAGAATGATTGATAGATTTCTAAAAGGTGATTTATCTAGCGAGCCTGAGATCATTGTAGCAGAGTGTCTTGATGAGGACATGTGGAAAGGTGAATTTGCAACAGTTGAAGAAATTAATGCTAATGAAATTTTTAGAATAGCACCTAATGTGGAGCATCTTCACCATTCTAGTGAAGACAATTCTGATTATGAGTGGGAATTTCCCATGCAAAGTGAAGAATAATCTGACTTCTCAAATATATCAGATGAAGAGCATGTTGAAGGAGAGCTTAACAAAAGCTTTAAATCAACCTTTAGTGATGACTCAATGTTTGATTTTGGTGTTGCCATATCATTTAATCAAAGTGATTGTGAAGAGGAGACAGATTTCGGGAAACTTATTTCTCCTAAAGAAGAGGAATTTTTAGAATCCTTGCTACTTGAAGAACCAAGGCACTTGAGTGGTCAAAGCCCTAGAGGGTTGTGTGTGTGGAAGAATCAACTCTTAGTCTCTGATGAGAAGGTGATTCAAGTCCTTGTAAGTTTGGACAACTCACATGAGTTGGTTGAAGGCCTCATTGGGAAAGCACAAATTGAGGAGAGACAAAAAGGAATTGAGAATGGAATCACCCTTGCAAAATTGTAGAACATCAAAGAAACGATGGAGGCCATGAAATCTGAGTATTTACATGTGATTAATGATGAGGATCATGCCCTTGATATTACAAGAGAAAAGGAGAGAAAAGTGGATGAGCTCATCCTTGAGCTTAATACCACAAAAGACAAGTTGCATGGTACCCAATTGGCGCTTCATGAAGTTGAAGAACAACTTCTTGTTGTTACTAACTTGAGGGAGCTTGAAAAGGGTACAATGGTGGGAGAAATCCAGTTAGTGATTGATGAGATTGATACTCTTCTAGAGGAGTATGATTTGGAGATCATGCCAAAGGAGTTAGAAGTTTCAAGGGCAGATTTAGTTGGAGTTGTGCAAGAGGAAGGTAATTGGTGCAGGGGCACCATAGTAAAATCTACTATGTTGAAGTAAGGCCTATTTGGCCATGTCATCTTGTTCATGTTTTGTTTTCTAAAAAGCCTAGTAGTCTTTGTATCCCATTTGGCAAATAATGGACACATTTTTGTATCTAATAGAATTTGAAAAGATCAACAGGAGTCAGTTGGGATTCAGGGCAGTTGGCCTTCCCTAATCGTTGAGCAACCGTTGATCTTCCAACTCTAGCTTAATAAAAGCACAGAGGAGCAAACGAGAAGGGGTTGATTAGATTTGAGGATTGTTATTTGGAAATCATCTAAGAAATAATAACTTATGTCCGTCATTTTCTGTGTTTGATCTGTGTCGTAAATATTTCCTAACTGTTCATAATAGCTTTCTATTCTCTGAATTGAAATAGTTAGTCTAAATTGTCGAAGATGAGTAGATAACCATTCCACTGGTGGATTTCCAAAGAAATCAGTGGAATGGCATCAGTTTGTACATATTTTTGTTTGTTTTTCTTTTCATTTACTTGTTTGGAGGGGCAGATGTTCTGGACTGAGGAGTGTGCACAGTAGCATGCCCTAGCATCTCTATGTGCTAGGCGTAGAGTGTAGATCAGACTGTGTGAGAGTGACAACCCTATCGGTGTGTCACTGGGACTCTGAATCGAGTTTCCACCGAAGTCAAACGGAGTCAAGAGTATTGACGCATCGGGTAGATAACTTGGCATTGGACCAACACTGTTGGTCTTACTGATCGAGAGTATTAGAGTGATAAGGGATAACTTACACCGACGGAGATCCATCAGGAGGAATCGATGTATCGGCAACTCCGGAGTAAGTCCCACTGACAGGTCTAGTCATGCTGAAGAGGGGGTTGGTCCATCGGTGCATCGACGTAAGTTGATAAGTGTTCGCAGATGACAAGGGTCATAGCGATGAAAGATTTGTTACTGTGGAACTAACTATCGGCCGAATGAAGAAGAAGTCTCATCGATAGGAGGTATCGGATAGACTTAGTGTTTGGTAAAATAGTTCCAAAAGTTACTGATAGCATTTTTCTTGCTGATAGGCCAGAAGCGTGGAGCCACCCATCAGCGAGAGTCGTGATGTCGGAGTGACACATTCAAGGAAGACCAATGGTGTTTTTCTGGCCGATAGGCAAAGACTATTGAACCTCACCTTGTTCATTCCTCAACATATTGGTATCAGAGCCCAAAAAGATCTAGGTGGCAAGTCGAATTGAGGATTTGCAGGAGTGTTGGGTGTTGTCTGTGAATAGTGTATGTCAGACAGAGAAAGTGAAGGAGAGGCTAGCAATATGCCTCCAAACGGGATGACCATCGAAGTGGTCAAGAAATTTAAGGAGATGGAAGAGATGATCAAGATTGGAGTCAAGGAAACACTCCAGGTTGAGTTGAAGGCACTGAAGATAAGAAAGAAATCGGATGATGAATTTGATGGAGAGGAAGAAGAAGAGGAACAAGAAGAGGCAGAGATACTGGCTAAACAAAAGCATTTCCTGGAAGCCATTAAGGCTATTGGCAAGGAGTCTTCGGAGGCTCAGATAGATATCCCCATGTTTAATGGAAAGATAAATGCTGATGAAGTCATGGAGTGGATTGAGGCTCTAAACAACTATTTTGAGTACAAAGAAGTTCCTGAAAGTAAGAGAGTTAAGTTTGCAAAAACTAAACTCAAAGGTGCTACACTTACATGGTGGAATTACACCCAAGGAGAGAGGGTAAAGAATGGGAAGAGTATGACCTCTTCATGGAGCAGAATGTTGGAGAAGATCAAGTCCCAGTTCCTTCCATTTGACTACGAGGTGCAGATATATAGGAAAATGCAAAACCTCAAGTAAAAAGATATGGATGTAGCTACTTACACCGAGGAGTTTCACAAATACACTCTTCGTTGTGGGTACATGGAGGATGAAAGAGCCAAGGTAGAAAGGTATCTAAATGGTTTGAGGTTCAATATTCAAGATGAGATAAGTTTATTGACCCCTGAAACCGTGGAAAAATGCTTTCAAGTAGCATTAAGAGCTAAAGAGAAGCTGCAGAGGAAAGGTGAGAAACAAGGTAGAGGAAGAGGTGGCAAAAATTTTAGAGGTAGAGGCAGTTTTGGAAGAAGAAGTCCTAACCAGAGGCCTAATGGCGAGTCTAGCCAAGGAGAGCAAGTTGGGGACTCAAGTCGCAGAGGGGGCTATCGAGGAAGAAGGCCTAATGGAAGAGGTGGGACAAATGGATCAGGTAGAGGATCCAAGTTCACCAATATGAGATGTTATAATTGCAATCAAATAGGGCACCCGACTTACAAGTGTCCAGAGAAGGCCTCAACTTCTCATGGTGATGAGAGAAGAACCACAATGACCTAAGAGGATGCAGGGAGTGTGACTTCTCCCAAAGTGAATTTGACATTAAAGATGGGAGAAAATCTGATGATCAAGAGGGCGCTGCTCAAAGAACCAATGCAGACTGAACTGTCACAAAGAAGAGCTTTGTTTAGAGTTAACTACAAGATCCAAGGTAAGGTTTGTAAAGTCATTATTGATTCTAGTTCTACTGATAATATTATATCTTTGGAAGCAGTAGATAAATTGAAATTAGAAAAGATGCCCCATAGCTATCCATATAGGGTCAGTTGGTTAAACAAGGGACAACATATAGTCATCAATGAACAAGCATGGGTAGAATTCAGTATTGGGGGGTATAGAGACAAAATTTTGTGTGACATTCTTCCAATGGATGCTTGCCATCTTCTACTGGGTAGACCATGGTAGTTTGATAGAAAGGCTCATCATGATGGGGAAAAGAATGTTTACTCATTCCAAAAGGATGGTGTGACTTATAGGATACAGTCATTAGTAGAAGGGGATCCACAACATGTAGGGTCTAGTGTAATGTTGGTAGGAGAAAAGGAGTTCCTTAAAATAGTAGAAGAATCAGGTGGAGTAGGTTTTGCTCTGGTTGTGAAACCTAAGGAGAAGAAAACATAAAATATGAGAGAGATAGGACCTAGGGAGGTCAGAGAACTACTTGAGAGTTATAAGGAAGTAATTGCAGTAGATATACCAGACTTACTACCACCTATTAGAGATATTAGCCATCAGATTGATCTCATACTGGGAGCTGTACTTCTCAATAAGGCAGCCTATAAGATGACCCCTCAATAGAATGAGGAGATAGCCAGGCAGGTTCAAGAACTTTTAGACAAGGGATTAATAAGAAAGAATTTGAGTCCATGCGCAGTCCCCACTGTTTGGCACCAAAGAAAGATGGGAAATGGAGACCGTGTACTGATTCCAGGGCAATAAATAGGATAACCATCAGATACAGGTTTCCTATTCCTAGGATTGAAGACCTAATGGATTATTTGGGGGGTGCTACATATTTCTCTAAGATAGACTTGAAGAGTGGGTACCATCAAATAAGGATAAGAGAAGGTGATGAATGGAAAATAGCATTCAAAACCAATGAAGGGTTATATGAGTGGCTTGTGATGCCTCTTGGTCTTTCAAATGCCCCTAGCACTTTTATAAGACTAATGAATGAGGTGCTGCAGGAGTTCATAGGGAAGTTTGTGGTAGTCTACCTTGATGATATCTTAGTGTTCAGCAAGAGCAAGGAAGAACACTTGAAACATTTGGAAATAGTCTTAAAGAGGCTGCAAGACCAGAAGCTGTTGATAAACTTGGACAAATGTGATTTCATGAAACAAGAGTTGATCTACTTGGGTTTTCTCATTTCCAAAGGTGATCTGAAGATGGATCCTTCAAAGGTGAAGGTTATTCTGAATTAGCCCACGCTTAAGACAACAGGGGAGGTAAGGAGTTTCCATGGTTTGGCCAAATTCTATAGGAAATTCATTAAGAATTACAGTGACATCTGTGCACCTATGTTGGAAACCATCAAGGGTGGTTGCAAGGTGAAGTTTGTGTGGACGAAAGAAGCAGATAGGAGCTTTGAGAGTTCGAAACAAAAAGTTGCTAAATTCCATGTTTTAGTGTTACCTGATTTCAATAAGGTTTTCACAATTGAATGTGATGCAAGTGGATTGGCCATAGGAGTAGTGTTGAGCCAAGAAGGCAGACCAGTAGCCTCTTTCAGTGAGAAATTGAATGAAGCTAAGAGGAAATATTCCTCTTATGATTTAGAATTGTATGCCTTGGTACAAGCTCTGAAAAAGTGGAGGCATTATTTGCTTCCCAAATAATTCATTGTGTACACTGACAATCATGCTCTCAGTTTTTTGAATGGACAGGAAAAGCTCAACCATAGACACATGAAATGGGTGGAAAGTCTTCAAGCATACACCTTCACCATCAAGCATAAGAAAGGGATAAAAAATAAGGTTGCTGATGCTTTAAGCAGAAGGGTGTTGATAGTCCAAGAAGTGCAGTTGCAAAGCATGGGTGTTGAGTCACTCAAGGAATTGTATGAAGAAGATCAGGATTTCAAAGAAATCTACAAGGTATGCAATGAATTTGCTAATACTTTTCATAGGGAGTTTTCAGATTTTACATTGCAGAATGGACTATTGTTCAAAGGATGCCAGTTGTGTATCCCTAAATGCTCAATGATGGATAATATTGTGAAGGAAAAACATAGTGGTGGTTTAGGTGGACATTTTGGTTTGAATAAGACTTTAGATCTGGTAAGGAGATTTTATTTCTAGCCAAGAATGCAGTCTGACATCAGAAAATTTGTTGAAAGTTGCATAGTATGCCAAAGAGCAAAAGGAGTCTCGACCAATGCAGGATTGTATCAACCTTTGCCAATACCCAACATGCCTTGGGAATGTTTGAGTATGGATTTTGTGATGGGGTTACCCAAGATAAGGGCAGGTTGTGACAGTATGCAAATGAGGAGAAAATAGAGTTAATGAGTTGTGATTCAAGCCCATCATATGTTATTGGCGATAAATTTTCTGCTTGGGATGTGATGATTCATGGTGACCCCAACCTCTTTGACATTGAGTCTAAGTTGTCAAAATGTGGTTGTGTAGTTGCTGGAAATTTCATTATAGTAGATAAGAGAGGAGGTTTCAAGTTTGTTCCTTATGAAACCATGAAGGAAGAAGGACCTAATTGTGACATCTACTTGTTTGACAATCCATCCCTTGGATTGAATGGTGTTCTAACTTATGCTAATTCTTCTTCGGGGTTAGTTTTGAAGATGGCAGTTACTCCATGTCCCTTAGTGGTTGATGCTTTCATGGATGGGGTACAAGAGATTTTCAAAGAAGTCACCAATTCCCATGATGAGCAAGATGCTATGGATGACACTTGGAGTTATGATGTATACCTTTCTAGGTATGTTGGAAATCATTCTTGGTTGATTTTCCATGTTTGGGATCCTCAACAAGGATTGACAGAGCTCACTGGGAATGGCTGGAATGATCCTTGTAGGGATAAGTCCATCGAAATATCAAACATGTTAGTATTGTTCCTTTCTTTACCAACTATTTGGTGATTACATTTGCCCTCTTACTAATGCATTAGAGAGATTTTGAGTAAGGAGTGGAGAAATGAACGAATGGCTACTCTTGGGGGTGTTCCATGGCAAGGAATGGGTCATATTTTCAGTCTTGAGCTTGTTGTTTGGTTGCAGGCTAGCCACCTCACATATTTGTTTGCTCTCATTCAAGAGAGTTGGCACATTATTTCTTGCCAAGGAAGTAAAGGATTTCAGTTGGAGATGACATGTAAGTGTTTCCTAGCCACTTCTAAGGTGTTTTTGTGCAAAATAATGCTCATTTCACATGCTTGTTCTTGGAATCTTCACTGGTACTATTGTTGTCCCTTATGTAAAGTACTAAAATCTGCATGTACTTCGCTGATTTCAGTTTTGAACAGCAATGATTATTTGTTACCTCAGACCTTCCTAAATCTGAGAGCTCATCTTTTGATGAATTGTGAGGTAAATTATGATAGTTTACTCACAGTTTTGGTCTAGGACAATGATCTTCCACATGCTTTGGTTCATCGTTCAGAGACTCTGGGAGTTGGAACTGTGAGGGATTTCACAAGTCCTATTGATAATATCAAAACAATTCAAAGGAGGCATGTTAGATCCAAGCAATGTTTGGGTGAGTTGGATGAATTCTTGGAAAGGATTGTTTTCCTTTTTGTAAGAAGTGTGGAGATGATGATGATTGTTGTTATGACATAGCATGATGCATGGTATTTGGGGGCTCACAAACCTCCTAGATTGATTTGGGATCTTGGAGTAGTATTATTCAGGATGGATCTGATGGTTATGTTTGATGAATTGCTTGAGGCAAAGCAAATTCGAGGAGGACAGACTAGTGTAATGCTCCTTTTTTGGCACATAGACCTTTTGTGCGCATTATGCTTGTTCCTAGTCCTTTAGAGGCTATTCATCATAATTGAGAGACCTCCAATGTTCGTGGAATGGCCATGGATCAATTTTTTAGAGCAATTGATGTTGGATTTGAGCTCAGTGATGTTTGATGATGACAGAGCATCTTTCAGAAGTTTTTTCGGCTTCTTGGATAGCTCTCCAAGATTCTTGGAGGAGCCATCTATTTTTAGAAAGTCACTTGGATGGTGTCATTATTCATCTCAAACCATATGGAGCATGTTGGTACAATTTATTTGGCATTTCGATGAAGTTTGAGATTTTCCGCAAAAAGCTAGTATTTTAATGAGCTAACGATTAATTATTTGCACTTAGACTTATAAGTTGGAAAATAATTATAAAGTGCAAGGGTATGATAGCTCATTGGAAAGGGGAAAAGTCACTTTTTTACTTAGGCACATAAAAGTGAGAGCTAATGTGGTGAAATATTGGAGTTTGAGGGGAAAAGTATATTTTTCTATTTAATAATTTATTTTATTTTGCAAACTTCTAAAAAGTGTCTATATAAAGGGGTTGAGAGCTCATTTTGTTCTTTATGCTGGAAATTGTATTGTTACTCTACTGGATTGAACCTGCGTGTTCTTCCTTTCCTTCATGAGGACGAAAACCCTCTTGAAGAAGATCAATTTTGGTGGTGAAAGATCCAACCTAGCTGGTTTGAGGTGATTTCATCCAGGAATCACATAGAGCTTCATGGAGTTTGATGTTTACTGACGGAGTTTGGATTAATAGTAGTTTATTTTCAATTGTGTGGGTTTTTAATAGATTTATGGTGATTGATGTTTGGGTTTTATTTGATTTTTTCTGATGTACCTTGCTGGTCGTACTTCCTCTACAGGTTGTACCTCTTGGAGTATGCATATATCATGCTTGAGTTGGTTGCAAATCTTTGTCATTGGTAATTCTGAGTACTCTTGGGCGCCTTCATTCCAAGATTTTGAGGACTGTTTCTTGTAGATTTGAGACTTCTGTAAGGGGCCATACTACTATTGTTGGGTCATACAAAAGATGCCAGGCATGTGAGTTTCCAAGCTGGTCGTTGGGTTTGAAGGAGCTAAGAGACATTCAAAATGGGTGCCATGAATGATAGATGGAGGATAGATCAGATTGGAAGAAGTATTTAATGATTTACTTGCATTTTATGAAGAGGTGGGTCTTCTTTTGGCTATTGTACAGCAGCAACTGAGCCTTTTCTGAGTGCAATTCATCACAACATGGGTGCATATGGTATATATCAGTTTGATATGCTTTCCTTCATACTTATATGATTTGCATTTACTTTATGCAACCTAGATATCAGTGGACATTTCAACATCTATGTTAGTGGAACTAATCTTGTGTGTTACAGCCTATTGTACTTCATTGTAACTTTCTAATGCAAACATTGTAATGGCTTTCCACTAAACAAGTGGATGTGCCAGTGAGATTAGTTTCCTTTTGCTTTGTAATGGCTTCCCATTGAATAAGTGGATGTGCCTTTTCTCTTAAGTAATTCATAGCTCAGGTTCCCACTGAATAAGTGGATGCACCTAGTTTTACTTTTCTTATACTCCCACAGAATAAGTGGTTGCCCACTGCATATGTGGATGTTTACATTTCACGCGTATTCCCACGATTAAGTGGATGCCCAATGAATAAGTGGAAGTTGTTCTCATTTGCTGGTTTTGGTTTGAAATGCTAACTCAGAAGCACTTGCATGCTCTCACCTTGCCCACATCAGGATCTAGGTGATCAGAAGAGTGTGGAAGAATCAGTGCTACTCTTAACTTTTAGTGTTGATATCTGTTTCAAAAAAATCAGGGCAACTTATTACACTTTTCCTCTCGACCTCACCCTTAATCACGACAGGGAGCATGCCAGGGGCAATGCTCTTGAACCTTCCAAATTCATATAGTCAATCAAGAAGAATAGGCTTACCTCTTGACAATCAAAGAAGCTGGTGGTTTTGCATGGTTCCTTGCGACTTCATGATTGATAAATTTATGAGTATCATTGGACTCCAACTGCATGTTGGGATGTTGATCCTAAAGATGCCACACAGGTTGATGAGGAGGAGACACATGAGGGATTGGTTGGGGTCCCATTGGATGAGGTAGTCCCTTATTGTGGTAGTAACTCAGACTTAGACTTCAATTTTGATGCAGAGTTAGCAAATGTTGATTAGGGGTGATGACATATTTTCTATGTTTTTGTCATTTTGTAGTTGAAACGTGCAGCCTTTGGATATTTTGTTGTAATTTTTATATAATATATATGCACATTGATAATTAAAGCAATTAAATTTTGTTAATTTGTTTGTCAATTCATGTGAAATCTCAATCAACTCTAATGTTATGTATTAAGGTTCTACAATGCATATGATAAATGCCTTATCAATGTTATCATATGAATATTTAAAATTTCTTATATTTTTAAATAATCATCCCCTGCCATCCCCTAAAAAATGTCCTCCCAAAAAATCTATCCCAAAAATGCATTCCCCCATCCCTTGTTATCCCTATCCCAAAAACTTGGTGTAACATAGATTAGTATCTAGTTATCACTTATGCACCATGCATTATGCATTATGCAATGCAATGTAATCATCAATATGAACATAAATGAAAAAAATCTATATTCCAAATTCATGGACTAAAGTCTCATTTTTATTTGCTCTCTATATTTATATGCTATTAAAATGCCCTTAAATTAAAAAAAAATGATAGGTTTTTCTCTCTCTTTTTTGGGGGGTTTTCTATGTTTTTTGAGAATCTAATTTTTTTATACTTTTGGTTTGTTGATTTTTTCCCGAAAGATTTTAGTTGCTATGGTCCAAACTCTTTATACAAAAAGGTACAACTCTTAAGAACAAATTATCCTTAAGAAGTTGATAAGGAAGAATTCAAAATTTCATGTAGAGAAAGATTATCTAACTTTTAAAAGTGTTTAGTAGTAAAAAGAGGGTTTTCCAATTTCAAGGGTTTATGTAGAATCCCCCTTTCACTACAAACATTCCAAGGGCTTTTCAACCGAGTGCTTCTCCTATCGAGAGGAGAGTCATCTATCAGGTTGGGTTGCCACAAGGGAAGCTGGGAAGTTTAGAAGTTATCACACAAGGTTGCCAATTTATGCCTTAATGCTCTAGAAACCCTAATTTAACCAAATAGTAAACAAATCTATGAATTACGACAAATCCTACTGAAATCAGATAAAGGGCAAAGAACCTTAACTCACTATTTTTCACAGTTTGGAAAATGGAAAAGTTGGGGACAATGGTGATGGCACCCAAGTCCAAGGTACAAGTTTTTCCACAAAGTCTCGATCTCCTTTTGACACTGATCTCCACTATATCTTCAGTTTCTAGAAATTCAGATGCAAAGGACAATGTTGAGAGTGCCCTAATCCACTAAGGAATATTCTTCAGAATGTTGGAAACTCTTCAGATACTAATTATCATTGTTAAGTCTATTTTGGCAGATTCAAATGCGGAGGACAATGTTGATAGAGCCTGTGTCCCAAAATATCACACAATGTTCGCTTCTTTTCGAATCCTGGATCTATAATGTCCTCCAAATTTCCCTACAACTCCACTTTCTCCAGATCCAATACCTGTAACTTGCAATCACAAGGAGTGTGGGAGGGGGTTGTGGTGTTTAGAGGCTTGCCTCGGTTAAGCCCCAAAGAGACATTCAAGTCTTCCAAATACCGTTGTTAGATGAGAGTGTGTATCCCATAGGATAGAGGCAAAAATCCAAATGATAATGATAAACAAACACAATAGATGTCACCTTGATGATGAAGCTCTCATGGAAGGAAGATGCTATTCAATGCCATGAGGAGAAGATGTAATCTAACCTGCAAACACAAACACAATAACAATGCTCTACTCTATAACACAATGAATGCCTTGATCACTTTAGCATAAGCTCATGAATCACAATGTCCATCTAGTTTGCAAATGATAACCTAAACATGCTTATATATGCAACTACTAAGATTCCCGCCAAGAATTCATAATTAAAACTTATGATGTCGGCCTGAGACCCAAATAATGATCACAAAACTAACATTTGAATTTAGGGCAGACCCAAAATAAGGCTGGAATAGGGCGCTAGTGCCCAAGTCCACCCCCTTATTTTTGTTCTGGGATCATTAAATTAGCACCCTCTAGGTCCTATTTGTCACAAGACCCAAGGGTTTTCTCATCGGGATTCCAAATTAACATGCAAGATGCTCTAAATGCAATCTAAAGACCGGGAGCTAAACCTTAATAGGAAAAAGCCCCCCCAGGGGGCATTTTTCTGACATAACAAAAAGAAATATAGATCACATACAACCTAAATGATACAATTATAAAGCACCCTAAAAAATATATAATTGTTCCTTACAACCTCAAAAATCTTAAAAGAATAGTTCAACTGAGATTGACATACTCACCAAGCTCAACAAAAAAATCAACATAGGGGGATATTAGATGATTAAGCAAAAGAGGGTACTTAAGCCTCCAAACACAAAGAAGCCTTAACAAGTATCTTACTCAAAATTCAAATTTTCAATGTAGAAGAATATTATCTAGATTTTAAAAGAAATTTAGATCCTATATAACCTAAATGATACAATTATAAAACACCATATAGAAACTATAATTATTCCTTACAACCTCAAAAATCTTAAAAGAACAGTTCAACTGAGATTGACATACTCACCAAGCTCAACAAAAATCAACATAGGGGCATACTAGATGATTAAGCAAAAGGGAGTAATTAAACATCAAAACACAAAGAAGCCTTAACAAGTATATTACTCAGAATTACAAATTGCATTCTTGACAATCAAACTTTTAATTTGGGGCCAATAATAAAATGACCTATGCTTTATTTAAAGTTATTGTACCTAATTTTTCCTGAGAGAGAACATTGATTGATATGTCTTTCTCAATAGAAAGTGCCACATCGTGGCTAGCACCTGCCTTTAATTTGCTATTGTAATTTAGTTAGTTTGTGAAAATAAATTTGTACAAATAGCATTACAAAAGACTTATATCATTGTAATATTTTTTTTTATAAAATTATATTGTAATAATACATTTTGAAACATGAAAAAAATGGATAAAATCAACAACTAGTAATTAAACTAATAAGTCAACCAAGAACAACCATGGGGATCGTGGTTTTCATTCCCATGGCCCCTTACCTTAGACTTCTAGGGACTCTATTGCCTATGGAGGATGGTCCTAGCCCTCCCAACCACCATCTCCTAGGGGGGGTGTTGGCTAGCCTAACACATGCACGTTTCTTCATCTACAGCTTGCTATTTCTCTGGTCTGTGTTCAACAAACCCTCGAGGAGAATGAAGATGGTACCGATGCTCTCACTGGTTGGGAACTGATTGATGATGCCACCCCTAGAGATGTTTGAGGGAAGCCTGATGATCAGGATCCTCCTCCCTCTACTAGCATGACACTAGCTATTAAGTTTTCTATGGGATTGGCCCTTTGTTATTTTGATCATCTTTGTTTAGGACTTTGTCCTTTTAGACTTTGTGGGGGTGTCACCTTACCACCCTATCCTTTTTTTTGTGAATATTGTACTATTTATCTCTTATTAATATAAAGTTAAATAGGTAACATTTATTAAAAAATTAATTTAAGCAAAATACGAAGAAGCAATGTAATGGATGAGCAAGGCAGTAGAAGGGGAAACAAATAACCTAAAAGAGGGGGAATTTGTCATAAGGACACAACGGATGCAAATTGATGCCTAAACTATTGCAATTTGTGTTCTAGAAAAGGGTTTTTTTCTCCGAAGGGCAACAAAGGAGCAGATGCTAATAGTGGATTTGCACCCGTGCTGCATAAGGGTTTTTTGAATGCTTATACTCATATGTCAAAGGTTGCAATAGGAAAATCAAAACGGTAGTTGAAGAAACCACCGCCAGCTATAAGGGTTTATAAGGATTGTAAAAAATTATCAAACCCTTTCCATTCTTACAAATATTTCGGTAGACTAAATGATTTTAGCCAATCCATCTCTTTCCCATGTATTGATTGAGTGAAATATTGCTTTGCAATCAAGATTAGACAATGTTGGACCCATAACCTGTAATGTGGAGATGGCCACTCCTCAGCCAAAAATTTTAGATGGTAAGGAAGCTTCTACATAGAACAATCCTCCCCCCTCATTCGGAGATGTTTCTTTGAAGTTAGCAGATGTGGTACCTGAATTTTTTGTTCTTGATGACCATATAATTTTGACTAAAGATAATTTTTGGTCTAGTGCTACATGGAGAGGAAGATGTCCTTTGAGGATTTATCCCTCTAGTTACACTTTGCCTTGAATGATATTGCGGAAATTTCCTTGTCTCAGCTAGGGAATGACTTTTTCTTGATCACTTTTCAAATGTTTATGGATCATGAGTCTATGAGATGTAAGGATACCTAGTTTTTTGGAAGACATGTTTTTGTGTGCTCTCGGTCCTCCCTTTTGGAGCTAGCATTTGCCTCACTATGGTGCCACTATGGATCATGTACAACATAGGATAAAACTTTATAGTGAAAATGTATTGAATAGTTTAAGCATTCAAGTAAATAAATAGTGATAAATCATATATGAACAAGAAAATGATTATAGAAAATATATGCAAACCATTATATGCAGAAAAATGGATCAAAGGACAATGGAAGATAAATGCAATAAACCCAATAACTTCACCTTCAAACCAAATCCTCACACTTCGATAGAACGAAGTAGATGTGCCCTAATCTACTAGATATGTTCTCTATGATATGATGGATAGAATGAGATGTTGATTGCTCATGATTTTTGCAGCATAATGATAATATGAGGATGATGGATATGAGGATCTAGAATAATTTCAACAGCATGATGTTGTATGAAGATGGATCCCCAAATGGCTTGGGTAAGTCTTGATTTATAGGAGACGAGGGATAGGAATGGATGGCTAGGATTAGATTAGTGATGGATGACTAGGATTAAGTGAGACATGGATCAAGGCTTAGAGTTGTAGTCATGTGACAAGTATCACATGAGGGTTGAATGAGAGGTATTAAGTCAAGGGGCTTCCTTGTAATAAAGATTAGGAGTCTTCTAGAAGCTTCCTTGTAGTAAGGATTTCTAGAAGCTTCTAGTCATGTGAGAATAAAGACAAATGAGAAATTAAATAATAACTTTTAAAAAAAAATTCAAAGAGGCCTAATGTGGAAAACATTAATTAAATAAATCTTTAATTTATTTAACTAATTTGGATAGAAGGGATTAAAAAGGTGAAATAATTTAAATAATAAAATTATTTAAATTATTTGGTGAGAGATAATTTAAATAAATATTCTATTTATTTAAATTGGAGGATGGAGGAAAGTGGGAATTAATTAAATAAATACAAATTATTTAATTAATTGGCTAATGAGGACCAATGGGATTGAAATTGGATTAAAAGGGATTAGTTAAATAAATATGATTTATTTAACTAATTAGGTGATGGAATAGTTATGTAAGGGTCTAGGACAAAATGTGTCATAAGATGTCTCAAGGTGGTATCGACAAGGTGATGTCACAAGACGTGTCAATTTTAAGTGTCTCGATTTTGCCCCTCTTTGAGATGATGTTGTGACTAAGAGAAGTAACATCATTTCAAAGAAGATAAGGTATGGATGGAAGGAAAAAAAGATGCCTTAGCCACTTGAAAGAGTGACAAGGAGGAATGGATGAAGGGATGGGATGATGATGTAAGGATAGGATGATGGCCCCTCAAGAGGATAGGTGGGTTAGAAGAACACGGGTATGCTCTCGAAATGAAATGAAACAACAAAGGATAGATAAAGAGATGGAGAATGTAAGAAAAAGGATGGATAGAAGTGGATGAATGATACATTATGCTGCATGAGGTGAGCAACCATATAGTTTGATATAGCACTAGACATTATGCACCAAGATATAAAGACCAGAGTGACGATGTAAAGGTATAATATGACCTTAGAAGGTATGTAAAGTCCAAATGCATAGGAGGTATGATATGACCTTAGATGTAAAGGTATGCAAAAAGATATTCCACCATATACAAGATATGAATATTATCTGGAGTAATAAGGATTTGATACAAATGCAATAAAAATGATAACACACACAAGCAAGCAAGCATGCACAAATGATTAAAAAACAAATAAGGTATTACCCATGTCAAGCAATAAACTGATGATTTATTGATTGATTGGATTGGATGATGATGATTTGATTTGATTTGATGATACCAGTGTTGTTGGCCATGTGAAGTAACACCATGATTTGATTGATAAGGATAGCGTTTCCACATTGTGGGGAATGATATATCCCTAGATCAACACACGGATGTGGGAATTATATATCCCATTGATGATTGATTGATGATGTTTGATTGATTGATTTGATTTGATTGGATTGATCGATTTTGATGTGGTTTACAATGAGGCTTAGATCAAGACCATGGATGTGATTGGATAATTTGGTGAGATTGATTAGCTAGATTGGTTGGATTAAAGATGACTTGCATTTGGTTTATTGCTTGGGTTTTTTAAATATTTGAATTTCTTTTATAGTTTTTAATTTTTATGATGTTTTTGGATTTTGTTGGTGATATTTTGATTTTTTTTGTATTTTTGGGAATGTTTAATTTTTTTGGATTTTTAAATTGTTTTGGGATGGCATTGGATTACAATTTGGATAGCCTAAATTCTAGATACCAATGACAAGGGAAAACCAAGTCTAGATGCAAGGATGGAGGTGGGATTGGATGAATGGATCAAAGGATGGGTGATAGTAAATGAGATGCAAAACTCATGATAGATGGATGGATAAGAGGATTGGCAATAGTAAATGGGATGAATGAATCATGATAGATGGATGGATAAGAGGATAGGAAATATTGTATGGAATGGAAGACTCATGATAGATGGATTGATAAAAGGATAGGCATTAGTAGATGGGATGGATGGAAGATTTAAGATGTGATCTCCAAAGACTATGTCACATAGGAATAACATGCCCCATTCTAGGTGTAATGCTTAGGGTTTTACATGACAAAGCTTATGACAATAGGATGATAGGATTAGTTGGAAAAGATGAGGTATATCAAGAGATGTCCAAAGCATTTTTCAAGATTTTTCCCCTATGTCTTTACCAAGATCAAAATAAGGGAAGGGAGGATGGATGGATTTAATAGGATAGGTATGTGGGTATAGTGGATAAGGATGGTAGGATGAGATGGAAAGTGATAGGATGGGAAATGATAGGTTAGATGAGACAATGTTCCCCCAATTGTAAGTCACACAGATAATCAACCTACACATGACGCCTATTTGCTAGGTTTTCATCATGGTAATTATCCAAGGCACCACCACAATGGTTTTCACCATTGGACAAAGGGATTTCTCTTTACTATTTTGATTTTTTTTCTTTCTTTTTGGAATATTTGGATGGGATAGGTGTATATGGATAAGAGGGACTCAAGCATTTAGTTCCATGAAAGGTGATAGTCCCATTAGAGATGGATGCCACACATGGACCATGTCAAATGTCATTATGCTCATAGATGTTGGGAGGGGATTGCATGAGAGGTAGATGGAGTAGGTGGATAGTGGATTATGAAAGGTTTATGCAAGGATGGATTGGATAGGGGATTATGGATGGAAGGATAGTGGAGTATGAGGTGGATTATGTATGGAAGGATAACTTGGATTATGATATGGATTATGTATGGAAGGATAATGGATTATGGATGGAAAGATAGTGGATTATGAAAGGTTTATGCAAAAGCATGGACCATAAGGATATGATGGGTGAAATATGTGGGATAGTGGATGAAAGATGGGGAGATGGAGGTATGTGAGAATGTTGTGGAATGGAAAGGAACCAAGACCCATGGTTGCACACACCGAATTAGATTTTTAAGATTTTGATTGGAAGTGGGTGTAGGAAGTAATGGTGATGTTTGCTTAGGGGATGATTGATGTAGGAATTTAGGTACCCACATAGACTTAATATTTTTATGATTTTTACATTGCGTGTGGGATGAAGGAGTTTGGGATTTTTGAATGGATTGGATTTTTGGGATGTGGATGCTTCATTCGACTTGATTTCTTTTTGCTTAGGGACCCAAACCATTTTAGTTTTGGACTTTTCTTTTGGAGGCATGAGCTTATATAGCTTTTTGGATGGATTTTGTTTAATTGGTTAATGAAGGTTAAAGATGTTAGGGATAACCTTGACTCTAAGTTTAATTCATACCAGACACAAGTATGACTAGTATAGTCAAAGTTGAGTTTGTTCCTTAAAACAAATTTTTGTTAAATATTGATGAGCAAATGATTTTTTAATAAAGACCCTTTGCAGATTGATTAGTTGATTTTGAGTTTGATAGTACAATCCCTCATTGCGTAGTTGAAGCTAATTTTGTGTTTTAAAATAAACATCAGTTAAATATTGATGACCAAGTGATTTGTAAGTAGAGGGGTTTTGTAGATTGATTAGTTGATTTATGAATGTTTAAAGTACAGTTGATAGTAATTAGTTAAAGAAAAATATTGATTGTTGTAATTACTTTACAACACATGGATGAAAGTATAGTTGATAATAACGAATTAAAATTAGAAGACAATTTTATTTGGCTGGTGAAGATCATAAATATTGGTACAATATTTAAATATTATATTAATTTAAAATTATAAGAAAATTAATAATTGTAAAATTATAAATAATTTATTGGTTCTACAAAACTAAACATATATATATATATTAAAACTAAAAATAAATTCAACCAACAAAATAATTTTTAAGTAGATACAAATAGTTCTTCAAATGAAAATAAAGTAAAAAATATAAATAAAATAAAATAATTGTGAAATAATTCTAAAGTAAAAGGCCTCCCCTCTAAATATCGACAAAGTTATCTTAGGACAAGACAATAATTTAACAATGAAAAGTTATAAACAATTTAACAATTTTATAAAAATAAAAAATATAATTATTCAATTATGAAAATTGTAAATAGATTTTGGCTCTACTGGGGTTTCTTGGCTTTGTGGTGTGTATGTCAAATTGCAGTTGTCTATAGGATATCTTTAGTGCTTGCATGTGTTTATTACGACATGCTTTCAATGGCTAGGCCTTAGAGTGTATTTTCACCCCTTTATATGGCCTCGACCTTTCATTCCTCCATAGCTACTGTTGTTGGAGCTGAAGGTTTGACAACAATGTCCCATGGCAACCCCTCTCAAACGCCCTTGGAAATTTGTTCCCAAGGTGTTCCATGAGGTACATCCTTTGAAACACCTCCAAATATTGTTCTTCCCATTCTGAAGTTTGATAATGCTTGTAAATGGCTAGAAAATTTTACTTTAATCAGATATTTTGTAGGAAGAGTCCATCCTAAAAGCATGCTTCAAGACTAGGTTGGAAGGGCTTGGACCCCACATGGGATTTGCCTGGACATTATGCAAAGCCTCACCAAGGGGTTTTTCCTTTTCTGTTTTGTTGAGGCTAACCATGCTGAGGTTGTCCTTAGCTGGGGCCCATGGCTAGTCCACTTGAGACTTCATTGTCTCTGATGATAACTCCTTTTGAGTCATTGTTTGGGTTGAATTTTTTGGTTTACCATTACCTTGCTAGAACTTCCTAAGCTAGATGACCTCCTCCTTAGGTTCTATACTTTGCATAGAATTTGAGAAATTATATTTGGCTCGTCCTCAACAATGGGTCTGTGTCGAGGTTGACCTCTCCAAACACCTCAAGGACTTAGTGGACATTCAGATTGGACTTGAACATGTTATTCTTAGTGTGTCTAGTATATCAATCTTCCTAACACTTGTTATCAGTGTCAGTCATCTGAACACAAGATTGAAGATTTCCCTTTGGCCTCTCAATGACCCGAACCCTCTACCCAACCCTCTTCTGGGCTACCAAATCTTGTAAAAGAAGAAGAAGGTTGATCTATAATGGTTTCTCGCAAAGCTAAGAAAACTAGCATTGCCAAGCCCTCCTCTAAGCCCACGATCTTGGGGGCTTTGGCTTTGATTGCTTCAAAACCCTTCGTTGCCAAAGTGCCAAATGCGATGACAATTTCTAATTCTCTACTAGCAGACTTAGTTGTTTATTAGCTGCTAGTTGTCACTGCCCAACATGCTTCCCCTCCTCTTGTGGGGTAGAGGAGGCCCTAAAGCTCGTCTGGGTGATTGGAGGATGGTGAATTTGTGCCTAGGCAATGGCAACCAGTGCAACTTACAATCCAAATTGGGAGCTTTGAGGCATCAGATGCGGTGTTATAGAACAATTATTCTGCTCTTGAAGGGTTGGATAATGAGTAAATGCCTCTCAATAATCATTAGATGAACTATATTTCCTGGAATGTATGAGGTCTTACAGACCTCCCATAGAAATACTCCATTCACGATGTTTGTTTTCAATTTCTAGGTTTATACATTCTTTGCCTCTAGGATGTCAAAGTGTCAGGTTTTTTGCTTTCTACAACTTGCCATGTTATTTGGCCCTCCAACCATTTTCTCTACAATAACCATGAAGTTGGTCAGAGTGGAGTTGTCACCTTTCTCTCTCCCGGGTGGCATCAACTATTGGTTGATCATCATGGATGTGATCCCAATAACCATGCACTATGGGCTCTTTTCAATGTTAATAATAATTCCTTTGGGATTATTAATGTTTATGCTTCCAATGATGCCATTGAGAGATCTTCCCTTTGGAGATGGATTGCCAATTCAATGCCTACCACCAATTGGGTTTTGTGCATGGATTTTAATATGATCAAGATGCTTTATGATAAATGTGGAGCCTTTCCTATGCACTGGACAATTAGTGAAAGAGAGGCTTGGTTCTTTATGCGTAATAAATTGGGTCTTTTCAACCCAACGCTAGTCACCACCATGATCATATGACATGGTACACTTGGAGCAATTTGAGAGCTACACCTAACAGGGTCTTAAAGTGGCTCGATTGGGCTATGTTATCATCTTAATCCTTCTTTACTTTTGCCAGCTATTATACCTTTCCAGTTGAGCCATTTTTAGATGTAGTCCTTTCTGGCCATTTCCCGATACGATTATGTGTCGAGTGGTAGATTTCCAAGCCCAAAGCAATGAAGAGTTAATTTTTTCTAAACACACCTCTTCTCAATCATAAAGTCACGTCAGCTCGCATTCAATGTGTCTGGAATTTGGAGTCGTGTCCTCTGCATGGTATAGAGTGGATAACTTGGTAGAATGATGCAATAAAATGTACTTTGTGGTTCCTCTACATTTATGGGAAGTAGCTTGCACGTTTTCATTGCTACTCGTACGAAGCCACCACTCAAGAGCTCAACCAAGCCACCACCACTTTGGAAGCTCAACTATTTGACTCTGTCACCCATCTTTAGGTGGCTTAGCTACAACAGTAGAAGCAGATTGTTGATGCTCATACAAGTTGTGGAGCCCAAATCAAAGCTCAACTTCATTGGATCAAGATTGGGGATAAGGTGATAAAGGAATATTTTCAAGCTTTATGAGCTCATCATACATCCCAATATATTAAGAAGGTTTGGGAAGGTCGACAACTCCGACAGGAGTTACTCGACATTCTTCAAGCCTTTGTTCAACACTATGAACATGTTTTTTTGGCTCAAGACTACACGCCTGCTCAATAGCTTGCCTTGCATCAATTGCTTGTTGCCATCCTCTGTTAGCTCTCTAATGCCCAACACATTCTCTATGACTAGATTCTCACTCAAGGTGATCTTAAGGAGGTAGTTTTTTCTATGGACAATGACAAAGCCCCTGGCTTAGATGGCTTCCCATGTGAATTTTACAAATCCTTTTGGGATACCGCAGGTAGTGACCTACATAATGTTTATCTCGAAGCCATGCAATTTGGTTCATTGGGAAGCCTAATTAACAAAGGTAATATTAAGTTTATACCTAAGGCTAGAGATCCCAAAGATATCAATAGCTGACAGTTGATCAAGCTATTGAATGTCTCCTACAAGATCATTGCTAAGGACCTGGCTCTCAAGCTTTGCTCCATGCTTCCTTTGATTATCTGGCCTAAACAAACTGGTTTCCTCAAATCTAGATTTATTTTGGATAATATCATCACCATTTAGGAAGGGATGGAATGGGCACACTGCTCTCAACAACTTATCATTTTTATCAAGATTAACTTTTCTAAGGCTTATGACCGTATTGAATGGCCATTAATTTTAGCTATGTTGCAGGCACTTGGTTTTGGCCCTCGATTTATTCAAATGCTCTTTGCATATGCTTCTGTATGCATCACCATTTCTAGCCAATAATCTAATTCTTTTGGATTCTTTAAGTCCATTCAACAAGGTTGCCCCCTTGCCTCGTCTCTTTATGTTTTGGCTATCGAAGGCTTTGGTTACTTGCATAAGCTATCTCTCAGTCCCATGTGAAGGGGATTTCCCTTCCTAATTCTTCCTAGTATTTGGTCAATGGGAATTTTGCTGATGATTCTTTCCTCACTCTCTTTGAAGAGGAGAATAATGTCAAACAAGCGCTTCACTACCTAGACATTTTTTTCCAAGCTTTCGGCTCTAGCATTCAATGGTAAAAGACTCTATGTTATAGATAGTCCTTCCTTCCCAAACCAAGTTGGCTTGATTCATTTGGGTGGATGTGGATTAATCATGGTAAAATTTTCCACTTCTTGGGAATTCCTTTTTCTTTCCAAGCCTCTCCTTTGGAGCTTTGGTAGGTCATGATGACGAGAATTGAAAAGAAAATTCATTATTGGATCACCAAGCCTCTTTCTTTGGCTAGAAAATTTTAGATCTACTAAAAAATATTAGCTGGTACGCATGTCTATTATTCTTCTTTCTAGGTCCACTCCAAGGCCTCCTACTTGAAGATTGAGAAGCTCCTCAAGTATTTTCTTTGGGCTTCAAGTGAACGACATTATGGCTTCCATCAAGTGGCCTAGGAATTTTGTTTCCTTCCTCATGAAGCTGGAGGGCTTAGTTTGATTTCCATTCGCAGACAAGGTATTGCCTTGTGTGCTAAATAGATCATCAATGCTCTCCAAGGTAATGAAGATAACGTGGAAAGGCTTGGACTTAGGGACCATTCTCACTATGAGGGAACCTGTTACCATCCAAGGTACCTTTTCCATTAAAAGTATTTGGAAGGCTTGGGAAGACATTAAGCCCTAGATATGATGGGCAAGAGATGAATTCTGTAATGGTTTATCCATTAATCACTAGTCTATCTAGTGGTCTCCTATTCTTAGCTCTCAAGATAGGCCTCTAGCTAAATTGTCACAGATTCATGCTTTGAAGTTATTTAAATGGGGAGTGTGAGTTTTACTTGATCTCATTCATCGAGCCACCAAGAATTTCTTGTCTTGGGCTGGTTTCAAGCTTAAGTTCAAGCTTTGTAATTAGGACCATGAGACATTTCAGGCTGTTATTAATGTTATTCCTCCCTGGATGCTTCATAAGATATGAGTGAGATCTCTCAATCCCTAGTGGAAAGATTAGAAATGGTATCTAGACACCCCCTTTTAGAATTATAGGCCCTACCAAGACTATTCTTGGTTGACTCCACATTTGCATATGGTGGATCAGCTTAATCACCGCTGGCAGCTTCAGTCCTCTCATGGGACTTGGCATAGATGGTTCCAATGCATCTGGTTAGTAGTGCTAAAACCTAAATTGGCTCACTTTGCCTGGTGTATTTTATATCAAGGCCTTCCAATGGGGGCTCGTCTTGCTCATATGGGCATTCCCAACCCTCACTGTCCATTTTGTGGATAGATTGAGACTTTCAAGCATCTCTTTTGGATTTTCCCCTAGGCTTAGGAAGCGTGGAATTGGATCCATGATTTTTTTAGACCTTTTTGGCCTACCCCTTTTTCTTGGCATATGGTTTTGCTTGGAGATTGTCCTTGTCTCTCGCTCAAGTATACCTAAATTTGGCATGCTTTCAGGGTGCAAATTCTTTTTAGCATATGGAAAGATAGGATGCAACTCTTTTTTCTTAGTGTGTTGTTAATGTTCATTTTTATTTATACACTAAATCTATCATTTGCTCTAATGTTTTTATGCAAATCCAGGTGCAAGCTAGTAAATTTGTGTTGGAGGTTGTTCATCTTCAGGGGCTGTTGAACCATTGGGGGAATGCCCCTACATTGTTGCTAGGGTTTTGCCTAACCCTACCTCTCCTAGAGGTTGTCAATGTGGGCACAACCATTCAACCAAACATGATCATGGTGATCGTGGCTCTCACTCCCGTGGTACCTCACCCCATACTTCCAGGGACTTTACTGTCTGTGGAGGATGGTCCCAGCCCTCCAGACTACCCTTTTCTTCTTCTCCTAGGTGTGGGGGAGCTGACTGGCCTGACTTGGGTGAATTCCTTCATCTGCAGCTTTCCATTTCTCTGGTTCATGCTCAACAACCCCTGAGGAGAATCTTGGAGATGAAGATGATGCTCTCGCTAGTTGGGAGTTGATTGATGATGCCACCCTTGGATATGTGTCCAGGGAAAACCTGATGATCATGATCCACCTTGTACTGGCATGACATTATCTTCCTAGTGTTAGTGGGCTTTGCCCTTTGTTATTTGTCATCTTTGTTTAGGACCTAGTCCTTTTAGACTTTGTGGGCATGCCTTCATACCATCCTGCCCCTTTTTGTGAATATTGGACTATTATACTATTATTAATATAATGTTAAATAGGAATATTCATAAAAAAAATTCTAATTTTTTTAAAATTGTAAATAAATTTTATATATTGAAAGAATATAAAAAATAAAATCAAAACTAAAAACAAATAAAATAAATAAAACACTCTTAAATAGATTAAAATAGCTTTTCAAATAAAAACAAAGTTAACAATGCAAATAAAATAAAATAGTTCTAAAATAAAAGTAAAAGTATCAAGAATTTCAAATATTCTAGTCATATCAACCTAATCCTTATATATTGTGGGCTATATATTATTATTTGTTACCAATTTGGTAGAATAAATAAAAGTTATAACAATACTCAAATATTAAAATTAATTGTAAGTGTTAATGTAAAGTGTAAATTATATATATATATATATATATATATATATATATATATATATATATATATATATATATATATATATATATATATTACCAATTTGGTAGAATAAATAAAAGTTATAACAATACTTAGTATAGTGTTTTCTACAAATCCTATAATTAATTATAAGTGTTAATGTAAAGTGTAAATTATATTGAACAAAAGTCATAATTAATATTTTTTTGGATCTAAAACAAAAATCATTCTTAAAACTTAATCTAGATCTATATATTTAAAATATATACCGAAAATGCCAAAACTGCAAAACTACCGAATGGTTGCCAGGATAGGGTTCTAGGCTGGATGATGCAAAGCAGGGGGAGAGCTTTCTGGTGGCTGCCACAGTCATAGATGCAAAGGATGTATGCAGCTTGGATTCACAAGGAAATCTGGGGGATTCATATGGTGCATTAGCTTCCCCCTTCGCCTCTGCATCCACTTTTACCACCGATGCTCCTGCGGGTGACTCAAAGATTAGGGCATTGAATTCCTCCACCCACAATATCCCTCTTCCATCCTTGAAAGATCCATTGCATATAGATCAGGTTCGCGATGTTTTGCCTCCTGAGCTGAGGTCGGTGGAGGGCAAACCCTCATTTCTGGAGGCGGTTAAGTCAGGGTTTTCCTCTCCCCCAAAAGCTACACAAAAACCTCAGTTTTACACAGGTAACAAAAGGTTGGTTCAACACTCTCGTAAATCTTTGTCTCTGGAGTTTGATGCTTCTGTGTCGAAGGAGATGAGTGAAAATGAGAAATTCTTTTCCGACAATGGTTTAATTGGTAGATTTAATCGCCTTTGGCCCAGTCTTCTAGATCTGCATGATTGGATTTCAAAATCTTGGCTTCCTCTGATGAATAGCAATTTAGAAATTTACCCTAGTGTAAAAGGATTTTTCATTGTGGTTTTTGATTGCAGGAAAGACAAAATCACCATTATGAATTATATCTAGTCTTGGGAAGATAATTTATTGCAGCTGAAACCTTGGCATCCAAATTTCGACCCGTTTAATGAATCATTCATAGTTTTGCCTATTTGGGTGCACCTCCCAAATCTCCCGCTTCACTATTGGTTTGAATCATGTTTTACTGCCATTGGGAACACTCTGGATAAATTTGTGTATTCAAATGACAACTCAAGAAATCTTATTCGCACAACCTATGCCAGGATCTTGGTAGAGTTGGATACCTCCAAGGATCTTCCAGCTGAAATTGTTTTGAGGGCCAATAGACAGTGTTGGAAGTAATCTTTAGATTATGAAGGGTTAATTTTTAGGTGCAGGAGATGTTATGAAACCGGCCACATTGCTGCGGATTGCCCATCAGTTAAGCCCCAGTCAAATCGGGCGGTCTCCTGGTGGAAGGACTCTTCCCCTAAACATTATTCTATGATGAACTCTCCCAAACAAAATTTTTCTCCCACAAAGGTGGGCTCTAGGAAATAAAATGCCGAGGGGGATAACAAGATTTCTCTTGTGAGAAAGGTGATTCAAAAAGATGAGCCCTCTTTTGATTTTGTGGGGGAGCAGAACTTGTCTCAAGATGTACTAAAGGCTTAGATCTCTCAAATGCAAAGGTTATCAGCACTTCAAAAATGAGAGTCTCAGATGAATCTATGGGTCCCCTCATCTTGGGAGTTGAAAATACAGCTATGCAGTCTGCTTCTCCTCTTTTATAAGATCAAATCAATGGCCAGGACAAGGAATGGCACTTAGTGCAGAAAAGGAAAAACTGCATCCGCAAATTGGAGGAAATTAGGAGGAACTTGTAGTAGTGCTCTCACAGTTATTCTAGCGCCAAATCTACAATCAAAACTCAATAGGCAAGGGATGCCTTTTTGTAATCCTTAATTATTGATTTGGGTAGGGGTTGGGATTTTTTGTTGCTTTGGCATATGTAAAAGTTTCAAAATCATAGTTTGTTTTTGTGCCCACGCTTTTATGGGTTGTCAGGGTTTGTTATTGAATGTCTTTCAATTGATGCAAGCATTGTCGCTTGTTTATTGCACCCCTATTCTTAGGGCATGCTTTCGATTTAATTTTATTTTATATTTTATGGGGTACGACTCCCTTATGCCTATATTACGGATTAAAATTTTTTTTGGATCTATGTGAAACTTGTAATAAAGGCAAATGACATTTTTGTTAGTTTTATTAAATACAAAGTATCTTTCTCTTATTAACATTGCAAAACTAAAATAGATTAAGAAAATAAAACTTTTAATTAGTTTGACAATACAAATAATAATAACTTTTAACTAAATAAAATAACTTAAACTAATATCTTTTGATATTTTTTAGATAGATATATTTAAAATAATTTTTAAATAGTTCTACAGTAAAATAAAATAACTCAAAACAAATTTTAAATAGATCATCTTAAATATTGGTATAAATACAATATAATTATTTTTAAATTGTTTTTATAATAATAATTTAATATAAATATTGATATTAATATAATTAAATAACTCTTAAGCATATAAAAATAAAATAATTTTAAAGTTCTAAAGTAAAATAAAATAACCCTTAGGTAAATAAAATAACTTTTAAGTAAATAAAATAGTTCTTCAATAAAATAATATAATTTTTAAATAGTTTTCAGGGTAAAATAAAACAAGTGCCATGTAGTGGTGAGTACCTATCTTTGTAGTGTCGTAATAATAGTATGTGTTTTATATTTGATAGATGAGGTATGGCATAGCATTTTATAGATGAATAGATTATTGCAAGTTAAATGTATTACAATTTTACTAAGTTTGTGAAGATTATAGTTGTGAATGATTTATTAGTAAATAGTCTTTGTAAATTGATTAGTTGATTTTATACTTATGCTTGTTGCACATAGTAGCACTCAAAAATATCTCGTCATTCTAAATAGTAGTATAATCAACATGAATAAGGTACTTAGGTAAAGGTTCCACCAATATCCGCACATTTCTGTTTGAGTCATACTCCATCACTCCGTCTCTTTTAAATGAATATAAATTTCAAAGGCAATTACTAGACACCTTGAATACCATGTTTATTTAAGCTTCAAACTACTTCATATTTGTGTCTTTGTATTAAAGACCTCAATGTACTTAGATTGGCCTATCACATAAAAATTTTCATCAAGGAAAGCACCTTTGGAATAGTACATCCATGCTCTATTTATATCTGGAAGAGATTGCCACTTGCCTTTCTCTACACTATAAACTGTAGCTCCTCGATTAAAATTTTCTCCAGCAAAGTATATATTTTCTTGAGGGGATGTTGAAAAGGCATAGTGATATCTAGGGCTAAACATATCAACATCTAAACAAAAAATATCAATAAGTTAAAATGTAGTTGATTTCAAGAATTTAAAAAAAAAATGAAATTGATAAAAATTACAAACTAAAGACAACAAAAGGGTAAGTGCAAGAAGATAAGACTCCCCCCCTTTTTTTTGGTCTTGGATGAGAAATTGAGCATAGTTACACTTAAAATTTGGAGATGCAACCAAAACAATGTTCGTAGTGCTCCGAGTCTACTTTCTAAACTACTAATTTTTTTTGAAAATGGTATAGATTAAGGGGTTCAAAAGAGGGAGCCACAGAAATTGGTGTTGTTTCTGTCAAAAAAACATAACATAGCATGTTTTGTGGCTCCCTCAAAAGGTTAACTTTTTTTTTTGTATTTTTAAAATTGCTTCGGTGAGAAATTAGCTAACAACATGTAGTTTATGCCTGATTTTTCTGATAATTTTTTGATGAATATTTGATTTTTTACTAATTTTCAAAATGGACACATCCTAAAAATAGAATTTTGGCCGTCCTACCGTTATAAATTTTGAAAACTAATTGAATTATTTTTTAATGTGTAGAATGGACTCTAGTTTCTAAATATGTAATTTTTTTGAAATTTCAATGAATGGTTAATTTACAATGAAAAAAGACCAAACAGTGGTTTTTGCCCAAAACCGGACACACAAACAAAAGAAATTAAAGATGAAAGGCTTAACATTGTCAAAATGTGAAAAAAATTACATCGTTAAGTAGCTAAGAGAAAGCCTAACATTACCCAGGTGTTCGATTTGTTTGACCTTGAAACACGTGCAAATATGAGGGTTAGCACGAACAAAATTATGTGAAATCTTGTAGAATTTGTAAAAACACGTATGTGGATGTTGAAAAGGCACTCCAAGCCTTTGGGTTGGAAATCCAAAGCAAATCCCAAGCCTAAGGCTTGGGATTCCCAAAGCACAATATAACGCGAGCGTGTTATAATGCGCTCGTGTTATGTTGTGCTTTTTTCCTTTTTTGCATGTTTGCCAGTGTTTTCCCAATTCAACATAACGCAAGCGCGTTATAACGCGCTCGCGTTATGTCTTCCTTTGAATGAGTTATGTTCAAGTTTCATAAGTATGTTTCATGAATGTTTATATCTATGCTTGTAGGTATGTATGCATGCTTGTATGTATGTACATGTATGCATGCTTGTATGTATGCATCTTTGTATGTATATATGTATGTTTGTATGTATGCATGTATGTATGTATGTATGTAAGTGTTTTGGGTTTAGTGTATATAAGGACCTAAGCCTGTATAGTTTTGAGGGTTGAGGGATTAGGGATTAAGTAATAGGTAGTGGGTAGAGGGTTACAGTTGAGGGTTAATATTCAGGTTGTTGAGTGTATAAGATTAAGTGTGTAAGGCGCAGGGATTAGGGTTTAGGATATTGAGTTTAGGGTTTACGATATGGATTGAGGGTATATAAGGCATAGGGTGACTTGGGTTGAGAGCACGTATGGTTTAGGTTTAATTTAAGTATAGGGTTGAGACACAATATTCAAGGTTTAGGATATAAGGGTGAGGTTATATGGTCTAGGGATGAGGGTTTGAGGGTGTAGGCTTAAGGGTTTAAGGTATAGGGTTGATGATTGAGGGATTAGGGCTTAAGTATATTGTTGAGGGTATAGGGTTGAGGGTTTAGGGATATGTTTTAGGGTTTAAGGCTTAAGGGTTGAGGGATAAGGTTTAAGGTTTAGGGGTAAGGGATTAGGGTTTAAGGTATAGTGTCTTGGGTTGAGGGTTTAGGAATAGGGATAGCATTTAGGGTTTAGGGATGAGGGATTAGGGTTGAGAGTTGAGGGATTAAGGTTTAAGGTATAACTTGCTGAGGGTTGAGTGTTTAGGGATGGGGTTTAGGGTTTAGGGTTGAGGGTTTAGGGTTTAGAGTTGAGGGATTAGGGTTTAAGGAATAATGTTGAGGGTTGAGGGTTTAGGGTTGGGGCATTAGGGTTTAGGGTTGATGGATTAGGGTTTAAGGAATAGTTTTGAGGGTTGAGGGTTTAGGAATAGGGTTTAGGGTTGAGGAATTATGGTTTAGGGTTAACGGATTAGGGTTTAATGTTGAGAGTTGAGGGTTGAGGGTTTAGGGTTGAGGGATAGGGTTGATGGTCAAGGGATTATGGTTAAAGTAGAGTGTTGAGGGTAGAGGGATTAGGGATAGGGTTTAGGGTTGAAGGTTTAACGATTGAGGGTTAAGGATTTAGGGCTGAGGGTTAAGGGATTGGGGTTTAAGATAGAGTGTTGAGCATTGAGGGTTTAGGGATAGGTTTTAGGGTTTAAATTTTAAGGGTTAAGGGTTGAGGGATAGGGTCTAGGGTTTAGGGATAAGGGATTAGGGTTTAAGGTATAATGTCGAGGGTTGATGGTTTTGGAATAGGGATAGTGTTTAGGGTTTAGGGATGAGGGTTGAGGGATTAGGATTAAGGGTTGAGCGATTAGGGTTTAAGGTATAGTGTCGAGAGTTGAGGGTTTAGTGATAGGGTTTAGGGTTTAAGGTATAGTGTTGAGGGTTGAGGGTTTAGGGATAGGGTTTAGGGTTGAGGGATTAGGGTTTAGGGTTGAGGGATTAGCATTTAATATCGAGGTTAGGGTTAGAGTGTTGAGGGTAGAGGGATTAGGGATAGGGTTTAGGGTTGAAGGTTTAAGGATTGAGGGTTGAGGATTTAGGGATGAGGGTTTAAGGCTTAAGATATAGTGTTGAGTGTTGAGGGTGTAGGATAGGGTTTAAGTTTTAAGGGTTAAGGGTTAAGGGATAGGGATTAGGATTTAAGGTATAGTGTTGAGGGTTTAGGGATAGGGTTTAGGTTTGAGGGATTAGGGTTTAGGGTTGATGGATTAGGGTTTAATGTTGAGTGTTGAGGGTTGAGGGTTGAGGGTTTAGGGATAGGGTTGATGGTCAAGGGGTTAGGGTTAGAGTGTCGAGGGTAGAGGGATTAGGGATAGGGTTTAGGGTTAAAGGTTTAAGGATTGAGGGTTGAGGCTTTAGGGATGAGGGTTTAAGGCTTAAGATATAGTGTTGAGTGTTGAGGGTGTAGCGATAGGGTTTAAGTTTTAAGGGTTAAGGGTTGAGGAATATGGATTAGGGTTTAAGGTATAGTGTTGAGGGTTGAGGGTTTAGGGATAGGGTTTAGGTTTGAGGGATTAGGGTTTAGGGTTGACGAATTAGGGTTTAATATTGAGGGTTGAGGGTTGAGGGTTTAGGGATAGGGTTGATGGTCAATGGGTTAGGGTTAGAGTGTCGAGGGTAGAGGGATTAGGGATAGGGTTTAGGGATAGGGTTTAGGGTTGAAGGTTTAAGGATTAAGGGTTGAAGCTTTAGGGATGAGGGTTTAAGGATTGAGGGTTGAGGCTTTAGGGATGAGGGTTTAAGGCTTAAGATATAGTGTCGAGTGTTGAGGGTGTAGGGATATGGTTTAAGTTTCAAGGGTTAAGGGTTGAGGGATAGGGATTAGGGTTTAAGGTATAGTGTTGAGGGTTGAGGGTTTAGGGAAGGGTTTAGGTTTGAGGGATTAGGGTTTAGGGTTGATGGATTAGGGTTTAATGTTGAGAGTTGAGGAGGGTTGATGGTCAAGGGATTAGGGTTAAAGTAGAGTGTCGAGGGTAGAGAGATTAGGGATAGGGCTTAGGGTTGAAGGTTTAAGGATTTAGGGTTGAGGCTTTAGGGATGAGGGTTAAGGGATTAGGGTTTAAGATATAGTGTTGAGTGTCAAGGGTGTAGGGATAGGTTTTAGGGTTAAGGGTTGAGGGATAGTATAGAGCTCATTGAGGGTTTAGGAATAGGGATAGTGTTTAGGGTTTAGGGATGAGGGATTAGGGTTGAGGGCTGATGGATTAGAGTTGAGGGTTGAGGGATTAGGTTTTAGGGATAGGGTTTAGGGTTGAGGGATTAGAGTTAAGGTTTAAGGGATTAGGGTTTGACGTTGAGGGTTGAGGGTTGAGGTTTTAGGGTTGAGGGTTTAGGGATAAGGTTGAGGGTCGAGGGATTAGAGTTAAGGGTTGAGGGATTAGGGTTTGATGTTGAGGGTTGAGGGTTGAGGTTCTAGGGTTGAGGGTTTAGGGATAAGGTTGAGGGTCGAGGGATTAGGGTTAAAGTAGAGTGTTGAGGATATCAAGATTAGGGACAGGGTTGGAGGGTTTAGGGATAAGGGATTAGGGTTTAAGGTATAGTATCAAGGTCGTTGAGGGTTTAGGAATAGGGATAGCGTTCAGGGTTTAGCGATGAGGGATTAGGGTTTAAGGTATAGTGTTGAGGGTTTAGGGATAGGGTTTAGGGTTGAGGGATTAGAGTTAAGGGTTGAGGGATTAGGGTTTGACGTTGAGGGTTGAGGGTTGAGGTTTTAGGGTTTAGGGTTTAGGGATAGAGTTGAGGGTTGAGGGATTAGAGTTAAGGGTTTAGGGATTAGGGTTTGACGTTGAGGGTTGAGGGATTAGGGTTAAAGTAGAGTGTCGAGGGTATAAGGATTAGGGATAGGGTTGGAGGGTTTAGGGATAAGGGATTAGGGTTTAAGGTATAGTATCGAGCCTGTTGAGGGTTTAGGAATAGGGATAGCATTTAGGGTTTAGGGATGAGGGATTAGGGTTGAGGGTTGAGGGATTAGGGTTGAGGGATTAGGGTTTAAGGTATAGTGTTGAGGGTTTAGGGATAGGGTTTAGGGTTGAGGGATTAGAGTTAAGGGTTCAGGGATTAGGGTTTGATGTTGAGGGTTGAGGTTTTAGGGTTTAGGGTTTAGGGATAGGGTTGAGGGTTAAGGGATTAGAGTTAAGGGTTGAGGGATTAGGGTTTGATGTTGAGGGTTGAGGTTCAAGGTTCGAGGGTCGAGGGATTAGGGTTAAAGTAGAGTGTTGAGGGTATAAGGATTAGGGATAGGGTTGGAGGGTTTAGGGATAATGGTTTAGGGTTTAACGTATAGTATCGAGCTTGTTGAGGGTTTAGGAATAGGGATAGTTGGCTTTAGGGTTTAAGATTAATTGAGACCTAGATGGCTAAGGATGGATGGAGAGGTAGACAAGGAGTGACTAAGAGACATAGAGAGGGGAGAGGTAGAGAGGTGAGGGGGAGAGATAAGTGAGATATAGAGAGGTGAGAGATAGAACATGAGCTAATGGAACTAGAGGTGAGATATTGTAAAGGTGCTATTGAAGCTGAGATAGGCACAAATATTTATGGATCAATCTATAGCAGGACAAAACGTGAGCGCGTTATAACGCGCTCACATTTTTTCCTGCTATAGAAATGGTAAAAAAGCCTAGAGCCCTGTGATCCAGGCCCACATGCTCTATTTTCATGCTGATTATGCGCGTGTTCTGACAAAAAAAAAGTGCTTTCATGCTGTTGGGAAGTTCACATGCACATTTTACACATTCTACCACCTTTGCATGATCTTTCCACCACCTTTTCTGCTTTGCTAACTTGAGAAGGAGGAAATAACGTAGTTTTCACATCAAACTTGATATATATCTATTCAAGTTTTAATTTTTGTAGTGTTGCAATGTTAATTGTGATTTAATTTTAGGAATTTAACATTATAGATTGGTTAATAGTATTGTTGTTACTAATTATATTTGAATGTTATTCAATTTAACATTGAAAAGGAAGCAAGTGGTGAAAAACTCAAATTATTGAGTTTGATGCAAGAAGAAAAAACACTACATAATTGGGTACTCTCTCCATTCGAATCTCCATTTTTTAGGTATGTCAAGTCTTTACATGCATGTTCTTTACATTTTCCTTAATTCTATTTGAATTACTTTATCATGCTTTATCATACATGTTTATATTACTTGTATCCAGTATGCATAATAAAAGACTATGTATACATATCTTGTGTTTATATAATAGACTATGTATATTTTCTACACTTGGGATCTTTAATAATTATGTGTAATAAATAGAACTTAACATACCATGATATCAAACTATACAAGAATAAATCCTTACAACACAATAAAAATACAATCCCACTATTATCTTGTCATATTAACAAGTTAAAATACAAATGAATAGGTGCCAAGATCATACAAGTATGCACATGACATGATGATTTGTATGCACATGACACAACAATATTTCAAAATTTCCTAATTGTCCTTTGTTAGCACATGATGGTGGTTACCTTGATCGACTATATACCATTCAATACCCAAAATTATAGAGATTTGTGTAATGATTTTTATGACAATCCTAGGTATGTGATGTAGAGGTAGGGTTCAACTCAATCCAAAGGGCTCATACCAATAGTTTCTTCAAATTTCATAAGCTTTCCTCTCAAGCAATCTTCCTATACAAAGGCACAAAGAGGGTCTTTAATACTTCAAAACCTAACAAGGCTACTAGAGGTGTTCTTACCCCTCAGGAACTTAGACACAACCATTCTAAACCCTTACTCAAGTCTACACTCTTCAATTGTTGTCTATTCCTTCACAAGCCACCCAAATCCTAGTAGCCTTAGTACCAACAAAACACCTTCTCAATTTTAAATCCTAGTAGCCCTAGTAACAACAAACATATCAAATTGGGTCTGCCTCAACCTTTTTAAGCATGAAGTCCCATGTACTCTTCACTTGTAGCCTCAATAGGTGACTCTCCTTTGACCTTATCCTCATCTAGGACTGAAGTGAACTTTGTACCATAATGCTTTGTATGGCTACAATAACATTGTGCAATAATGCTTTGTATGGCTGCAATAATTTGCTTTGTATACTTTGTACCTATTCTGGTTGAGTGACATTTACTTTTTTACACAATGATTGTATGTGCATTTACTATGAAGGGTTGAATGACATATATTTTAGTTATTTGTATGGATTCATTTCTTAGGAACTAATATTGTCCTCTTTATCATGCTACAGACAAATTCTTCGTCATGCCGAGGAAACGATCAAGAATTAAACCAACACAGGAAGAGATAGAAGCTAAGAATGCAAAGAAAGCAGCGGCTATGAGGGAACTTCGTGAGAAGAGGAAATCGGACACGATAAATGAAGACATGCCAATTGAAGAGGAACCACAATCATCACAAAGAGATATGGTATTGGCGGCACAAAGAGAACGAATGCAAAAACTTCATGCTATGAGAGATTTGAATACCATAGCTGGAGACACGTCCTCTACCGCAAGTCAACATGTAAGGACACCATCTACCACATCTCAAGTTGAGAGTACATCATCACTCACATGTGATGGAGGTACACCATCGTTCCCACCTCAACCTCAAGGTATGTCATCTATTCCATCTTCGATCGAAAGTATGCCATCTAGCCCATCTCATTTAAATATTGATGAAATTCCTAATGTTGAGATGAATTTACCTAACTTAACACCACCTAGAATTTTGCATAGAAAGCCAAAGTATTTGATTGATATTGATGAGAATATTTTGCAGCCAATGGAAAGTAAGATTCCAAAATGAACTTGTAGAAGATATGCTCATAAGATTTGGAAATTGTTCTTTGAAAAGTTAAATGAGACTACAAGATGTCAACTATTTGTTGAAATGATGTGAAGTATAAAGTATAGGTCCATCATGAAGATTCTTAGGTTGAGAACATCAGAGGCTTCAAGTGAAAAATCTATTGTCAAGAATCTAATGAGTGCATATGAGAGTGTGGGTAACACCTCATGCACAAAAGATAGTAATGCAACACAACGTGTGATTACATCAACTATAGTAAGTAGTCAAATGAGGAAAGCTCATCTCATTAGAAAGACAAGTCAAGAATTAAGATTTAATAGGAAAACTTTATCAAGAGCCGTTGGAAGACACCAAAGAATTAAGGACACTAATGCTAATGAATTATGGGCATTCTCGGGGAGATTACCACGAAAAGCTAAACCAATTGTTGAAGCATTAAGATCACTAATTGAAGACTTTTGGAAGAATTACACAAGGGTATCTTCGAATCAAAGGGATGTGGTAAGAAGGAGAATTGGTAGTCAAAATCGTGAGCCACATCCAAAGCATTTTTTGGATGAGACTCAAACATAGTTTTATGGTAAATTTCTAGAGAAGTATCCTCAAATTAAAATTTGTCAAAGATATTTTGAAATGCTAAAACCTTTCTATGTCAAGATAAATCACATACGCACTACTTGTTGTTGTAGATTACATATTGAATTTTCTAACCATTTTGATGTTTATAGGTCTATATGTTTAGAATTGCATACTAACAATGTTTTGCAAGGTTGTGGCATACGTGCCCCACCAACATCTTCAAGAGACTTCATATCAAGAATTTTATGTGAAAGAGAGGAAGGTCAAATATTCTACAAGAAATTACGCTTGGACGGCACATGTCATTGTTACGGTGGCTTACAACATTTTTCAATATGTGAACATATGGAAAGAACACATGCAGTTGGAAATGAACTAGTAGAGTTCGGCAAGTATAAAACAGTGTCATACAATACAAAAGATGGTAAAGAAGCAAAGATGTGTGAATTGGTTATTGAAAAGATTCTAGTGTATCAGTTTCTGCCTATATTTCGTGACAGCATAGTGTATGAGTATGCAAGACATGCCCATAGACCTTGATGGTTGGACTTGCAATTCAAGTTATGTAAGGACACATTTCTAGTTGGCAGCATTGTTTTAGTCATCGACTTTGTAGAGAACTACAGTCTATAGCCATAGCATGAGGTACAATCACAATATTACAACTCACACAGGTTTCTATATTTGTGCACATCACATTCATTCATACAAATGATAGTACATAGGATGACAAAAAGATCATAAAGGAGTATAATTTCTATATCAGTGATGATCGCACGCATTCTACGGAGTTCATGCAAGGTTGCTTTCAGGTGTTCTACAATGATTTGGCTAGAAGTGGCATATCGTTCAGTTAGCATATCATATGGTTAAATAACTGTGCGTCACAATTCAAGAACTCACAGAATTTCTATTGGCTGAGCAAGAGGCATAATTTTATAGGTATTCAACATATGTGGAACTTTTGTGAGGCCGGACATGGAAAGGGGGAGCATGATGGTGCAGGAGCATGTATCAAAAGAGCCATAGCACAAGAAGAGTTAAAGTATAAAAACAATGCAAAGTTAATAGATGCAAAATCAATCATTGAGTGGTGTAATGCTTCCATGGGTCCAGGTAATGAAGGTAAGTCTTCAGTTCGTAGATTTTTTTGGTTGATAGATGATACTGACATTGCACCATATGAGGACTGTTCTACATTGACAGGATCAAGTGAGATGCACTCTTTCAGAAGCTCAATTGTAGGTTCATGGAGTATCCATACGTGAAAGATGTCATGCTTTTGTTCTTCCTGTACAATTCAGGCTTAGGATGAGTGCGAGTCAAAGGAGTGGGTTGACGAATGGCAGTTAAGTTATTTTAGCCCACTTGACACGTATCGACCCCCGACAACACTCGAACTAACACAAATGGAATAATTAGTTGACTTTGACCACATATTAGATCTAGTTCAACCAGGTAATATATCTATTTGCATTGTTTTTGAAATTCCTAATGTCATCTTACTTTGTAGTGTTTTTGTAATGTTGACTAATTTCATCTAATTTGCTACATATATCAATGTAGGGCATGTATATGTAGTTACTGCAGATGAAGATAACGAAGAGGGAACATATTATTACTTGTGTCATTGTGTTGAGGCTAAAAAGAAATTGGAGGCCCCAGTTACGGATGGAGAAAACATCGAATACCCTACAAGCTTAGTGGTTATTACTGGAACATGGCTTAGAAGGTACCCACATAAGAGTGTTAATGTTTGGCTGTTTCAGGACTTTGACACACATCAGAATATTCTTCATTACTCGAACCTTATCATGGCATCCAATGTTCATTTGGTACAGTATCGGGGTAGACCTTTGAACAAGACCTTGTGGAAGGTGCGTGAGTTTGACCATGAAGCAATACTTGACACAATAAAGAGTAGAGCAGACCCGGATGGTTCATTGGATTAATTTGTAAGTATTCACATTGATTTTGTAAATTCATGTTACATTGAGTTGTAAGTATGCACATTAATTTGTAAGGTTTGCCTTTTTTTATTTGCTGCTGCATTTTTACACATATACACATTTTTACATCATCATGTTATGCTTCATGAGGTTAGACCTAAGTGATGGATGAAGTTGATCCTGAGAATAATGTATAAAATCTAGGTAATGTATAAAATATAGTTGTCTCTAGGTGTCTTGGTTTCTAACTAGATAATAGGTTCCTCTAATTGTGTCTTAGGTATATATGATATGTCAACTAGGTAGATAGAGACTAGAAAAAAGATATTTAATCTAATCTAGGTGTCTTAGGTAGATACTATATATCAATGACCTGTCTAGAGACTAGAATAAGGTATAAAGACTAGGTGTCTTAGGTCTACTATGTCTATAAAATCTAGATACATACTATACAATAGGTGTCTTAGGTGTCCTACATCTACTAGAATACATGTGTCTTAGGTCTTAGGTGAGGCCACATGAGCTTCCACCTTCACGTGGTTGGCCTTGTCAGTATAGAATATTTATATTTCTTGAAGCTAAGGGAAGCTCTTTTTCTTAATAGGAAAACTTTATCGACTTCAGTTGCACTAATGGTGTGCAGGGGCACTCAGGTTGTCCTGCCTCCAAGAGGGGTCAAAAAATAAAATTTTGTTTTGATTGAGTCAATTGTATGTAATAAGGTCTTCTAAGACCATTTCATATGTTTTTGAGTCAATTTGAGTCATTTGGGGTCAGTTTGAGTCTTTGAGTCTTGTTGCAAAAAAGTGTCAATGTTAAGTTGCACAAAGCAACTTTTGCATTTTTGGTGTCCTGCTCCTGATGCGACCAAACTGATAGTTCCAACGCATCCGGATGGGTACGTTTAGGCTAGGTATGGTCTTATTTTTTACCTAAACATGCTGAAACAGTCTGAGCTACATTGTACCGACAATATCCCTGAAGAGTCCAAATTGTAAAAAGATAGCAATTTTTGATGAGCGGTTACTCAAAAACTGTGTCACTTAGAAACATTCTATCTAAGATAACGTGATCACTTAGGGTTCCTCTACAATAACCTCTCTCATTTTTTTATATCTCTGAGGTGTTTTCCCGTGGTGAAAGGTTTTCTGCTGCCCCAAAAATCGTTAGAAGGAGGTAGTGTAAAGTTGCAAAGGGGTGTAACTTTCATCCTGCTCCTGATGCGACCAAAATGACTATTCCAATGTGTCCGGATGCATACATTTATGTTAGGTATGGTCCTATTTTTCACCCAAACATGTCGAAACAGTCCGAGCTATATTGTACCAACGATATCCCTGAAGAGTCCAAAGTGCAAAAAGGCAACAATCTTTAACGAGATGTTACTCAAAAACTGTGTCACTTATAAACATTCCATTTGAGGCAACACGATCATGTAGGGTTTCTCTATAATAACCTCTCTCAGTGTTTTATATCTCTGAGGTGTTTTTCCATGGTGAAAAGTTTTCTGCTGTCCCAAAAATTGTTAGGAGGTAGTGTAAAGTTGCAAAGGGGTGTAACTTTCATCGTGCTCCTGATGCGACCAAACTAACTATTCCAGCACATCTAGATGGGTACATTTACGCTAGGCATGGTCCTAGTTTTCACCCAAACATGCCGAAACAGTCTGAGCTACATTGTACCGACGATATCCCTGAAGAGTCCAAAGTGCAAAAAGGCAGCAATCTTTGACGAGATGTTACTCGAAAACCGTGTCACTTTGAAACATTCCATTTAAGGCAACATGATCATGTAGGGTTCCTCTACAATAATCTCTCTCAGTGTTTTATATCTCGAGGCGTTTGCCCGTGGTGAAAGGTTTTTTGCTGCCCTAAAAATCGTTAGAAGGAGGTAGTGTAAAGTTGCAAAGGGGTGTAACTTTCATCCTGCTCCTGATGCGACCAAAATGACTGTTCCAGCGCATCTGGATGGGTATATTTATGCTAGGCATGGTCCTGGTTTTCACCCAAACATGTCGAAACAGTCCGAGCTACATTGTACCGATGATATCCCTAAAGAGTCCAAAGTGAAAAGGCAGCAATCTTTGATGAGATGTTACTCAAAAACTGTGTCACTTAGAAACATTATGTCTAAGGTAACATGATCATGTAGAGTCCCTCTATAATAATCTATCTTAGTTTTTTATATCTCTGAGGTGTTTGCCTGTGGTGAAAGGTTTTCTGTTGCCTCAAAAATCGTCAGGAGGTAGTGTAAAGTTGCAAAGGGGTTTAACTTTCATCCTGCTCTTGATGCAACCAAACTGACTATTCCAACACATCTAGATGGGTACATTTATGCTAGGCATGGTCCTATTTTTCACCGAAACATGCTGAAACAGTCTGAGCTACATTGTATCGGTAATATCCCTGAAGAGTCTAAAGTGTAAAAAGGTAGCAATCTTTGATGAGATGTTACTTGAAAATCGTGTCACTTAAATACATTCTATCTGAGGCAATGCAATCATGTAGAGTCCTTCTACAATAACCTCTCTCAATTTTTTATATCTCTGAGGTTCTTTGCCCGTGATGAAAGGTTTTCTGCTGCCCCAAAAATCGTCAGGAGGCAGTGTAAAGTTGCAAAGGGGTGTAACTTTCGTCATGCTCCTGATGCGACCAAACTGATAGTTCCAACGCATCTGGATGGGTACATTTAGGCTAAGCATGGTCCTTTTTTGCACCCAAACATGCCGAAATAGTCTGAGCTACATTGTACCAGCGATATCCTTGAAGAGTCCAAAGTGCAAAAAGGCAACAATCTTTGACGAGTTGTTACTCAGAAACCATGTCACTTAGATACATTTCGTCTGAGGCAATGCGATTGTGTAGGGTCCCTTTACAATAACATTTCTTAGTTTTTTATATCTTTGAGGCATTTGGCCATGGTGAAAGGTTTTCTGCTGCCCAAAAAATTATCAGAAGGAGGCAGTGTAAAGTTGCAAAGGGGTGTAACTTTTGTTCTTCTCCTCGTGTGGCCAAACTGACAGTTCCAATGCATCGGGATGGTATGTTTAGGCTAGGCATGGTCCTGTTTTGCACCCAAACATGCCGAAACAGTCTGAGCTACATTGTACCGGTGATATCCTTGAAGAGTCCAAAGTGCAAAAAGACAACAATCTTTGATGCGCTGTTACTCAGAAACCATGTCACTTAGATACATTATGTTTGAGGAAACATGATCATGTAGGGTCCCTCAACAATAACCTCTCTTAGTTTTTTATATCTTTGAGGCATTTGCCCATGGTGAAAGGTTTTCTGCTACCCCAAAAATCACTAGGAGGCAGTGTAAAGTTGCAAAGGGGTGTAACTTTTATTCTTCTCCTTGTGTGGCCAAAATGATAGTTCCAACGCATCAGGATGGGTATGTTTAGGCTAGGCATGGTCTTGTTTTACACCCAAACATGTCGAAACAGTTCGAGCTACATTGTACCGACGATATCCCTGAATAGTCTAAAGTGCAAAAAGACAGCAATCTTTGACGAGCTATTACTTAGAAACCATGTCACTTAGATAGATTCCATCTAAGGAAACATGATCACATAGGGTCCCTCTACAATAACCTCTCTCAAATTTTTATATCTCTGAGGCGTTTGCCAGTGGTGAAAGGTTTTCTGCTGCCCCAAAAATTATCAGAAGGAGGCAGTGTAAAGTTACAAAGGGGTACAACTTTTGTTCTTCTCCTCGTGTGTCCAAACTGACAGTTCCAACGCGTCTGGATGGGTACGTTTAGGCTAGGCATGGTCCTTTTTTGCACCCAAACATGCCGAAATAGTCAGAGCTACATTGTACCGGTGATATCCCTGAAGAGTTTGAAGTGCAAAAAGGCAACAATCTTTGATGAGCTGTTACTCAAAAACTGTGTCGCTTAGATACATTCCATCTAAGGCAACGCGATAATGTAGGGTCCCTCTACAATAACCTCTCTTAGTTTTTTATATCTCTGAGGCGTTTGCCCGTGGTGAAAGGTTTTCTGCTGCCCCAAAAATCGTCAAAAGGAAGTAGTGTAAAGTTGCAAAGGGGTGTAACTTTTGTTCTTCTCCTCGTGCGGCCAAATTGACCATTCCAACACGTCTGGATGGGTGTGTTTAGGCTAGGCATGGTCCTGTTTCACACCCAAACATGCCGAAATAATCTGAGCTACAAACACTACAAATACCATGATATCCTACATAAAGTTGTCTTTTAGCCTTTTATAAAGGCATGCCCATCAAATTCAATTGCATAGAAATGATTGTTTGTATTCCAAATTCTTTTTAAATACTAACCTTCCAATACTTTTTCCTGCCCTCATATCAATTAAATATGACCTTCGATTATTCTATGATGCTCGAGCTTATGAGAGTTTACTAGAGACACCGGTTGAGTTAGGTTGAAGGGCCGGTGAACTAATGACTTGAAGACCCTTTAGTAGGTTGATTTAAGTGATAGTAACTTGTGATTATAAGTCAATATTAAATTAAAACAAAAGTGCACTTTGCACATGACAGGTAATTGAGGGTTTTAAAGTCTTAAGAAAAGTAGATTCTTTTTAGGGTTTAATGCCCAATATGCAAACCCTAACTATCAATAAGAAAGACTTAAACATTCTAACTTTCATCAAGATATATCTAGGACATTTCAAAGACCTCAAGGACATCAGAAGAAAGACATTAGAGTATGACACTTATCATAGGCTTAGGGTTCTAAGACATGAACAACTTGACATTTAAATCAAACTCATGACTCCCCTTGATAAATATAACTCTCATTGATGATGACATTGAATTATGATTATAAAAGTTTGTGTCTTCTCTAACTTCTTATTACATGAACAAAACCATATCCACCATGAATGTGAACCTTGCATCATATAACCTTCCAAGATAGACCTTATCATGAAAACCATATTCACAACAAAACCTTGCATGAACAAAACTGCATCCACCATGAACATGAACCTTGCATCATATGAACCATGTTTGTCTTGTGCAACATCAACATGAATTGAGAGACCTTATCGTGAAAACCATATTCACAACATCATGCACCTCATGACCATCACCTACCTTGAATCACTGTATCACCTTATCAACATCATGGCATCAACCTTGACATCAATGACAAACAACCTTGACCCTTTAACTTCAATGACAACCTTGAACCTTGATTGTTGATGACTTATGGAAGCCTATAGCCCCAATGTTATGTTGCATACTAAAATTAGGTAAGACTCAATGTACTCTCATAACCTTGCCTTATATGCAAGAGGAATTACATTTAATAACCACAATGGTCATCAGGTGCTCATAAGCATATGATTTTGACTATCTTATTCAAAACAACAAACATACTCTTTGCATCCCAATATGGTATAATAACAAGAAATTAAGAAATATTTTCAATTGACCAACTCGTAAAGAATATGGATTAGCATACTCATTTGAATATTTTCAATTGAGAAACTCATAAAGAATATGAATATTTTCTGTTCAACATGATGATTCATTTTTATTTTAAATACAACTTTTATCTTTTAGTTCTAGAATGAGGTTTAGGTGATACTTGAATAACAATAGCTGGCTTATTGGATCAACAAACATCCTATGTAATACAATTGGACTTTAAATATTTGAAGTAACCATTTACAAATATCCATTCAAACGTGGATTTATAGTGCAAGTATGGACGCCATCAATAAAAAAGATTTGTATTAACCAAATATCCATATAGGCATACATCAATATTTGTCGATATAAGTATAACATATATACAAAATAGCCATATAGGCTTACAAGAATGCCATATAGGCATACAATGTCAACTATATGCAATACAAAATATATGTCCACAAATGCCATATAGGCATACAACAAAGGAACACAATAAAAAGTCATTCCCCTCTGGTTGGTGCAGATAATAGATCATGGGCAGCCTTTGATCTTCTAGGGGATGGAGACGCATATGTGGGTGGTCTACTACGAACCCGAGGGCTGCTCCTCCTACTTAGTTGTTCGTGCATCTGTAGCTGTTACATTAAAAAGTATAGACATTAATATATAGAAATTACATGTTATAAAAAATGAAACATTTAACAAAATAATCACTTACCGCTACCATATAATCTATCTTCTCATTTGCCTTAGTAGCAGGATTAGGCTGTGGTGATGTCACGTCCTATAGAAACCATCTAGATAGAAATTAAACTTCAAATCAATAATCTTTTGATTTTTTAAAAATAAACAACTATAACAATGAATGTAAATTGAAATTTACTAATCTGCCTCATACCCCCATCAATGGCATGGAGCTATGAATCACAGAGGACACACCATGCTCCATTGCCCTATGAACATCGAGAGGTGTCTCCGCAGCCTGCATCATCTGGAAATAAAACAACATTATTCAATTACGAAAACTATAATAGTGATGCAAATCATGGCTTCTAACATACACACACATTCACCTAAACATGGAAGTATACACAATAAAGCACACAAGTCACATACAAAAATCTAGTAAGTACAATTCATTCATTAAACTATTTATTTTATTATCTCCGTGAAGCTTTGAAGTCCACCACCACTGGCAAGTGTTGCTGTGAAATCTCCAATATTAACCTATTCAACATCCAAAATCAAATATTAGAATACCATTCATATAATGATGCTATTCACATGTAATATTTATAATTGTTTACTAGTTACATACCCCGATAGTAGATGATGTAGTGTAATATGTAGGTGGAGAACCACTGAAAATTGCATCAATGCTATGACCCTGAAATTTCATTAAAATCATCAAACTAAATTAGTTAATCTTGCATTTCAAAAATAAAATTTAATAAATTAAATTCAATGAGCTTGCTAAGATTTACCTGAGTATCAAGCCCGAAAGTCTCACTCAGGAGGGCATCTGTCATCACCATCTGCTCAGCTGTAGATGTAGCCTGTGCACCTACATCATGACTATCCGTGGGGTCATAACCACATGCTGACCCGCAAGTCTGACAAGTATGGGGTGGAACCGTACTCGAACTCTCCCCCGGCCCATGTTGTGCTGTAGGACTAACATGCTGTAAGATGCTCTGGGTCAAGGCACTAATGGACTGAAGTGTCTCGACCTCAACACTCTCCTTCACAATGGAAGGGATAGAAACATGCTCATGGGCCGGTCTGGCGAGTGCTCGTCTCACTGGCCGTTGTGGGTCAACACGTGCCCTTGGTCTATCTTGTGCTGACCCCTACCTCTACCCTGGAACTCTCATATATCAAAATAATTTGGCACTTTATTTTTGACAAACTCGCAGTAGAGTTTCCTCAAAAAATATTTCGGGACCTCATTATTGTTGCATGGAGGATGGTCAAAAACCATCCACAACCTCTGTGCAAAATTGTCCCTTATCACTTGGTTGTTACACCAATGGATAGGGAACCTCTTGCATGTAAGGGGTAGAGATTCATTTGTTCGTGGGTCTGTGAAAATAGAACACAAGTCAAGTTTTGTAATTTGTTCCTTTTTCACTTGTTCATATGATAACTTGTCAGCATAATACTCTCTAAATTCTCTCCTCTTTTTTGTCCAACTAGTGATTTTCTTACTTATTGAATCTACATTTGATAACATAGATTCAAGGGATTGCGTAAGCGTGGATCTATGCAAGGTTAAAGTTGTAGGTTCTTTCAACCTTGCAATTATGTCCTCAATTTATTTCTTATTATTTTCAATTTGCCCCATTATATTTTCTTGTGTTCCAGGGGCATATTCAAGAATAAATGGAGGTGTTTGTGGTTGGGGTTCTTCTTCAACAGGTATTTGTTGTTCAGTTGCTAGAAGATTTTGTGGATTTTTAGGAGGAGGAGGTGGTGTATTATCAACTTGTGTAAATTTAAGAAATTTACATCAAAAACTATTTTAACCTACCTACTTAGCAAAAACTTCACACAAGAAAGCATATAAAACTTACTTCTTCGATTTCCCCGACGTCGTGGTGGTATTTTAATGATGAATCAACGAGAAATAGTTGACGATTGGACCTTAGATAACGTGAGCGCGCTCCTTTCTTTCTTCAAGCTGCGGGTTTCTTGGAATTTGCTGTGAAATGATGAAATAGAACGCTTCTTTTTTTATATAAGCGCGTTATAATGTGAGCACGTTATGGCTTGGTGTAGGCTTGGCAACACCAAGCCATAACACGAGCGCATAAGTTGACCACTTTTTGGCCCCCCAACTTTTTGCACCCACCCAAAAGTAGATTTTAAATTAATAAATTGCTAAAAAACTGTAATTGGTATACCTGCCACCAATTGTTAAAGGAATAATCATAGGTCATAATATTTAAGTTCTATATACAAAATAGTTTCTAATTGATAGCAAGCATAGTTGAAATTCCTCCATCTATACAAATGCCACACAATATTTTCCATGCATGTTGTTGGGGTTTGTAAACACACAATTCTTAACTATAAGAAGTACAAAGTCCCATTGCTCTTCTAACTACACATCACTTGCTCATTTAATTTCAACTATTTTCTGTCTTATTAGAAGAGAGGACTGTTAACCACAACACTCCATCTTTTGGATACTTGTCTAAGCATGTCATAATATATGAATGGGACCCTTAACAAGTACTCTCGACCTATTTAGTTAGGAAGTTTTAGAATAATCTATTCCATTTAGAGGTGTTGTTTGATTTTTTTTTGTATAAATAATCTATACCAAACTGATGACATAAAAATGCACATCAATATATATGTATATATCCGTACCAAATAGACATTACTGAGTACTATGTGGTACATGATTAGATTTAATCACAAGATCAAAACTATTTTAGTGTGTAATTGTAGAGTTTTCTTCTTAAAGATCTATTTTTTGAAGCTCCTAAACTATTTGGAGCAATTATGAAATGCAAATTTATTGTGCATTTAAATTTTGTCTAAACTTGTTAGTTTTCAAAATATTTTAACTAAATCATTACATAGTTCCATTGAGAAGTAGTCTGGATAGTTTTGAGTAATTAAAAAATTATGCATATGAATACAAAGTAATGTAAGTGTCTTGATTGTGGATTGTGTTTAAAAATCAGACTTTATACATATGAGAATTGATAAATAAAAATTCATTGGTAAATTTGAATGAAAATTAAATGAATTTCAAAATTTTCTTAAAACTTGATTGTTATATCAATAAAAAGTGAAAACCTACACCAAATGACCTAAAGAGAAAAAATATTATATTAACTTTCATGAATGAGCAATAAAGGTCAATGGGACTCAAGAATACATCCGAGTACATTGGGAGAATTTCTAGGCTGAAGCATAGCCTGACTTGAAACTCTAATTCTAGATCAATATCAAAGCTACTATTAATACCCTTATAATGTTGTTTAGTATCGAGGAATACAAATAGTCATACAAGGCAAGAGAAAGAAAGAAAGAAAAAGTATAATATTATATAGTCATACAAAGAGATAGAAAGAAAGAAAGAAAGAAAGACAGTAAGTAAGTAAGTAAGTAAGTTTAATATTGTCCACAAATGACCAAGATAGGTGAAGGAGACTATCAATCCTTAGAGTTAGAATAGGGAAAAGTAGCTTTCAATATATCTCCAAATGAATAATACAAGAAAAATTAATAGAGAAGAGAATGTTGTTAACCTAAAATTTGGGAGAAGGTAAAAGAATATAATTCAATGTTGAGTATCTAACAGTAGAACCAGATGTGTCAATCATAGTACAAACTTGAAGAGTGCCACAAAGACATGTTAAAAGATAGTCACTAGTAGAATGGCTTAAGCTACATGGTGGCAGCAATGGTATCCTGATCCTAAATCAATATCAAGGCTAAAAGACTACATACCCATGAGTATTTTCCAAGACTGTTGTTTAAGTACCTAAAAAAATAAATAGGTATACAAGGATAGGAGAGGATGAGAAATTTATAGAATACATAAAACTCACAACCCTGGTAGTTTTCATGAGCTTCTAAAACATGGGTGATTGATAGACATAAGAAAAATAGTAAACAATTAACAAGTTAATTTCCCAGATAAATTTTGGGACACCTACAAGTCAAGCTAGATTCACTCCGTAATTGTTTGGGCATGCAACTGGACTTAGTTTGTACATAACTATCATGTCTTCTGCACTCACAACTCTTGTTCAAACTTTACAACCAATGTGGTACATATCAACTTACATTGGCCACTACAAAAATTGATCTAAGCACAATTAGTATTGCCATTACACCTCCAAAATAGTATGATTATGTTGAGTATACTCACGCAATAGTTTGCACACGGCAGAAGTTGCCTAATGTCACAAATGAATCATCTCCTTTTTTATCCATGATAATATCCCTTGACATTCCTTAATTTGTGGTATCTAACAATTATTTTTTTGTTAGCGTACATTCAATTCTATTGTAGGGTGTTTTAGTAGTAAAGTAGCTATGGTATGAAGAGTAAAACTATAATGGTAGCTATACATACATGAGGGATAAATTTATCGTACTTGATCTTATGTGGACAATATAATTAAAAGAGAATATAACATAAGAGGTTTAAAATAGCTTTGTACATCTTAGCTTTAGGAACTAAATTATAAAAGGAGTTTCTCTTTCGATGAGCATACCTGTCATGCCCACCCTTATAGTACACTATAAGTATGGACATGAACACAAAAATGGAACAATTTTTGTTTTTTCTAAACTAACTTTTGCAGAAAACACTTGTTAAACAACTTTGAAGGAGAAGTTTACCTAATTTGCACAAGTTTCCTAATATGATTTTGTAGTGTCTCAGAGAGTGTGCTACTTGTTTTTGCAACTATAGAAGGTGAAGATTAAACTAGTTAGTTAAACGAAACTAATACAAGTAATGTACATGAATCAAGTAAATTAAATAACAATATAATTGTATTCATGAGGAAATACTAAAACAACCATTTACATTTTAGCATATCTATCTAACTTGTGAATCAATAATAACAAATCTACTAAAATCATAAAGACAAGAATTCATTATTAGAGTAACTAATTTAAATTTGCTCAAGATATGTAATCATCCAGGAATAAATGCAATCCAATTATCCATAACATATATAAATATATATGTATATATATAAACCGACACATCTAAATATATGTATATATTTATATGAAGGATTATATATATACTAAATGTGGAAATCTGAAAACATATTTAAATATACAAGTGCATTCCTTTTTCCAAAACCCGTAATAAGAAGGATAGAAACTCTCATATATAAATATACATAATTTGAGTATAACAATATGAGAGATCATATATATACATATATGTATACATTGATATATATAATTATATCACAGAGCAGCATGCTGATATAAAGATTTCTGAATTGAAAATACATACAAAATGAATCTTATTAAGATGTATATATATCAATGTATATATACACACACACATTTATTTACATATACAAATGTGCATTTGAATAAAGTAAGTATATATATAGCTCATTGAACAACATCATATATAAATGAATGTGTATATACAACAAGCACATAACATAATACACATAGAGGCTATACTTGTCAGTACACACACAGACACACATATATATATATATATATATATATATTATACTAAAGGTATATAGATTAAAAGATATACAACGAAATTTTTTAAGAAGCATCCAAAACTGTTTTAAAGAATAGCAATTCACATATGCGACCACGGCTTGGCCTTGGCTGGCCCGACTGGGCTGAGACCCCACCATGGCCAATTGTGCCACGGGGTGGGGGCTGTGGCTCCCCATGACTTCCATAGCCAAAAACAATTCAATAAAAACTTTGCCTTTTAAATTAAAAACCACTGTTTGCTAATATTTATTCAATTAAATACTACTCATTTTGCCATATAAATTGCAGATACAAAATACACCAAATTTTATTATAAAAGGCATCAAATCACACAGTATTTTAATCAACACAAGTTTCTTTCTTTTCCACATAAATACAATAAAATCTATACATTGATATCCCAAGTCATAACTATCAAGATGGATTTGCTCATCCATTAAAATAGAGCAAGCTAGCTCAACATCCAGTTGGATGAAAACAAAACCTACACACACAATGAACAACCCAGTCCCGCTCTCCTCCCAATCGTAGGGATTGGTTTCCAAGTCCAACCACGAGCGAGAGATAGATCTCAAGTGCCTAAAATAAAATTCAACAATTAAAATAAAAAATTAAACCAAATTTAAAATCAGATTCACAAAGACCGACTCACACACAAAGAATACTTTCCAGATTCTTACAAAGGGGGAGAAAGGGGATTCCCTCCCCTCTTGGGGATTTAATCATAAAAAAATAACTCTTCTTTCCACATATAATACCATCACAAAATCATCTCCACAACCCTTCAAACCCTCACTCCATAACAACACACTCCACAACTCCTCCATTCAAAGCACAACCATCCCCATAACACCACAATCCTTCCAACCAAGTGACAACACACTCCACCACACCACGACCCTTCCAACCACCAAAACCCCACATCCAACATAATGCAAATTATACAACAAAACTTTCCCAAGAGAGGCTCCGGGCCTTTCTCAACCCCACACGAGGGAGGCTCTCCCCCCTCAAGGGAGATCCACTCCCTTATACACTCAAATCCCAATCACAAATCTAACCAACAAATAACCAACAATTTGCAATGAAAATTACTTTTGCACACACATAAAATACAAATGATATACAACAATAATCACATGATAAATCCACAATTTCTTCCATGAATCTAGAAAGAACAAATAAATTTCCAAACGCTACCTTGGCTGTCCAAGTTAGGAGTAGCCCAAGAAAATAGTTTCCAAATCTGAAATAAAACCCTCTCAACCAGAAAATTCCAGCGACCTTCTAGCCATTCTTTCCATCATCAACAATCTTCAACCAATGCCCAAAATCCAAAGTCTTTTTCCAGCACAAGAATAAGCAAAGAGGAGCAAAACCAAAACCCAACATGCACGCATAACATGAGGAATGAATAAAATTCCTCTCCACAAAATAAATTTCACAAACTCCCCTTTCAACTTCTAATTTGGAAGTTTAATTTAAGACTAATTAAATAATACAACTTTTAAATAATCATTCTTAATTAAGTGAAATAAAATAAATTAATTAAAACCATTAAATTATATTTCCCCACACCATCAAAATTTAACTACATAAATAATAAATAAAATGACCAAGATAATTAACCCAAATAACCAGCAACTGGTTAACCGCAACAAAATTCAGAAAATCAAATAAAATTGAGCATCTTGAGTATATCTCCGAACTAAAAGGATCTGGGCTACCCACCTGCAAAACTTATTTTTGAACATCAGTATATCATGGGAAAAATAGCCGAAGCAACATATAAATATTAAATAGCTAAAACATCTAAAATAAAATAATTTATTAATTTTCATAATTAAAATACAATATTCATTTTTTTGTGGAAATTAAATACATAATCATAAACACTGCATAACTAAAAACATTCAATTCAATTAAACACCAAATACTAGCTATGATCCATAATAATGTCCACACACACATATATGTATAAAATATGCATATCAAAACACATAAGTCCATGATCCTGAAATAGCAGTAAAAACCATATCCACACACAATGATCAATATAGTCAACTATAAACAAGTATCACATCCTAGTCTCAGTGGCAATGCTAGCTAGGCCTCACATCCTCCCCCTCTAAAATTAGGCTTCCTCTTGGAAGCCCTCAAAGAGGTAAGGAAACATAGACCTCATCCAAGCTGTATCCTCCCATGTCATAGTAGCCTTGTTGTAGAGATCCCTCTGGACCCTAACCTAGTCCAACTGTCATCCTCGCAGTGCCAACGTTCGACGATCCAATATGTGAATGGGCTTTAAGGTTAGTTGTCCGTCCTGCGCCGCCTGTAGAGCATCCCACTCCAAAACATGAGACATATTAGATACATACTTCTTAAGAATAGAAACATGAAACACGTAGTGGATATGAGACAGGGTGGGTAGCAAAGCTAAGCTGTATGCAATAGGACCAATCCTCTACAGAATCTCAAAAGGGCCAACAAATCTCAGTGCCAACTTAGAGCCCTTTCCATAACAGATAGAACTATTATGTGGGCGAACACGCAAGACGACTCTATCCCTAATCTGGAATTCTCGATCCACCCTCCTAGCATTTGCATATTGCTTCTATCGGTCATGTACGATCTACAGATGCTCACGAATCTGGGTCACCTGCCTCTCCATCTCACGTACCAGCTCAGGTCCTACTACAACATGATCCTCAAGTCAATCCCAGCTTAGTGGCATCCTGCAAGGTCTACCATACAAAGCCTCATATGGTGCCATGCCAAGTGAATTGTGGTGCCCATTATTATAGGAAAACTCTACCAGGTACAAGTACTCCTCCCAATGGGACTACTGATCCATGACATACATCCTGAGCATATCCTCCAATACTTGGTTTACCCTCTCCATTTGCCCATCTATCTCCAGATGGTAAGTAGTGCTAAAATTAAGTCGAGTACCAAAGACCTGTTATAGGGCATTCCAAAAAGATAAAGTAAAAATATGATCTCTGTTCAAAATGATCCTCCTCAGAATGCCATGAAATCTGGCAATATCATGCAAGAAGACCCTATCTACTAAAGCAACATTGTAAGAAGAACTCATCACAGAGAAATATGCGACCTTAGTTAGCTTATCCATGGTCACCATGATAGCATCATGTAGCTGAGCAGTCATAGGAAGGCCTACAATGAAATCCATCGATATGACATCCCACTTCCATTCCGGAATAGCATGATGATACAACAATCAACTAGGTGTTGATGTTTGGCTTTCACCCTCTGACATTCGAGGCAATGAGCAATGAACTCTGCTATATCCTTCCGCATACTTGCCCAAAAGTAGAGTTTCCAAAGATCTACATGCATTTTCTTGACTCCTAGGTGTGCTGCATATAGTGCTTTATCTATAAGAACAAACTCTTTGAGGTTCCCCAATGAACGAACATAGATACATCTGTAGTGTCTGAGAAAGCCATCATCATCAAAAGAGTACCCCTCGAACTTGTCCCTCAAGGGACCCTGAAGCTAGAAGATCTCGCTATACAAAGCATCCTGTGGCAAAATCTCCAAGATATGCCCCCTCAAATCTGTCTTCACTATTAACGAGAGCAAGTCATGTCTTTGCCTACTAAGAGCATCTGCCACAACATTCTCTTTCCCCTTAATATGCTAGATCTCAAAATCATACTCGCATAGAAACTCCATTCATTGATGCTGCCGTGCATTCAGGTTAGGCTGAGAATAGATGTACTGAAGGCTTTGATGATCAAAATGTAGCTCAAAACAATGCCCAAGAAGAAAATGGTGCCACTTAATCAAAGCATGTATCACATCTACAAGCTCCAAATCGTAAGTCAGGTAATTGAGTTCATGCACCTTCAACTTGTGAGATTTGAAGGCAATCACACGTCCCTCCTGCATGAGAACTGCTCCAGGACCCTTAATCAAAGCATCTGTGCAAACAATAAAGTCACTTGTAGGATCTGAAATCACCAAAATAGGAGCACTAGTAAGTTTCTCCTTCAAAATCTGAAAATCTCTCTTGCATTGCTCAGTCCATACAAACTTCTTCTCTGCTTCTGAAGAGAAGTAATTGGATGCTCAATCATGGAGAAGCCTTCCATGAACCTTCTATAGTAACCGACTAGTCCCATAAAACTCCTAACCTCAGCAACATTAGTCGGAGTAGGCCAATCCAAAATAGTCTGAATCTTCGAAGGATTCAATGAAATCCCATCTCCAAAAATAATATGTCCCAGGTACTAGATCTCCATCTGGAAAAAATTGCATTTGGAAAGATTAGCATACAATTGGTTCTCTCTCAGGCATTGCAATACTACCCACAAATTCTCCTTATGCTCCTCTATTGTGTGGGAATAAATCAAAATGTCGTCCAAAAAAAATCACGAACCGATCCAAAAATTTGTGGAAGACTCCATTCATCAGGCTCATAAAAACCATTGGGGCATTAGTCAACCTGAAAGGAACTACAGTGAACTCATATTGACCATAGCGTGTATGAAATGTTGTCTTATGAATACCAACTTCTACTATTCTCAGTTGGTGGTACCCTGACTTAAGATCAATTTTTGAGAAAACCTTCACTCCATGAATCTGATCAAACAAATCATCAATCCTTGGCAACGGGTAGCGATTCTTCACTGTGAGCTTGTTCAACTACCTGTAGTCAATGTAAAGGTGAAGAGACCCGCCCTTCTTCTTCACAAAGATAACAAGTGCTCCCCTAGGAGAAACACTAGGGTGAATATGACCCGTCTTCAAAAGATCCTCTATCTACAACGTAAGCTCTTGAAGCTCTTGAGTCATCATTCTATAAGGAGCTTTGGAAATAGGCTATGCTCCTGGCACCAAGTCAATGTAAAAATCAATCTCTCACCATGGTGGCATCCCAGAAAGCTTTAAAGGAAAAAGATCAGTGAACTCCCTAAGAATAGGATGATCATCCAAAGAAGTCTTTGGCTTGTCCTCTAAATTGTCGCTGATAGAAATGGCAAAGAATTGACATCCCTTCTGCATACAACACTTAAGCTACATAGATGAGATAATCCTGAGTGACACTGGTCTTTGAATTCCTGAAATCTTCACCCTATTACCCTCATCATCCAAGAACTCAGTAGATTTGTTACGACAATTGAGCATAGCTTCATGAGCATTCAACCAATCCATACCTAAAATCACGTCATAGGACCCTAAAGGAATAACAAAGAGATCTGCCAAAGTGGAAAAAGCTCCAAGTCCTATTTGACACTCCTTGACCATAGAACTAATAGACATCCTGGCTCCCAAAGCTAACTCTACATCCCATTTAGCATCTTGCTTAACAGACACCAGCCTGAACTTCTCCACTATTGATGGGGATATGAATGAATCCGTAGCCCCAGAATCAAAGAGTATGGAAACAACAATATTACCAATTTTACCAAGAGTCTTAATGAGTGATGCCTGATGATTTGCCTGCCAATTATCTACTGCTGCAAAGACTTAGTAGGCTTTCCACACATCACCAACTGTAGGCTCATAAGCTACTGCCTGCTAACCTCCCACAACTAAACTGTTCTGTAGACACTCCCGAGTAATATGTCCCATACCTCCGCATGTATAACAACAAGCCTTAGGTGGTGCCTATGTCTACGGCTAAAAAGCAGATCTACTAGAGTTAGCTTGACTGACTTTGAAACTCTACTGTGTACGAGTTAGCCCCACATACTATGTTTGTGGTTTCTGGTCTCTCCTTTGAGGTGGAGCCTGCCAAGATCTAGATGGTCCTCCCTAAAAAGACTTAGCCTTCTAAACCTGTTGCTGCTGCTGTGGACTTGACCTAGCAAGAAAGGAGTTAGCCCTAAATCCACTCCTAGGAGGCACAGATGGATGAGAGAGGTTACGGTTCTGTTAGGATTGGTTTCAGAAATTGTCTTAGTTATCATGATGCTTGGGCTAGATTTCTTCTACAATTAGGGCCTTCTCTACTGTCTGTCTCAAGATCGAGGGCTCAGACAAATGTATAGGTGCTACAATGCTATGGTTGAGTCCTCTGATGAAGTGATTGACCATCAACTTCTCATTGAGCAGCATGCTGATATAAAGATTTCTGAATTGCAAATACATATATAGAATGAATCTTATTGAGATGTATATATAACAATGTGTATATATATGTAATATGATATATATATACACATTTATTTATATATACAAATGTGCATTTGAATAAAGTAAGTATATATAGAGCTCATCAAACAACATTATATATAAATGAATGTGTATATACAACAAGCACATAACAGAACAAACATAGAGGCTATACATATACATACATACATACATATATGTATGTATATATACGTACACACACACATATATATATATATATATATATATATATATATATATATAATACTAAAAGTATATAGATTAAAAGATGTATAGCGAATGATTTTAAGAAGCATCCAAAACTATTTTAAAGAATAGAAATTCACATATGCGGCCACAACCTGGCCTTTGCAGGCTCAGCTAAGCCGAGACCCTGCCACGGCCATCTGTGCCAGGGGGTGGGGGTCGTGGCTCCCCACAGCTCCCATGACTTCCATAGTAAAAAACAATTCAATAAAAACTTTGCCTTTTAAATTAAAAACCATAGTTTGCTAATATTTATTTAATTAAATACTGCTCATTTTGCCATATAAATTGTAGATACAAAATATACCAAATTTTATTATAAAAGGCATCAAATCACACAGTATTTTAACCAACACCAATTTAAATGAAATGCTTACAATAGTGAGCATAATTTGTAAACCAAAACAATAATATTATTACTATTCACAGGGACCTTTCCCAGTTCTAAAGACAACTTAATACAAGGTTTATTCTCATAAGAATAACAAGAGATATATAGTGAAACTCTTCTTCTAATAACAAATTTAATGGTAAATAACAAAGCCAATAAACTGGATACAAATACTTGATTATTTCTTGCCTCTCTAGGGCATACAAATCAAACAAATTTCTTTCTTTTCCATAGAAATACAATAAATTCTATATATTAATATCCCAAGTCACAACTATCAAGATGGATTTGCTCATCCACTAAAACAGAGCAAGCTAGCTCAACTTCCAGCTGGCTGAAAATAAAACCTGCACACACAATGAACATCTTAGTTCCGCTTTCCTCCCAACTGTAGGGCTTGGTTTCCAAGTTCACCCCTAAGTGAGAGATAGATCTTAAGTGCCCAAAATGAAATTCAACAATTAAAATAAAAAATTAAACTAGATTTAAAACCAGATTCACACACAAAGAATCCTTTCTGAATTCTTGCAAAGGGGAGAAAGGGGATTCCCTTCCCTCTTAGGAATTTAATAATAACAATAATAATTCTTCTTTCCACATATAATACCATCACAAAATCATATCCACAACCCTTCAAATCCTCACTCCATAACAACACACACCACAACTCGTCCATTCCAACCACAGCCATCCCCATAGCACCACAACCCTTCCAACCAAGCCACAACACACTCCACCACACCACAACCCTTCCAACCACCAAAACTTCACATCCACCATAATGTAAGTTATACAAGAAAACTTTCCCAAGAGAGGCTCCACACCTTTCTCAACCCAACATGAGGGAGGCTCTCACCCCTCAGGGGAGATCCTCTTCCTTATACACCCAAACCCCATTCACAAACCCAAATAGCAAATAGCCAACAATTTGCAATAAAAATCAATTCTTTTGCACACACACAAAACACATGATATACAACAATAATCACCTGATAAATCCACAATTGTTTCCATGAATCTAGAAAGAACAAATAAATTTCCAGACCTTACCTTGGCTGTCCAAGTTAGGAGTAAACCAAGAAAATGGGTTCCAAATCAGAAATTAAATCATCTCAACCAGAAAATTCTAGCCATCTTCCAACCATTCTTTTCATCACCAACAATCTCCAACCAATGCCCAAAATCCCAACTATTTTTCTAGCACAAGAATAAGCATAGAGGAGCAAAACCAAAACCTAGCACACACACACAACATGAGGAATGAATAAAATTCCTCTCCATAAAATAAATTTCACAAGCTCCCCTTTCAAATTCCAATTTGGAAGTTTAAAAGACTAATTAAATAATACAACTTTTAAGTAACCATTCTTAATAAATGAAATAAAATAAAATTAATAACAACCATTAAATTATATTTCCCCACACCATTAAAATTTAACCACATAAATAATTAAAATAAAATGACCAAGATAATTAACCCAAATAACCCCGACACACAGCAACTGGTTAATTGCAACAAAATATGGAAAATCAAATAAAATTTGGCATCTTGAGTATATCTCCGAACTAAAATAATCAGTGTTGCCCACTTGCAAAACTCAATTTCAAACATCAGTATGTCATCGAAAAATAGCTGAAGCAACATATAAATATTAAATAGCTAAAATGTCTAAAATAAAATAACTTATTAATTTTCATAATTAACATACAATATTTATTTTTTTGCAGAAATTAAATACATAATCATAAACACTTCATAATTAAAAACATTCAATTCAATTAAACATCAAATACCAGCTATGATCCATAATAATGTCTACACACACATATGTATAAAATATGCAGATCAAAACACACAAGTCCATGATCCTGAAATAGCAGTAAAAATAATATCCACACACAATGATCAATATAGTCAACTATAAACAAGTATCACATCCTAGTCTCAGTGGAAGTGCTAGCTAGGCCTCACATCCTCCCCCTCTAAAATTAGGCTTCCTCCTGGAAGCCCTCAAAGAGGTAAGTAAACAGAGCCCTCATCTGAGCTATATCCTCCCATGTCATAGCAGCCTCATCATAGAGATCCCACTAGACCTTGACCTAGTCCAACTGTTGTCCTCACAGTGCCAACGTTTGATGATCCAATATGTGAATGGGCTCCAGGGTTATCTATTCATCCTATGCCACCTGTAGAGCATCCCACTCCATACATGAGACATATCAGGTACATACTTCTTAAGAACAGAAACATGAAACACGTCGTTGATACGAGACAGGCTGGGTGGCAAAGCTAAGCAGTATGCAACAAGAACAATCCCCTCTAGAATCTCAAAAGGGCCAACAAATCTCAGTGCCAACTTAGAGCCCTTTCCATAACTGATAGAACTCTTATGTGGGAAAACACGCAAAAAGACTCTATCCCCAATCTAGAATTCTCGATCTACCCTCCTAACATCTGCATATTGCTTCTATCGGTCCTAAGCTATTTGCAACTGCTCATGAATCTGGGTCATTGTAACAACACCCCATATAACACACAAATATCTAAATATTTAAAGATATAAAATACAATAGAGCACTCATTAGTTCGTGCTTAACATCAACACATGACCTTCAATCATAATGATATCAAGAAGTAAAACTTATTTAATTTCTTTGACTCCATACAAGTGATTCATTATGAAATCAATAGTTACATAATGCATACTTGCAATAGTAATGTCATAATATCTTATCTCGTCAATGATTACACTAGTAATCTATTAGGATAAGAATAAATCATATACCATAATGTAATAAAGCTAGACAAATCGACCCACATCTTACTCTACCTGAGTAATTAGTTTAGTGGTTTATCTCTCACCAAGAATCTTAAGAATTTCACAACACAAATGTGGACCCATTCCTAGGGCCAAACCTATGCCTCGGGGGCTCATCTTAGATGGCATTGCCTATGTGAAAGCGTCGAGGCTTCGTAGCTCAGAGAAACAACTCTTCGTTCTTACTTGTCTTTTAAGTAATAGATAAATGTACTATGAACACTAGATCTCCACACATTTAAATCTTAGAAAATCTATAAATTATAATGCGTTTGCAATAGCAATCAATGACTATATCTCAGAATGTATTATCATTTCACCATGATATCCCGACATTCAACTAGATGGATAAATGTATCCAAGGAACAAGTCCATAACTATCATTAAGTCCTAAAGTTAAATTTGTAAAATAATGTAGTTCTAGGGTAATAGAGTTTATTGATTAATCAATCAAGAAGGTTAATCCAAATGACAACATAGTTCCCTAATTCCATTTAATACTAGGTGTTATGGTGGAGATAATGTCTCACCATCTCACCACGATGAAGTTTGGACTAGATTATCACCTAGTTAACACATATAAGCTCTCCCTTAAACTAGGGTAAATAATTCATAATTTTATAACCATCAACAAATTTTATTTAAAATGTTAACATTCACATAAAGATGCTCGACAACAATGTATTATCATGTAGTCAATGATTATCAAGACCATGAAATAAACGTTCTATCAACAACATGATCATTTAGACATTCTCAATAGTAACAAATTAAAGCATATAATTATAATACGATTCTATATTGGATATTGTGTAGAAAATAAGATAACAATATGTATATCATTATCATTGATGTATAAAGCTAAAAGAAATCAGTTTCATTATATTTAATTCCTTTCTAATCCTTCTATGTTTGGGTGGAAAGTTACTTGCAAATATTTTTTCTTTTGATTAAATTTAATAATGTAAAATTTTCCTTTTATTGCAGTAAAAACTGCTCTCAGTTCTTAAGGAAATTTCCTAATTGTTTTCTGGGTTTTATCCCTGTAGCTCTTAGCTTTCTGAAACATCTTGAATTTTTAAATTTGGTTTAGAAAAGAGAAAGTTATGTTCATTTTATGACTGTTGGGCAGTTCTATTTTACCCAACAAAGGTTTATTTATTTATTTATTAATTGATCATACACTAATTTTTTAAAAAAAAAAACTCATACAATCAAATAGACACAGACAAACTAAATAACCCTTAAATCCTCTAATTTTGATTTATGGATGAACCAGATTTGAAACAACAACACAAGCAAGTTCATTCACAAACTAGTTCCAATATTTCATCCAATGAATAGAATTTGAAGACTTGATAGAGAATTATTTAAATCAAATGGTGGCAAAGAATTTTTGCAAGGAGTATATCCTTCTTCCTTTACTATAAGATAACTACCAAAATTCTCATCAACTTTACCATGCAGCTATTAAAATTCAAAAAATTTCCACTACTCTCTAAATATCAATGTTTTCGTAGCCATTGTAAGAGTTCACATGGAGTAAAACCAAATTCATTTTGCACAACTTTTAAACCTTTTTTTGATTACATAAAGGAATCTTAAAAGAATTTAAATTTAACACATTAATGTCTACGCGCTGGCATGAAGCTGTACCTTGGTATGAGGCGTAGCCTTCCCTTAAACAGGCTGCCCCATAGTGTATCATATGGAAAGGAAACTTGAATTTTAATTCCCAATAATACCTTTCTTGCAGCAAGCTATCCCATATTTGCACTAAGATTTCAAAAATATTCATAAACATATTTTATTCACATTCAAGTGCCTCTATAGGCAGAGCAAAATAGGAATTTAACCACAAATTTTAAACGAATTCATTTGGAAAGTTGGACGCCTATGTCCAAAACAAATTTCATTTGCTAAAAAAAACAAACTAACTTAATAGCTACCTATCAAAGTCACCCTTCATACACAGGTATGAAATTTTGAATTTGCAAGTTAATTAAACAAACTCAGCCCAATGTTTTTTTTTCTAGAGGTGAAAAATATAAAAGACTCAAAGTCCCCAACTGGAATTACTAACTGTTGGTAATCCTTTCAGATTGTGCCCCAATATCTTAACATTATTCTAAATTTTAATTTCAATCAGTTCTAGAAAATGGAGTAATTTTCCAAATGTCTAAGACAAAGTTGCAATAGAGAGGATAAAACAACATTGTAATTGCATCTAAATGTTTCATTTGCAAAATAGGAAAAATAATTTCACGAAACCATAGCTCAAATCTCTTCGAATTTTGTGAAACTTATTCCAAAGGTCGTTGAATCTTTTCCTTAGCCAAATCTTTTCCAATTTCCCCACTTACATTCCCTGTCGATATTCTTCCAAACTTAAAAAAAATTTCAATTTGAGAAGCCCCTTTCCCCTTTCCCCAGGTTCTAGATGTCTAAAGACATGTTAATCAAATGCTAGGCAAGACTTTGATAAACTCTCTAGTGATCCCTGCTCGACAACTCAAGTGGAGCGATTTTCTAGGTTTCCCCGTTTATACATGTCAACACTCAAATTTTTTTTCCATGAAATATTAAAATAGTGCGATTCTTACCTCTAAAGTTCCATTAAAATAAGTAATGATTATATTACATTAGCTGATGACCCCTTTTTTTAAGGAAATGTTTTAATTATACATATAATGCTTGCATACTCAAACAAACTAGGTATTGATCTGCAATGTAGTATTTTAAAATCTGGGCTAATATATATATTTTAATAATAAGTTGGCATTAATAATTATCTCATTTCATCTCTCTCCATAGTTCATATTTTTATTGCTCACGAGTAAACCATGGTCACAGACCACAAGTGCATCTTTGGGATCAATATTTTTGAGTATAATTCCATGGGTACAAGGATCCGGTAAAAGATATCATATAAATTTAAAATATATCACTTCATCCTTTGTTTTTATGAGGTTCTAGATAAAAATAGTAAAACCTGCCATAAAATAATATTTGCTCTTGGATGCACAATAGCAAAAACAATTCACATTATTATATTATATTATTATTACCATTATTATATTTTTTTAAGGATAAGTAAAATATATTATTATATCCCTATTATTATTTACCTCCGCCAATTACTTGGAGGATAAAAAAAATATCATTTTAAATAACTCTAAATGCTCATATAATTTCTATTATTATTTTTATTTATTATATTTTTTAAATAAACAAGATATATCACAATATTTCTATTATTAACTTAATTATATATATATATATATCTTTTCCATCTTGGAATAGTCCTTCATAAGGTTATTGTTAGGGAGAAAGTATCGATAATTAACCACTCATCACTTCCCCTTACTACATAACGTGCACAATATATATATATATATATATATATATATATATATATATATATAGTATTTGTGGCAGGTTATCTTTCTCTTAAGGCACATTCAAAAACTTTAGAAATCTTCAAGCAAGTTGTTATTTTTTGCTATAAAAGAAATCTTGTTTATCATTTGTGTATGTAACATAACTTGATAAATAGGTTCACTTAAAGGAATTTTCTCCTTATAGTCATCGTGCTAGACTAAACGAAAAGGGATGTGACATCTTTCCTCTCTAAGAATGGTCATCGCCTCAATGACTATAGTATGAAGAGATAGTTATCATATTTCCACGCATTCAAAACCAAACTTTATTCCATATCATAAATATTGCAACATTTGCAAGTATTTTATAACTTCTTCATACTTGTATTAACCACACCTTTCCAGTCTAATTCTCTGACCATGTTGCTGAAAACCTTAAAATGTACTTAGCTTGGTCCTTCGGTCTAATCATCCATCAAACCTATAAACTAATGTTAGCTCATTAATGAACAATGGACTTAAGCATTCCACAATTTTTATTTGTTTTAGAGTTAAAGTGTTAACCTTCTATCGAGTCGAAGACAATTGTCTAATTAAGGTCTAATTAGCAGACACAAAAGAATATAATAACACCATTAGTTTATTGTGTCTTTCATGCTTCCCGTGTGGTGATGTCGATCATCTTTGCCCACATATAACATCAATCCTTATTTAAATATATAAAACCCTAATTGAAAACTGTCATCAATTAGGGTTTTAAAGAAATAGGGCAAGTATATTTGAATCCCAATAAAATTTACACATTAATTCCATGTTAGCGACAAGAAAGAAAGAAAACATGATCATTACAACTGTAGTACTCATAATACAAATCTCACCAAGCATGTAAATGAAATGAGACATTGTGAAGAAGCTTACTTCAAGCAGTATAATTTTAGAACGACTATCTCAGGAGAAGAAAACCCACTTCTCTAAAACTCATGGAATCCAGTGTTATCATAATGTTCCTACAATATTATTTCAAACCAACTTGAACAAATAACCTCTAGAATTATCATCATTCAATTTTCTATTCGATTTATAAGTACAAAGCATATCAAGAGTTAAGTACATATCTTAAATTTTGTGTAGAGTTCAGAAATAAGTGGCATCTTGATGGTTTCTTGCCCTAGCTCCCCCCTTCCTACACCCGAAGATGAGAGAGGATCATAGAAGTGACATCCATCCTACCATGAAGCCAAGCTTCCCTTTGCTATCCCACACGGGAAGCCTGACCCATCCCGAAGAATCTAATTGTTCAAGGTCACCATACATGATAGTGAATTTAACCATGCATATCTACCCATTGCCCATGCAAACATATAGATAGCAACTATAAATTCAAATGATGTTCATAATTACAATTCATTGGAAAACATGTTTCCCTTGAAATCCACCACGTGTTGATCATGTATGATGGCTTGTCTAGCATTTATGTCCATCGCTGTTATACACACTACACCATGTGTATAACACTAGACATATCTACGTGTCCATCTCTATCAAACACACTTCCGTGTGTGTGATACTAGACACTAATGTCCATCTCTGTTATACACACTACACCATGTGTATAACACTAGACATATCTGAATATTTATATCATGTTCATATTCAAGTCATTTTTCATAGAAACACTTATAGTCATCATTGGTAGATAAGATTTATAAGTTGCAGAATTTAACATTTCTTTACTTATATCTAGTCCATTATCATTTTCTTGACTTTATTGGCTAGTTCATTATCTAGAGAAGTCATAATCTCAATCATGTATTATTGCTACAAAATCAAAATTTTTAGACATGGTATAAACATTCTAATAATAGGTTTATACAACTTATATAGTTATCACACAATGTAATTCATCAGTTGCCATCTCAAAAGACTAAAATTATATATTCATCAATTTTTTGCATATAAGTATTCAGTATTTTGTTAAATACAAAATACCCTCTTAAATGTGACTACATGTCACTATCAGATAGAGGGATCTATTTGGGCTCTTCTTCCTTGTCAGAATCTAATAACAAAAATAGGGAGGGTGGATGTACTCGCAGGTACTCCATTATCACCTCCCGTCCCATAGTAGGTACCTCATGATCACATCCAAAGGGCATGTCTCGACGAGTGGAGGGTTTACTGAGTTTAACAATTGTGAGGGTATTTGTTTTCTTTGCTGCTTGCATCTATTTCTCTCTCTTAATCTGAATGTGCTTAAGTGTGTCAGAGAGGATTTCAGAATCAGTAAGCCAAACCCTCCCAGTATACCTTACTGGTTCAGTGTTTTCAGAAGGGGTTTCTTTCCTCACATTAGTTTTGGTCTTGCTCTTGGTTTTTATTTTCTTGGCTCGTTTCCATCTTCTTTTCCTTGCCATTCTGGCACAAGAGCAAAATTGAGGTTAGCTTATCTACTATTTAGTGAAAGCCTTTGCAATGAGCTATGAGGTCCAAGTGTTGAACCTGGTTCGCTTTGATACCACATGTAACAACACCCCATTTAACACACAAATATCTAAATATTTAAAGATATAAAATACAATAGAGCACTCATTAGTTCGTGCTTAACATCAACACATGACCTTCAACATAATGATATCAGGAAGTAAAGTGATTCATTATGAAATCAATAGTTGCATAATGCATACCTGCAATAGTAATGTCATAATATCTTATCTTGTCAATGATTACACTAGTAATCTGTTAAGATAAGAATAAATCATATACCATAATGTAATAAAGCTAGACAAATCGACCCACATCTTACTCTACTTGAGTAATTAGTTTAGCGGTTTATCTCTCACCAAGAATCTTAAGAATTTCACAACACAAATGTGGACCCATTCCTAGGGCCAAACCTGTGCCTCGAGGGCTCATCTCAGATGACCTTGCCTACATGAAAGCGCAGAGGATTCGTAGTTCAGAAAAACAACTCTTTGTTCTTACTTGTCTTTTAAGTAATAGATAGATGTACTATGAACACTAGATCTCCACACATTTAAATCTTAGAAAATCTATAAATTATAATGTGTTTGCAATAGCAATCAATGACTATATCTCAAGAATGTATTATCATTTCACCATGATATCCCGACATTCAACTAGATGGATAAATGTATCTAAGGAACAAGTCCATAGCTATCATTAAGTCCTTAAGTTAAATTTTTAAAATAATGTAGTTATAGGGTAATATAGTTTACTGATTAATCCATCAAGAGGGTTAATCCAAACGATAACATAGTTCCCTATTTCCATTTAATACTAGGTGTTATGGTGGAGATAATGTCTCACCATCTCACCACGACGAAGTTTGGACTAGATTATCACCTAGTTAACACATATAAGCTTTCCCTTAAACTAGGGTAAATAATTCACAGTTTCATAACCATCAACAAATTTTATTTAAAATGTTAACGTTCACATAAAGAGGCTCGACAACAATGTATTATCATGTAGTCAATGATTATCAAGGCCATGAAATAAACGTTCTATCAACAACATGATCATTTAGACATTCTCAATAGTAACAAATTAAAGCACATAATTATAATACGATTCTATATTGGATACTATGTAGAAAATAAGATAACAATATGTATATCATTATCATTGATGTATAAAGCTAAAAGAAATCAGTTTCATTATATTTAATTCCTTTCTAATCCTTCTATGTTTTGGTGGAAAGTTGCCAATATTTTTTCTTTTGATTAAATTTAATAATGTAAAATTTTCCTCTTATTGCAGTAAAAACTGCTCTTAGTTCTTAAGGAAATTTCCTAATTTTTTTTTTCTGGGTTTTATCCCCATAGGTCTTAGCTTTCTGAAACATCTTGAATTTTTAAATTTGGTTTAGAAAAGAGGAAGTTATGTTCATTTTATGACTGTTGGGCAGTTCTATTTTACCCAACAAAGGTTTATTTATTTATTAATTGATCATACACTGTTTATTTTTTATTTTTAAAAACTCATACAATCAAATAGACACAGACAAACTAAATAACCCTTAAATCCTCTAATTTTGATTTATGGATGAACTAGATTTGAAACAACAACACCCAATGAATAGAATTTGAAGACTTGATAGAGAATTATTTAAATCAAATGGTGGCAAAGAATTTTTGCAAGGAGTATATCCTTCTTCCTTTACTATAAGATAACTATCCAAATTCTCTTCAACTTTACCATGCAACTATTAAAATTCAGAGGTTTTCCACTACTCTCTAAATATCAATGTTTTCACAGTCATTGTAAGATTTCACATGGAGTAAAACCAAATTCATTTTGCACATCTTTTAAACCTTTTTTTGATTATAGAAAGGAATCTTAAAAGAATTTAAATTTAACACACTAATGTCTACGCCTTGACATGAAGCTGTACCTTGGTATGAGGCGTAGCCTTCCCTTAAATAGGCCGCCCCATAGTGTATCATATGGAAATGAAACTTGAATTTTAATTCCCAATAATTCCTTTCTTGCATAAAGCTATCCCATATTTGCACTAAGATTTCAAAAATTATCCATAAACATATTTTATTCACATGCAAGCGCCTCTTAGGCAAAGCAAAATAGGAATTTAACCATGAATTTTAAAAGAATTCATTCTGAAAGTTGGACACCTATGTCCAAAACGAATTTCATTTGCTAAAAAAAAACAAACTAACCTAATAGCTACCTATCAAAGTCACCCTTCATACACAGGTATGAAAATTTGAATTTGTAAGTTAATTAAACAAACTCACCCCAATTTGTTTTTTTTCAGAGGTGAAAATATAAAAGACTCAAAGTCCCCAACTGGATTTACTAATTGTTGGTAATCCTTTCAGATTGTGCCCCAATATCTTAACATTATTCTAAATTTTAATTTCAATCAGTTCTAGAAAATGGAATAATTTTCCAAATGCCTAAAACAGAGTTGCAACAGAGAGGATAAAGCAACATTGTAATTGCATCTAAATGTTTCATTTGTAAAACAGGAAAAATAATTTCACGAAACCATACCTCAAAACTCTTCAAATTTTGTGAAACTTATTCCAAAGGTTGTTGAATCTTTTCCTCAACGAAAATTTTCCTTCCTTCTTTTCCAATTTCCCCACTTACATTCCCTGTCGACATTCTTCTAGACTTAAAAAAATTTCCAATTTGAGAAGCCCCTTTCCCCTTTCCCTAGGTTCTAGATGTCTATTAAAGACATGTTAATCAAATGCCAGGCAAGACTTTGATAAACTCTCTAGTGATCCCTGCTTGACAGCTCAAGTGGAGCGATTTTCTAGGTTTCCCCGTTTATACATGTCAACACTCAATTTTTGTTTCCATGAAATATTAAAATAGTATGATTCTTACCTCTAAAGTTCCATTAAAATAAGTAATGATTATATTACATTACCTGATGACCCCTTTTTTTAAGGAAATGTTTTAAATATACATATAATGCTTGCATACTCAAACAAACTAGGTATTGATCTGCAATGTAGTATTTTAAAATTTGGGCTAATATACATATATTTTAATAATAAGTTGGTATTAATAATTATCTCATTTCATCTCTCTCCATAGTTCAAATTTTTATTACTGACAAGTAAACCATGGTCACAGACCACAAGTGCATCTTTGGGATCAATATTTTTGAGTATAATTCCATGGGTGCAAGGATCTGGTAAAAGATATCATATAAATTTAAAATATATCACTTCATCCTTTATTTTTATGAGGTTCTAAATAAAAATAGTAAAACCCGCCGTAAAATAATATTTGCTCTTGGCTGCAATAGCAAAAACAATTCACATTATTATATTATATTATTATTATTATTGTTGGGATAAGGTGTGGTTAACCTTGTAAATCCCAATATTTTATTTATTCCTTTTATTATATGTAATTTGTAATTATCCATGAGGAGATGTACTAGTTTCACTGGCAGGGGTAATTTCAGAGTAGTTGGAGGTAATTACGGAGTGACTTTTACTATTGGCAAATGTAAAAACTCAAAGTAAATGAGGGTAGGTATTTTCCCTTGAGGAATCTACTATATTTGGCATGTATGACAACTGTCATAATGTTTGGTAAGTGAATCTATGATAGCTGCAAGTTGTCATAAGATTTTGTGATTCTATGACACATATGACGGATATGTTAGTTGTATATTTGCTATATTTAGCCCTAGGTGCCTATTTGGAAAGGATGCATGTTGGAGGTATCTATGATGGTTATGACGTGTCATAAGATGCTGTAAGATGCCATTCTTGGATATGGGCGCCCAACTTTGAATGGGTCAACTTTCGACACTTGGAGGTTGCTTGTAGGTGCCATTTTGATGCTTGCATGTGGGATATTTGGAGGAGAGAGAAGGTGAATGTCTAGGATGAGTTGGAAAACATTTCTATAAGTATTTTCCATGTATTTGTTGCTGCAATATAGATTTTAAGTACTCAGGTGCTGCCGGAATGTTGTCGGATTGAAGACTGAAGGAGAGATTGGTGGTGTTGTTGTATTGTAAATCATTTTCAGATTAATACAAACATTGGGCCTCTTTCTTGTGTGGAGTTTTTTACCTGAAAGAGTTTTCTCCACATTAAACATTGTGTCATGTGTTTAAATTTCTAATTTTGCATTTCTGTGAAGTATAGTTTTGTTTGTGTTACAATCTCCATTAATAACACATAGTTAAAGATTGCAGAAATTTATATGAATAAGATTTCTATTAAAGTATTGTTCTTTCATTTCTAACATTTGGTATCAGAGCCTGGCCAGCTTTGACTCTTGGGTGGTAGTGTGGAAGCTGTAGGTGTAGTGGGAGATTTGGTTGTGTTTGTTTTACAGATCTTGTGTTGTTATTATGGCTGCATCCACCGTTGCATTAACCTCTCGAATGGACATTGAGAAGTTCAACGGAACAGGGTATGAGTTGTGGAAGCTGAAAATGGAAGATTTGTTGGAAGAAAGAAACTAGTGGTTGGCTATCCAAAAAGAGAAGAAACTTGATGATGTCTCTCTGGATGAGTGGGCAAAACTGGATAAGAAGGCACGGGGAACCATCTGTTTGTGTCTTTTAGATTCTGTGATGCTTAATGTCGCAAAGGAAGAGATTGCACATAAATTGTGGAATTGGTTGGGTGAGATCTACAAAGCCAAGAGTATGGTAAATAAATTCTATTTAAAAAGGAAGTTGTTTTCTTTGAAAATGAAAGAGGGTGAGTTGGTTGCAGAACATTTAAATTCTTTTAATTTGTTGACGAGTCAGCTTGCTTCAGTAGATGTTGAAGTTGATGAGGAAGATAAATGTATCTTGCTTCTTTGTTCTTTACCTGAATCATGGGAAAATATCATTTTGGCTATCACTGCTAACTTCATAGATCTGAAGTTGGATGCTGTTGTTGCAGTTTTACTAGCACAAGAATTGAGGAAGAAGAGTTCAGATAGTTCAAGTGATGCTCTCAGTATCAGGGGAAGGTCTAAGGAAAGGGGACCTAGAGTAGACTAGAAAGGGGCTAAGGACAAGTCCAAGGCCAATCTAAGACTCTTGGTAAAAAGAACAGAGTTAAGTGTTGGAACTGCGTAAAAGGGGACCTGTGAAGAAGGAGTGCAAAAACCCCAAGAAATAGTGGGAGAGTGCTTCGGATAAGTCCTCGAATGTAGGTGAAGATGTTTTACTTTCTGCATGTAATGTTGTTTCTAATGATCACTGGTTGGTTGACTCAGGATGCTCATTTCATATGACCCCGCATAAGGAATGGTTCTCCACATATGAAGAATATGATGGAGGTAATATCTACCTTGGTGACAACTCTTCATATCTGATTGTCTGGAAAGGAAAGGTATTGTTGTGTTTTAGTGATGGGAGGATTAAAACCCTCCTTGGTGTTTTACATGTTCTTAGATTAGCTAGAAATTTGATTTTAGTTTCGAAGTTGAATGATTTGGGAATGCATGTGACATTTGAGAAGCATGGCTAGAAATTGGTGAGAGGGAACTTGGTGGTAGTGAAAGGAAAGAGATTCGGGACCTTGTTTAATCTTGAAGCCACTATGGTTTGTAATGTCTCTTACGTTTCTGAGGCTTCTGAAAACACTTGTATATTGTGGCACCGCAGAGTGGGCCACAAAAGTAATAATGTATTGAAAACTATTAAGAATAAATAATTGTTGGATGATTTCTCTTATTCTGATGAGCACTTTGATTTATGTGAGCATTGTGTGTTTGGTAAACAAAACAAAAAATTATTTCCTTCAAGAAGCAATAGAGCAAAAGAGAAATTAAAAATTATTCATACAGATGTGTTTGGACCTGTGGATAATGAATCTATTGGAAAATATTGTTATTTTGTCACCTTCATTGATGATGCATCCAAATATACATGGATTTATTTTATGAAACATAAATATGAAGTTTTCACTAAGTATAAGGAATTCAAAGTCTTAGTAGAGAACCAATTAGGTTTAAAGATAAAAATATTAAGATCCGACAATGGAGGGGAATATTGTTCTAAGGAATTTGATGAGTTTTGCAAGCATGTAGGTATAATCAGACAAAAGACAACTCCGTATACACCACAACTGAATGGTGTTATAGAAAGGATGAACCGAATAATTATGGAAAGGGCCAAAAGTATGCTTAGTGATGCACAACTAGATAAATGCTTTTGGGTAGAGGCTGTGTGTACTGCTTTATACTTGATAAACAAATCTCCTTGTAAGGCTCTTGATTCGACGCCTTATGAAGTGTGGACAGGTAAGAAACCTTCTATTTCACATTTAAGGGTTTTTGGCTATGAGGCTTTTGTACATGTGCTTAAGGAAAAGCAATCTAAGTTAGATCCAAAGGCTGAAAAGTGTACATTCATTGGATATGGTGATAATGTCAAAGGTTATAAGCTTTGGAATCCACTAATCCTCAAGATTATCCTTTCTAGAGATGTTATTTTCAAGGAACTTAGAGCTATTTCTGAACCTGAGCAACCAAAAGAAAAAGAAGAAAAGGTAAAAAAAGTGCACTTTGATTTAGAGCAGCAAGATGCACCTTAGGAAGAACAAAATGATGGATTGTGGGGTGAAGAAGAAGAAGAAGATTCGAGTAGTTCTGATGAAGATGAATCCATTGTGATAGAAGAAGTTGGTGCAAATGATCATGCAGAAGAACGAGAGTCTCTTACTCCACCCTTGAGGAGATCCACAAGACAACGAAATCCAGTTGACAGGTATAGCCCACCAGATTTCTATTGTGTATATGCTTTATTGAGTACTAATGATGAACCTAGATCCTACAGGGAAGCTATTTTTGCAGATGATAGTGAGTCTTGGCAGTTAGCCATGCAGGAGGAGATGATGACTTTAGACTCTTGTAACACCTGGGATCTTGGTCATTTGCCCAAAGGAAGAAAGGCCATAGGTTGTAAGTGGGTCTTCAAGAAGAAGTTTGGAGCAGACGGGTCATTGGAGAAGTACAAGGCTAGACTAGTAGCCAAGGGCTACTCCCAAAGACGGAGTTGATTTTGATGAGATATTCTCTCTTGTTGCTAAATTGACTTCTATTAGATTTCTCTTATCCATTGCTGCAACTTATGATTGGGAGATTGAGCAAATGGATGTTAAGACTGCGTTCTTGCATGGAGATCTTAAAGAAGAAATTTATATGCAACAACCTATAGGTTTTGAGGTAAAAGGAAAAGAACATTGGGTTTGCAGGTTAAAGAAGTCTCTTTCTGGTCTGAAACAGTGCCCCAGAATGTGGTATCAAAAGTTTGACTCATTTGTTTTGAAATTAGGTTTTGTTAGAAGCGAGGAGGATCACTGTGTTTACATTTATTATGTTGATGATTCTATACTGGTTATTGCTTTGTATGTTGATGACATGTTGTTTTTCAACAATACTAAGGGTATGATCAGTGAGCTTAAAGCCCAACTTTCAGGTGCATTTGAGATGAAGGATCTTGGTGCTGCAAGGTATTTTTTGGGAATGGATATTAGGAGGGACAGAGTTAATAGAAAGCTTTGGTTGTCACAAAGTAAGTATGTGAATACTATTTTGTAGAGGTTTAGTTTGCAGGACTGTAGCCCAGTTGGAGTTCCTTTACCCATTAGTACTAACCTTTCATTAGATATGTGTCCAAAGACTAAGGATGATTTTGAGGATATGTCTAATGTGCCATATGCTAGTGCTGTAGGGAGTTTGATGTATGCAATGATTTGCACTAGACCAGATATTGCCCAAGCAGTGGGAGTTTTGAGCAGATTTATGTCTAACCTTGGTAGACAGCATTGGAATTATGTGAAGAGGGTGTTTAAATATCTTGTAGATACTCCTGATCATTGTTTAGTTTATTCTGGTACTCATAGTGCTGATAAATCTTTAGACATATAGGGTTTTGTTGATGCAGATTGGGCAGGTGACTTAGATAGTCGAAGGTCCACTAGTGGCTATGTGTTTACTCTGTTTGGAGGTGCAGTGAGTTGGATGAGTAAGAGGCAACCCACAGTTGCTTTATCCACCACAGAAGTAGAGTATATGACTGCAACTCATGTCTCTAAGGAGGCATCTTGGTTGAGAAGACTGTGTACATGTATTGGATTTGATTGTAGGATCATTCATATTGGTTGTGATAGCCAGAGTGCTATTTGTTTGGCCAAGAATCTCATGTATCATGCCCAGACTAAGCATTTTGATGTTTAGTATCACTTTGTTCGAGAGTTGGTTGCAAATGGAGAGATTGAGCTGAAGAAGATAGACACTCAAGAGAATATTGCAGATTCATTGACCAAGCCTATGAGCACAGAGAAGTTCGTATGGTGCAGAGAGGCCATGGGCCTTATTTCTAGTGCCTGATTATTTTCATTTGATTTCTGATTGGTTTATTTACAATGTATAATGTCAAGTGGGAGAATGTTGGGATAAGGTGCCATTAACCTTGTAAATCCCAATATTATATTTATTCTATTTATTACATCTAATTTTTAATTATCCATGAGGAGATGTACTAGTTTCACTGGCAGGGGTAATTTCGGAGTAACCAGAGGTAATTACAGAGTGACTTTTACTGTTGGCAAATGTAAAAACTTAAAGTAAATGAGGGTAGGCATTTCCCCTTGAGGAATCTACTATATTTGGCATTTATGACAACTGTCATAATGTTTGGTAAGTGAATCTATGATAGCTGCAAATTGTCATAAGATTCTGTGATTCTATGACGCATATGACAGATATGTTAGTTGTATATTTTCTATATTTAGCCCCAGGTGCCTATCTTGGAAATGATGCATGTTGGAGGTATCTATGATGGTTATGATGTGTCATAAGATGTTGTAATATGCCATTCTTGGATATGGGTGCCCAACTTTGAATGGGTCAACTTTCAACACTTGGAGGTTGCTTGTAGGTGCCATTTTGATGCTTGCATGCGGGATATTTGGAGGAGAGAGAAGGTGAATGCCTAGGATGAGTTGGAAAATATTTCTATAAGTATTTGCGATGTAATTGTTGTTGCAATATAAATTTTAAGTACTCAGGTGCTGCCGAAATGCTGTCAGATTGAAGACTGAAGGAGAGATTGGTGGTGTTGTTGTATTGTAAACCATTTTCAGATTAATACAAACATTGGACCTCTTTCCTGTGTGGATTTTTTTACCCAAAAGGGTTTTCTCCACATTAAACATTGTGTCATGTGTTCAAATTTCTAACTTTGCATTTCTGTGAAGCATAGTTTTGTTTCTGTGTTACAATCTCCATTAATAACACATAGTTAAAGATTGTAGAAATTTATATTGAATCAGATTTCCATTAAAGTAGTGTTGCTTTCATTTCTAACAATTATCATTATTATATTTTTTTAAGGATAAGTAAAATATATCATTATATCCCTATTATTATTTACCTCTGCCAATTACTTGGCAGGATAAAAAAATATCATTTTAAATAACTCTAAATGCTCATATAATTTCTATTATTATTTTTATTTATTATATTTTTTTAAATAAAAAAGATATATCACAATATTTCTCTTACTAACTTAATTATCTATATATATAATATATTTATTTATCTTTTCCATCTTGGAATAGTCCTTCATAAGGTTGTTGTCAAGAAGAAAGTATCGATAATTAACCACTCATCACTTCCCCTTAATACATAACGTGCACAATATATATATATATAATTTGTGGCAGGTTATGTTTCTCTTAAGGCACATTCAAAACCTTTAGAAATCTTTACACAAGTTGTTATTTTTTGCTATAAAAGAAATCTTGTTTATCATATATATATATATAAAATTTGTGGCAGGTTATGTTTCTCTTAAGGCACATTCAAAACCTTTAGAAATCTTTACACAAGTTGTTATTTTTCGCTATAAAAGAAATCTTGTTTATCATTTATGTATGTAACATAACCTGATAAATAGGTTCACTTAAAGGAATTTTCTCCTTATAGTAATCATGCTAGACTAAATGAAATGGGATGTGACAGTCACCTGCCTCTCCATATCCCATACCAGCTCAGGTCCTACTACAACATGATCCTCAAGTCGATCCTAGCTTAGTGGCATTCTGTAGGGTCTACCATACAAAGCCTCATACGGTGCCATGCCAAGCGAACTGTTGTGCTCATTATTATAGGAAAACTCTACTAGGTACAAGTACTCCTCCCAACAGGACTACTGATCCATGACGTACATCTTGAGCATATCCTCCAATACCTGGTTTACCCTCTTTGTCTGCCCGTCTGTCTCTGTATGGTAAGCACTGCTGAAATTAAGCTGAGTACCCAAGGCCTATTGTAGGGCAATCCAAAAAGATGAAGTAAAAATAGGATCTCTATATGAAATGATCCTCCTTGAAATGCCATGAAGTTTGACAATATTGTGCAAGAAGACCCTGGCTACTTAAGCAACATTGTAAGAAGAACTCATCGGAGAGAAATGTGCCACCTTAGTTAGCTTATCCACAGTCACCATGATAGCATCATGTCACTGAGAAGTCATAGGAAGGCCTACAATGAAATCCATCAATATGACATCCCACTTCTATTTTGGAATAGCATGACAATACAACAAGCCGACTGGGTGTTGATGTTCAGCTTTCACCCTCTGACATTTGAGGCAACGAGCAACGAAATATGCTATATCCTTCTGCATACCTGCCCAAAAGTAGAGTTTCTAAAGGTCTGCATGCATTTTCTTGACTCTCGGGTGTGTTGCATATGGTGCTCTGTGAGCCTCTCTAAGAACAAACTCTCTGAGATTCCCCAATGAAGGAATATAGATACATTCATAGTGTCTGAGCAAGCCATCATCATCAAAAGAATACCCCTCAAACTTGTCCCTCAAGGGACCCTAAAGTTGGACTATCTCACTATACAAAGCATCATGTGACAAAAGCTCGAAGCTATGTCCCCTCAAATCCATCTTCATTGTCAACGAGAGCAAGTCATATCTTCGCCTACTGAGAGCATTTGCCACAACATTCTCTTTCCCCTTAATATATTGGATCTCAAAATCATACTGGCATAGAAACTCCATCCATCGACACTACCGTGCATTCAGGTTAGGTTGGGAAAAGATGTACTAAAGGCTCCGATGATCAGAATGCAGCTCAAAATGATGCCCAAGAAGAAAATGGTGCCTTAGTCAAAGCATGTATCACAACTGCAAGCTCCAAATCTTGAGTCAATTAATTAAGTTCATGCACCTTTAGCTTGTGAGACTTGAAGGTAATCACACATCCCTCCTGCATGAGAACTACTCCAAGACCATCAATCAAAGCATTTGTACAAACAACAAAGTCTCTAGTAGGATTTAGAATCAAGAAAATAGGAGCACTGGTAAGTTTCTCCTTCAAAATATAAAAAGCTTTCTCACATTGCTTAGTCTATACAAACTTCTTGCTTTTCTTCTGAAGAGAAGTAATCGGATGAGCAATCCTGGAGAAGCCTTCCACGAACCTTCTGTAGTAACCAGCTAGTCCCATAAAACTCCTAACCTCAACAAAATTAGTCAGAGCAGGCCAATCCAAAATAACCTGAAACTTCGAAGGATCCACTGAAATGCCATCTCTAAAAATAATATGTCCTAGGTACTGGATCTCCATCTGGAAAGATTTGCATTTGGAAAGATTAGCATACAACTAGTTCTCTCTTAGGCATTGCAATACCAACTACAAATGCTCCTTATGCTCCTCTATTGTGTGGGAATAAATCAAAATGTTGTCCAAAAAAATAACCACGAACCAATCCAAAAAGGTGTGGAAGACTCCATTCATCAGAGTCATAAAAACCATTGGGGCATTGGTCAACTCGAAACGAACTACAGTGATCTCACGTAGTGACCATAGCGTGTGTGAAATGTTGTCTTGTGAATATTAGCTTCTGCTATCCTTAGCTGGTGGTACCTTGACTTAAGATCAATTTTTGAGAAAACCTTCGCTCCCTGAATCTGATCAAACAAATCATCAATCCTTAGCAACGGGTAGTGATTCTTCACTGTGAGCTTATTTAACTGCCTGTAGTCAATGCAAAGGCGAAGAGACCCATCCTTCTTCTTCACGAAGATAACAGGGGCTCACCAAGGAGAAACACTAGGGTGAATATGACCCTTCTCCAAAAGTTCCTCTATCTGCAACTTAAGCTCTTGAATCTCCCGAGTCATCATTCTATTAGGAGCTTTGGAAATAAGCTGCGCTCTTGGCACCAAGTTAATGTGAAAATCAATCTCTCGCCATGGTGGCATCCCAGAAAGATTTGAAGGAAAAACATCAACAAACTCCCTAAGAATAGGGTGATCATCCAAAGAAGTCTCTGGTTTGTCCTTTGATATGTTGCTAATAGAAATGGCAAAGAATTGTCATCCCTTCTGCATACAATGCTTAAGCTGCATAGATGAGATAATCTTGAGTGACAGTGGTCTTTAAATTCCTGAGATCTTCACCCTATTACCCTCATCAAATCACTCAATAGATTTTCTGCGGCAGTCAAGCTTAGCCTCGTGAGCATTCAACCAATCCATACCCAAAATCACGTCATAAGACCGTAAAGGAATAACTCAGAGATCTACCAAAGTGGAAAAATCTCCAAGTCCTATTTGACACTCCTTGACCATAGAACCAACAAACATACTGACTCCCGAAGCTAACTCTACATCCCATTTAGCCTCTTGCTTAATCCACCAGCATGCACTTCTCCACTATTGATAGTGATACAAATGAATTTATAGCCCCAGAATCAAAGAGTATAGAAATAACAATATTATCAATTTTGCCAGGAGTCTCAATGACTGATGCCTGATTATCTGCCTACCGATTATCTGCTACTGCAAAGACTCGGTGGGCTTTCCCCACATCACCAACTGTAGGCTTAGAATCTGCTGCCTGTTGAGCTCTCACAACTGAAATGTTCTATAGACACCACCGAGCAATATGTCCCATACCTTCACATGTATAAAAGGACCCTTATGTGGTCCCTGTGTCTACGGATGAAAAGTGGGTCTACTAGAGCTGGCTTGACTACCTCTGAAACTCTGTTGTGTACGAGCTAGCTCCACATACTATGTTCGTGGTTTCTGGTCTCTCCTCTGAGGTGGAGCCTGCCAAGATCTAGATGGTCCTCCCTGAAAATACTTAGCCTTTTGACCCTGCTACTGCTACTATGGAGTTGACCTAGCAGGAAAGGGGTTAGCCCTGAATCCACTCCTAGGAGGCACGGATGGACAAGAGAAGTTACGGTTCTGCTGGGATTGGTTTTAGAAATTATCTCAGTTATCATGATACTTGGGCTGGATTTCTTCTACAATTAGGGCCTTCTCTACTGCCTGTCTCAAGGTCGAGGGCTTAGACAAATGCACAAGTCCTGCAATGCTATGGTTGAGTCCTCTGATGAAGTGATTGACCATCAAATTCTCATCTTGAATACAATCAACATATTGTAGCAACTCCAGAAATTTGTGGATAATATAATTAAAAGAGAATATAACATAAGAGGTTTAAAATAACTTTGTACATCTTAGCTTTAGGAACTAAATTATAAAAGGAGTTTCTCTTTCGATGAACATACCTCTTATCTTTAATATTACCTATACTTTCAATTGTGCTTGGTTGAAATGTGAGTTTGAAAGGAAGAATGAAAGTACAAAATAAATATTATATGTTCATTATTTAAAACATTAGAGAAATGTTAAGTGATTTTTTAATTTATTGGTGAAGTTGCTAGAGATGCAATGAAGCAATGAAAGGCATAATAATTGAATAGGGTTGTTCTAGTATTGTACGATATAGGAAGACCATACCATGGTGGAAGCCTTATGAATAAAAAAGGTTTTGATATATTTTAAAATGATAATACCAAAAGGATTACCTTGATCAATGGTTGACTAGGTTTGAAGGAAAAATTAGTTGCTAAAAACATAAAAATACCTATAATTGCTAGTAAAAATATGGCTTACCATTCATAGAATAATATTTATTTACTTTGTTCAAACTAAAAGAAAAAAGAATCTCTCGATTTAATTATGTTATATTAATAATTAATATATTATTAGAATAATTATTAATTATTATACATCTATATATGTGAATGTATATATGATATAATTTATGCACAACGAGTTTGTAATTAATAATAGTAATTAGTATTTATATATGATAATAATATTAATTATTAATATTATTATTTTTGTTACTTATTATTTTGGTCAATTTTAACATATGTGGAGTTTTTATCAATCTTATTAGTCAGTATAGGCTTATAGCCATCACTAAGGGGTTGTATTCTATCAAAATTATGTGGAACTTGCACCTTGTTGACTGCATGAATGTGGCTGCATTAATTATTGATACTAAATGTTTGTAAGTAGTATTTGAATGACTAGTCAGTTTTGTTTGTTCTAATGGAAAATTCTCTTAAGACATTTTCTAGGAACTGATCGAAACAACTTGGAATCTAAACTATCCAATTTTTGAAGTATTATGTGTATAATTTCTAAACTTTATAACCATTATTTTCAAAAACTATCATTATGTACACTATATTTTCTTGTTAAAAATGTCTATCATTTAATTAGAAATCCATATGAATGGCTTTCCTTATAATGGAGACAAAATTATTCATTAAAGACATGATATTTCTATGGATTATAGTTAATTAGAGAACTTTTGACAAAAAATTGTGTAAATTTTTAAATTAACATTTATGTTAAGAGAACATTATTAAAGAGTACATAAATTAATTCAATAAATAAACTATTTAATCTATAATATAACCCTAATGAACTCTATTTTTATACAATACAACCCTAATGGACTACATTTTATTAGGGTTGCATTTATACTTGTGAGTAGCACTAACAAAAATATCTTCTTCAACTTGTTTTCAAGTGAAATAAAGCTATAAAACTTAGAATTGTAGGTGACTAAAGAGGTGGCATACATGAAATAGACTCACCTACAAATAGTAGTGCTTGTTTGGTTCTTGTGTGAGATTTCTTCTCAACAATAAAGTATCTTATGTTTAGGTCAACGACAATGCTAGTTGTTAGAAAGAAGGTTTAGTCCTCTGCCTATTTTTACTAGGGACAAATGTTAGAGGGGAGTTTATTTTTGGCTTACCATAGCTTGCAACTTAGTAGCATGACATTCCAATACTAGGTTTAGCTCCCAAAGGGTCCATACAACCATTATGGGTTTCCCCATATAGTGAGAGGATCATTGTTACTAGCTCACCTTTAACCCATGGACAAATGGCTATATGTGAGTAGCAAAGGAAGGAATTTTGTGTACCTCAATAACTTCCACTGTCTAAAGGAATAGGTTTCAATGCTAATTACTACCAAAAAGCTGTTGACAGGAAGAACCTTGCCTAAAGAGACATTTCAACCAAGATTACATTCAAGAGAAGAGACAAAAATGGAGTCGTAGGCTAACAAACTACAAGAAAAATATAATAAAATTACTCATAAGTATATGACTAAATGTTCATGGTTTCTCTAGTATATTTTTTTGGACTTCTATTTCACTTTGGTCAATTTTGTCAAATAATGCAATTGCTTCATAGTAATGCTTATGCCTATGTATAACGCTACCAAAAAGCTATTGAAAGGAAGAGTCATGCCTAAAGAGACATTTCAACCAATATTGTTAACAAATAAAAACAACACTAACAAAAACATCTTCTTCAACTCATTTTCAAGTGAAATAAAGTTGAAAAACTCAGAATTGTAGGTGACTACGTGGCATATATGAAATAGACTCACTTACAAATAGTGGCACTTGTTTGGTTCTTAAGTGAGATTCCTCCTAGAGCAAAAGGAAGCAAGAAACAAATATTATTCTTGGAATATGAACAATGTGAATATAATACTAACATTAAGTGAGAATGGTGAAAAATCTCAAGTTGGTTGGAGGCTTGATAAGATCAACTCTTAAAGTGAAGCTCAATTTAAAATTGCTCGATAAAGTGAACCCAACCCTTATGATGACTTCACTCATTCTTCAAGGAAAAAATGGTGTGAGCAAAATCTAGTTTAACTATATAGTTTGAGGATGTATTGCTGGAAACTAGTACAAATTGAATAGTGAAAAGTAAAAATAATTGACAAATACCATTCAAATATAGAAGGAAGAATAGATCTCTATATCTCATGATCTTTGTTTTAATTTCTTTTGTTGTTTGTTGTTTGCATGTAACTGAGCATGTTGAAAGTGAAAATTCCAAACACGTTGATCTCGTATTAGATATGATAACGATGTGTTTGAGAATTCTTGCTTTCTAATTAAACAAAATAAAGAATTTGTGGGAAATACGCTTAAGATGAGAAAAGTGGTGGGACGTGCATCGAAATGGCTTCAAACAAAGTTCACCTTCTATTAGTTTCAAGGAACGCCACTCTAACTATAACTCTACCATCAGTTTTATTCTCTGCCACCACAAAATAGTGGAAACTACAGACACACACATTGGTAAGTGGGACTCGCATGGTTGGTAGGATTGGAGTTAAAATAGTTATGTTAATTTTAAATTCTATTTGAATATGGTTGTTTTGAAGGACTTAGTCAATGGATATCATAAATTGCCCATTGAGCCTATTTCATCCACTGAGAAAAGATCACATTTTAAAATGACAAAGAAGGTATTGTGGGGTTCCAACTAATCAGAAAAGACAATGTTTGTGCATATTTGTCTTTACTAAACAAATCAGCCAAGGGATTGAAGCACTTATAAAGGCTTCAATGTGGACTTCAAAAGAGAGATAAACTTTGTAAAAAGGTTATTTTGTACTTTGTAAAAAATATAAAGGCTTTGAATGTCTAGTTATAAGGGCATGTTATAATTTGTAAAAAATATTTTAATTCCCACTTTCATTCATTAATGGTTTATATTTATAGATATTTTAATAAACTATCCACATTTTAGGCTCATAAGACTTAAAAATATAAGCTAATCAAAATAATAGTTAAAACATAGAACTAAATTAAATTATTACTAATTATTTTTTTGAAACATTTGAAATTAAAAAAAATGTATGTTTAGTTTTATATAAGGACATGTTATAATTTGTAAAAAAATTATTTTAATTCCCACTTTCACTCACTAATGGTCCATATTTATAGATATTTTAATAAACTATCCACATTTTTGGCCCATAAGACTTAAAAATATGAGCCAATCAAAATAATAGCTAAAACATAGAACCAAATTAAATTATTTCTAATTATTTTTTTGACACATTTGAAGTTAAAAAAATTGTATGTTTAGTTTATAAAAATAGATATAAACTATAGGTTAAAAAATTATAACATTTAATTGATGCATACATACAACTACTAATCACTAATTTGGTGATTTTGATCACAATAGTACAGCCAAAGACAAGTACTGATAAAATAATGGACATTAAATAGATATATATAAAACATCTATAATAGTTATCTTAAACAAAGAGAAGAAAATTATTTAATTTAATTTATATAATTTATGTCTTTTCTCTCATATAAATATATTTAAAAATAATAAATTTGTTTTACTTTATATAATTACTTGGAAGGCCTTCCCTATATGAAATAAAGGATCTGCCTTGGGTGATCCATGGTTGAGGATGGCCTACAGACAAGCAAGACAATTGAAACATCTGATTAGGCCTTGTTTTTTTTCTGATTTATTCAATGCACGAGTCTTTTTGATGTAACCCTAGAAAACTGTAAATATCTGTAAGCTGGCTCTCAAACCCTATCTATAAAACCCTTCAATGCACGAGTCTTTTTGATCTAACCCTAGAAAACTGTAAATATCTGTAAGCTGGCTCTCAAACCCTACCTATAAAACCCTAAACGCGTCTCTTAAATTTTTACGTGTATCCTGGAGTAATTGGGATTTTGTGGATTCGATGGGGTTTGGTAATGAAAGGTATGTGACGGGGACACATTTGTCCTCACGGCTGTTTTCATTTTGCCGTCGTCAGAAAAGCTATATGTTCGTCCCGGCTCCTTCTGATCACGATTTCCATCGATTGCGATTTTTGAAGTTGATCGTGGTTTGCCGAATGTTTCTCCACTATCCAGAAATGGAGATGTCGTAAACGTCGGCAGGAATCCGTATTGTAGATAGGATGGATTCAATGAACTTGAATCTCAAATTGTTTTTCTACTGTCAATGAATACTCCATCTCATCCATGTGGGATAGGTACCTATCACTTTTTGAATGTCCTCTTCGCACAGTCTCCCACTTAATTATGAACTACTGTCTGGCCCAGAATGAATAGTTTTCGTAAGACTTTTTGAGTGGGGCAAATTTCTCTGCTGTTTATAAATGGGAGTACTGCAATTTTTTTGTCATATGATAATGCTCTGGAGTTTGGCGAGAATTATTCAAATGAATTTTTGTTTTAAGAAAAGTAGTTGGCTACAGGTGATTGTGGAAGGGTAACATGAAAATTAAAATTACTTCAATTTTTTTTAAAATGGGATTTGATCTGTTAAGAGTGATTTTAACTTTTACCAGGCAATCAAATTGACAGCTTAAAGCCTCTTTGGAAAGATTTGTCGAAAATAAATATGCGGAGAATCCTTACAGTGTCAGATGGAAATTGACGGTCTTTACCTGTCTGTACGCCTTGGACGACCATGGAAGCAATCCAAACCACGAGAAATTAAATGAAATTTAAGAGGCAAAAAAAATAAATACGGAAAAAACTTGAGAATTGTAACCAAACTTCGCCGACAAAATTTGGGCAAAACCCTAAGAATTTGCAGCCTTTATGCCACCTAAAGTTATCTCGAAATTGCTGATTTTTTTGCCAGCAGATCCAAACTCGGTTTGATAGATAACTGGAATTTTTTTTTGAGATATCTGACACGATCAATTCCATCGTCTGTGCTGATGGTTTACAACCTGCCTCCACATTCTGGGCTAATGCATTTGTGGATTCATTTGTTGAAAGCAGGGTTTGTTGATTGATTTCGACCAACTTAACATTCTGTATAGAAGAATGTTAGACGGCCACGTTAAGGTGGCGCTGTACATTCTGCTTACATCACACAAGCTGTTGAGACATGGACCTGCTAGGACTCGAACCTAGAACCTTCCATACGCTGCTGGAGTGCTCTACCACTTGGCTACTGGCCCCTCTTGGACCAGTCCATTGTCAGTTCGAATGTGGCTTATTTCCAACACCAACACCCCCCCTTAAGCCACACCTCGCGTGTGCTTGGGGCTCCTAGCCTAGGTCTGGCTCTGATACCATGTTGAGACATGGACCCGCTAGGACTCGAACCTAGGACCTTCCATACGCTGCTGGAGTGCTCTACCACTGAGCTACTGGCCCCTCTTGGACCAGTCCATCGTCAGTTCAGATGTAGCTTATTTCCAACGCCAACACAAGTGACCTAAAGTGTACTCTAAATATCTTCAATTAATGCAAATCTATATTCTCAAGAATGCACAGGGAAAAATGTATGACCATAGACAAGGCACATGCCCTGTTTGATAGAATGCCTCAAAGAGACGTGTTCTTGTGCATTGCAATGATTTTAGGATATCCACCAAAATTAGACATATAAACACAACAAAATCAATGGTCTCTGTTGAGGAGATTTGGAAAAGGGTATGGACATACATCAAAGCATTCAACGAGGGGATTTTTTTTTTCAGATGTTAAAACAAAAACCTAACACCAAAGCAACTGAACACTTCTTTTTACAGATAAATGGTTGCTACTTTGCACAGTTGTATGGATATGCCTGCAGAATTAGATAATAGATCAAATGCAGGTGGTTTGTGGGCTCGCTTGTATAGGGAGCTTTAAATTTGATTTCCCATTTCCATCCCTTGGGGATGCCCAAAATGAGTCTATTCTTGTACAAATCAATAAAATCAAAGCATGCTGAATGTAGCCGACACTTTCAAGTAATATTCTACTTAAATATCATCCAGTTCAATGGTTAAACAGTCAATAGCAATTTTACATTTCATTCGTAACAAAAAGTGGTAAATATTTGTCTTATTTTTAGTGGTCAAAATTGATTTTTGATGGTTGAAGTGGATGATATTTACTAGTGGTCGCTAAACTAGTAGTTTAACTTCTAAAATTTCACACTATTTGCTAGCATATCAAGTGAAGATCGACACTTGTCGATAAGGGTGTGTATCGGTGGTCAAGTCGCACCGTTGTTGTGGTGGCCACCAAGGTTCAAACCCTCGCAAGGCCAATGAGCTCGTAGGTCATTTGTGCCTTCGATGGGTTGTTGTGCTCGCAGGCTAAGTGTGCCTTTGCTAGGCTGGTGTGCTTGTAGGTTGTGTACCTTCGCTAGGCCAATGAGCTCGCGGGTTTGACCAAAAGGGTGATAATGCTCATTGGGGACAGAGACCCCCAGTTGTCGTCTCAGGCAATAAAGCTGACGGGAAGAGATCCCCCGTAAGGTCTCTTTGGGCCCAGATCAGGCTAAAAACCCAAGTATATCCAGCAAAAAAAAGTGAAAAATGACACTGATAATTTGTTTAAACATGTGTTTTCGTCAAATTGTATAAGCTATTTTAGAAGTTTTGTTAGAGCTTATCAATGGAAAACAATGGAAAAGCTTGCCTATCTTGTTCATTTGTCAGCCTAAAATATACAAAATTAGAAATAAAAATATGCAAAACTTTGTAGAATTTCTTCTTGTAAATCCTTAGATTAGATGTTTTAAATTTTAGGATGTTAGTTCTTTTTACTTTTTAAACTTGTTATGTCACCAATTTTAAGCACCGGAACAACTTCTACAATAATTTTCTGAAATTTATTATAAATTTACAGAGATTTTGGTAAAAATTAAAAAATTGTGTGCATCATTGGTACACATCATAGAGTCCATACTTGTCTCTACAAATCAAGATCATTGAGCAGTTGCACGCTGATTTATGAATAAATCTATACCTTAACATTTGTTGAATGCCATATTTCATCAAAGGACTTTTACTATATTGAGTTGATCTGATGTAATTTTGGTATGGCACATATTGAGTCTTGTACCTTAACATTTGTTGAATGCCATATTTCATCAAAGGACTTTTACTATATTGAGTTGATTTGATGTAATTTTGGTATGGCACATATAGAGTCCTTCTACAATATAGAGTTGATTTGATTTAATTTTGGGTATAGCACATATTGATTGTGGTATTTAATGTGTGTGTATGTGAGACTAAAGTGAACACTAAATCTCATTTTTTTGAACCTTGCAAACTATGTTGATGAGAAAAATTAATGTACACATCAAGGCCAGTGAACAGTTCCATGTTAAATTTGAATAAATTTGTGCCTTAACATTTCCTCAATGCCATACCTCACCATAGGTTGCAATTAATATTACTTGACTTCTAAAAGATTGATTTGACTTTGGGTATGGTGTATATTGACTTCTAAGACATTGATTTGATTTTGATAGAGATATATTGATTATGATATTTAATGTGTGTATTATTCAAGTGAAACCTGTAGTAATAAGACAAACTTTAATAACCAGTAATTATTTTCAAGAACTTTACAAACTATATTAAAAAATAACCAAAATAATTAATTGATAAAAATTTACATAGAACACTATAATATCTACCATAGCAGGTACTAATAAATGTCTCAATAACATGAAAACCATAGTTGTCCAAAAACTTCTAATATGTATTCAAGTATGAGTGAGTTCTACAATGACAATTTCCCAATCCATTAATGGGTATGTCGAAGAGATCTTAAAGATGAATTTACATGTCCTTAAGCAAATTATGTGTTTCACTTATTGTAGCTTCCATGGACACATGTCATCTTTCGATTGTTGGCACGAAACAACTAGGTGAAAGCTAATCATTTTGATTTTAAGCGCCAAGCATCACTAGTTAGATTCACATTCACAATGTGTAAACCATTCGATCATAGTTTAAGTAGCATGGGCTTCATGCTATAAAGCTTCACGACATTTTACCTAAAAATTGATAGGCAAAGTCCTTTGTGTGTGGAGTTTGGAGCTTGCAAGCATATGAGTCTATCCATGTGGAGATATGTGGTCCAATTAGTAGTTGATGCATCAACAAGGACATTAACATAGGTCAACACATAAGTATGGTGGATATACCTTTGATAAATCATTTTGATTTTAAGTGCCAAGCATCACTAGTTAGATTTACATTCACAATGTGTAAACATTTGACCATACTTTAAGTAGCATGGGCTTCATGTTATAAAGCTTCATGACATTTTGCCTAAAAATTGATAGGCAAATTTCTGTGTGTGGCGCTTGGAGCTTGCAAGCATATGAGTCTATCCATGTGGAGATATGTGGTCCAATTAGTAGCCGATACATCAACAAGGACATTAACATAGGTCAACAAACATAAGTATGGTGGATATACCTTTGATAAACCCTAGACCAATGGTAATAGTTTTAATGGAATATTGAATTATTTGTAGTTGACATGAATGTCCTCTTCTTGATTTTTTAGAGGCACATGTGCACTATCCTTCAATGCCCTTATCCTTGTCAACACCAAGCAAAGTTTGCATAACCACATGAAAAGATGGGAATGAGAATGACACTATTCTCCAATAGTCTCACTTTTCTCAACTCTTTTTTGTTGATTGTAAATTTTTTTGGCATAAAGTAGATTGATAGGCTACTCAACACTTTATTTTTAAAATGACAATTCTTGAATGACTGACAATTCTATTGTTTTCCGCTAGGAAAAGGCACACAAATATTTGTAGTCAGAACCTAGTTCTTGTAAATTGTAAATATAGGAAATCAAGAAAATATTTAGGGATTTATTTTACATTAAACACTTGTCAAATCACTCTTTAAACATGTAGACTTGTTTTAATATGTTTAAAAAACCATTTTTTCTCGAGGGATATTAAAATCCATCTTAGAGCTCATCCCTTTGAATGCATAATCCACATTCTCTATGGTATTTTTGTTTTTTGACTCTTACATTCCCAATTGAAATTCAAAACATGTAATCATTTTGAAAAAAAAACTCTTTTTAAGGTCTTTGAAAAGAGTTGCAATTAGAAAATTGTAGAACCATTTTCACAGATGAATTTTAACCACTTGTAGTCAAGCAACTAGAGGAAGCAAAAAGAATTTGAAGCATGGATGCCAGAGTAGAAGCTTAAAAAGGTAAAATCTTAAGTTTTTTTTTCTCACACCAAGCTAAATTTCAATTTGAATTGTGAGACCCCCTTGAGGAAGTCTAATTGGGGATTTCTTTCCCTTTATGTTATATATTGCTCAAATTTTGCACCTCTAGTATTTGACCTCGGGGATACACCTAATCTTGTCAATTTCTTGAAAGAGAGTAACATAATCATATCACTTCTCTATTAACCCTTATTCTTTAAATTTCTATAAAATTTTAGTAAGTGTGCAAAACAATTTTGATTTCACTCATAAGTCCAATTCAAAAAATTAAAACCCTAAATTTCCAAAAAGTAAAGTAAGTCGATCTTCAAACCCTTCTAAATTACATTAAATACAATTACATGCAAAAGACGATGTGAATAGTGCCACTTATATCCTATGTGTTCCTCCTCTTCTTGAACTTCTTGGTTAATTACTCAAATGAAAAACCCCTTCCACCATGAAAACAAACAAACAAATTTCCAAATAATTGCCGCTCAAGAACCCTAATGCTACACCTTGAATAATACCATCCTATGAGGATATACATGCTTTCTTTCTATTCTTGAAATTGGTTCATAAGATCATTGAATCTCCATCAAGGGGTTTAATAGAAGAGAACATGACCCTCACAATTCAACAAATTCTCCAAAGGTATTTCTAAATACCACCAGCTGCTTACAAAATTTAGATATCATATAGAGAGGCAAAAAAGTTTTAGATCATAGAAATCTTTGAGATCATGTCCATAAGTTTTACATTCAAATATGCCCATAGCGTTCAGTGACCCTACACTTGCAGAAATGAACTAGAAAAGTACGTAGTCAAATTTATAGGTCGACAATAAGTTCAAAATTATGACATCATGGCAAATATATTCCTCACTTTTAAATAACAACATTTGTGCCAATTTAAAAGTTAAATACCTTCACATTTAATTTACTTAAATTTTAACATTTAATTATAACATATAATTTATTTGCATGCCACATTTAATTTGAATATTTTCAAGCATTAATTCCAATCCATTTATTTATTTATTTTATCGATGAGTTGCTACCTTGCAGGTAGCTCCCTTTTTATTTATACCAAAATCCTCCAAGAGGAAAGAGCGACATGTTAGGTGCAAGACTTAGAGGCCAAGAGGAAGAGCAAAGCTTGCTTTAATTCCTCCAGTCTGGCTAACTGGGAACCTAAAAGGATTCCCAGATAAATACTAAATTTTGAAACTGATTGAAGTTTTTCTCAGAATTCCTTCACTAAAGATCTTTGGCCACCTATGAATATCATGATCAAACAACTCCACACATTCTTCTAGACTAATTACAAATTCATAGTTTGAAATAGTTGCATGTGCATCTTTCACCCATTGGTCTTGCATAAATTGATTTACATAGCAATTTTCCCATCCTCTTGCTAGTCATATCCATGGAGAAATCCCAAAAATTGCCTACCAAAATGTTGTCATGAATGTGCCTCTCTGCCAACCTTTGACCGCCAACCATTTGCTTAATGGCTGAAAGGAAGCAAGGTACACGGAACACACCTTCGACATCAACCTAATGAGGGGAATAGTATGCAAATTCTTTTAAATACTTACAATTGTAGCAATATTAAACACATAACATAAAGATTACAACAGCAACACAACACATAGAAAGAGATTGACACAATATATATCATGGGGAAAATCTTTTCAAGTAAAAAACCTCACACTCCAAAACCTGCACAATGTATTAACAAATTTGTAAAGGATTACAATACACTTGCAATGCAAGTTCTTTCAAGAGTCTGCAAATGCCATTTTTGGAGTAATTCTGGCACCATAACAGTACCTATATCAACACTATGCAAACTACAACTCCAAACAGTGCATTATATAGAGTTAAATGGCAAAATTGAGAAGCCTCTAGAGATAGGCGTCCATCTTGGCCACATGGCCATTTACTCAGTCAAAGGACACTTGTCCAACATGTTTTCAACTCTCTTACATCTATCATAATATGGTAGATTTGACTTCCCAAGGTAGAGCACTTCAAGGCTAAAAATAGGCAATGACAGATGCTCTTACGCATCTTACAGCTGTCATAAAAAACTACAACATGACAAAACTTAAGTTGTAAGAGAATCCATCATACATGATTAAAAATAACATATTCTTCTTACAACATGTCATAGCCCAACTTGGGCGTCCAAAGATGCCTTCTCCACATGCAAAGATGCTTTTCGACACTTGTCTTCACTTGTCATAAGAATCTCTATATTTGGCTCTTATGCGTCATAGATTCTGTCATACAAAATAACTCCTCTGTCATAATCCAAGATGCTGACACATGGCTTCCACCTCAAATGGGATGCCCAAATCCACATGTGTTTGACTTGACCATCCAAAGCATATTCTGGAAGTAAGATGACATGTCACAATGCCACCTCAAACTAAATGCCAAAACTGAAAGTGCAAGTAAATACAAATTTGAGCAAATAAATAAATAAATAATCTAATAATCAATTCTAGGAATTGCAAGGTTAAGAGACCTTAATTCCCAACAATGGCAACTTCCATCATTGCATCTTTAACTTTGAAAAACCTTCTTAGCTGCACATCCAATTCTCCCTCTCTGCACTCACTACCACGACCTTCCAAGATCACCTGGCAATCTATCCTCATGATGGGGAGGCTTCTAACACTTCATTATTTATCATGTGTAACTTGGATCCATAGCCAAGTACACTATCGGTTGGTGTGTCTTCCAACAGAGGATATCAAATCCTGATCCAATTTTAGAATCTGCTCCAATTTTAGAATCCGCTCCAGTCCTATCCAACAACCTTTCAAATTTGACATGATAAGCTCCTCGGGTTGATCACATCTATGGTTTGCCAGAAAATCCACAACACCATTCGATTCTTTGTAGATATGCATAATCATGATGTCCTTGAATAAACACAAGAGAGATAAGATTTCTTCGACTTTTTTTCAAAGTTTTCAGTTTGGATAAAATCATGACTTTACATATCTAATGCAATTCATAGAATTGCCTTCAATTTCTAATTCCATAACTCCTTTCTCAAGGCAAATCTTGAGGCCTTGGAGAAGCACGTCCAAATTTGCATAATTTTTTGAATAAACAGGAATCTTCTTTGAGGCCACCCGAATAAGCACACCATCGTCATTTCTTAGCAAACAACCACATTCAGCCTTCCCAGGATTCCCTCGAGAGGCCCTGTTGAAATTCAACTTGGGTCTGCCATTTGGGGGAGTTAACCAACATGAATTCATGTGAGTAGAGTTTTTCTTCTTCAAGTAGCTCACGGGAATTTTTAGTAATGTCCTTTTCAAGGATATTCTATTGTCCCAGATACTAAAAATTTTGGGGGCTGAGGAGGATATTTTGGTATTTAAGAACTCACATATACTAACTTCAATTTTGTCAGTCACCTCTCAAATAGAAAGAGCTTTGTTGTTGAAAGTCATTATGTTCCTTTCTTTCCAAAGATTCCAGATGACCATTGATGGACTAATAGTCCAAATGTAACCTTGAGCATGGAGGGAGCTGCGACCAACATTAGAACAAATTCATTAGTTTATAGGATAGAGGACCATGCCAATCCAACATATCAACCAACCAAGACCAGCATGCTAAAGTGAAAGGGCACACCAGGAGGAGATGGTCCATCATTTCCTCATTTGCAAGACAAAGAGGACATCTGGATGGGCCAAAGATGTCGATAGAATGGAGTCCTTGACCTGTGAGAATGCGATTGTGAATAACCATCCATGCAAAGGCTTTTTCTTTCAGGAGAACCTTGTTGCCCCATCACAAATCTGTCAGCCATTCCCTCTTCCCTTGTTCTAATTCAAACATTTTGTAACCGAGGGAAACCAAATACCTACTAGATTTTTCCCTTGACCATATAATTTTGTCCTTCTCATTCTGCAAGGAGGTAGGTCTACCACTTAAAATTTCCTTTAATTTCTCCTTAGCTCTTCGGGGGATTGAAACATTATCGAAATTCTTGCACCACCATCTAACACCATCCACACCCAGGGTAATATAATTAGTGACTTTCTCACCCCAAATGTCCACCATAATGTTACCGCACCTAGCTAATTCTAGAAAGGATTCCAACGAAACCTCTCCATTCTAGGAGTCAAACCAAAAGCAAGCAATTCTCCCATTATAGATGCTTCATGATAGATGGTTTGTGATTAATGCTCTGGAGAAGAGCATGAATTGCCAAATATGTGAACCACCAAGAGGACTTGCAATGGTCAAGATATGAGATCATGGGCCTTCTACAACGCTTTGCACCAAAAAGCATCTAGGTTTTCAAACATCATCCAAATGAGTAACTTGGCACCCAACACCTTATTCTACTTTTGTAGACATTCAATGCCAGCTCCCCCAATAAATTTCTATTTCTAAGCAGTATCCCAATTGACCAGTGGAATTCTTTTTTCTGAGAAGATCCATCCCATAAGAACCTTTTTAGTGTGCCATTCAAATCTTGAGTCGCCCAGTTGGTGAGCTAAATGAAAAACATGAGGTAAATGGGAATAACTAATAAAATAGCTTTAATCATGATCACCTTACTTGCCAGTGTCTTGACCACCTACCTTTCCAATCTTTTGACTTCGATAAATATTTATCTATCATATCCTTCCAATGAGAGGTGCGAGCCATTCCCTTAAAAAGGGGAAATGCCAAATAATTTCTAGGGAGAGAATTTATCTAAAAGCTCAAAAAGTTTGCAATCCTTCACTGTACTGATCTTTTAACATTAAAGAAAAAAACACTTGATTTATCATTGTTGATCAACTAGCTAGAGGCCATAGCATAGGATTCTAGCATTCCTTTTACCACTCCCACCGACACCATCTTGGCTTCGCCATAAAGAACAATGTTGTTAGCAAATTGCTAGTGGGTAAACAATGGAAGACCTCTGGCGACTTGAATGCTAGCCCAATCCCTGCTAGTAGCTTTGTTGGAAATCATTCTCCCTAATGCATTTGCCATGAGTATGAAAAGGAAGGAGGACAGAGGATCCCTCTGACACAGGCCATTGGTTGACTCAGGAAAACCACAAGGAGCCCCATTCACCAAAATTGAATATCTTACCAAAGATATGCAATCGAAAATCCAATCAAGCTAAAGAGAATTGAAACTAAAATTCTTTAGGATTCGCATTAGAAAGAGCTAGCTTACTCAATCATAGGCCTTACTAATATCCAATTTTATTACCACGCCCTTCTGCATCGAGGAGGTCATAGAATGGATAACTTCATGCGTGACAATAATTTCATCAGAAATGGTGTGACATGAGTGAAGCTACTTTGAGAAGGAGAGATGCTTTAGGAGTAGAGATTTCAATATGTTGGCCATCACCTTTGATAAAAATTTGTAGATTGTATTACATAGAAATGGGTCAGAAATCTATGCAATAAGAGAAGTCAATTTTTTTCAGAATGATGACAATATTGGTGTTATTAAAATCTTTGAGAATCTTTCTGGATTTTCTTGAGGCTACAACCTCCTAGACATCTTTTCCAATAATGTCCCAAAAGAATTGGTAGAAGCAAGTAGGAAATTCATTGGGTCTTAGAGATTTATCAAGATGTAATTGGAAAACTACCTTTTTAACTTCCTCCTTTGTAATAAGATTCTATAATAATATATTATCTTCTAGGGTAACCACCTCTAGGATGCAATCAAAAGAGCTCATGAAGGTAGAATCACAAGCTCCATCAACTGCCAACAAGTTTTGGAAGAAAGAAATTGCTTCCACTTGGATAGCATCAAAATTAGTCAGTTCTCTCCCATCTGTCGAGGTAATGGAAGTAATTCTATTTTTGCATCTGTGATCTTTCACAGAGTTGTGGAATAATTCATGTTCTTGTCTCTCTCCGATAGCCATACCTCCCTTCACTTGGATCTCTAAATAAGGTTTTATCTCACCAACAATTTTGAGTACTGTGACAGTAAGTCTTTTTCCTTGTGATAATCATTTTAAAACATTCCACAAGAAATCATGTACATTGAGAGACTCCAGTTATGACTCAATTATTTTCTTCTCAAAATTATTTTTGAAGGAGGTGATATTCCAATCCTTCAACTGAGATTTGGAAAACTTAGCTTTTTGTTGAAGCGAAACATCTTAGAACCCTATTGAAATTCGGCTTCATTCCACCAATGTTTAATCAATCTATGGAGACCACTTGCACACAACCACATTTTTTCTAATTTGAAAGAGGATCTAGGTGTTGGTAGGTGGTGACTGATCGGGAAAGTACTGTACACTAGCCATGTATCCTTGCTGGGGTTCGGGGGCGATAGCCCCCGAGAAATTTTTTTTAGGGCCGACATAAAAAATCCTATTTTTTGTGACCGACATAAGAAAACCCTAATTTTTGTAACCGACAAAAAGGCTTGATAAAAGCAGCTAAGGGTTAGGGTTTTGATATATTGTATTGTAGCATTTGCAGCGGTATTGAGTTGCAGGGATTGCTGGTTGTAATCGGTTTGATTTACTGGATAATAATATTGGACTCTCTGTTTGGTGGATGTAGCCTAAGTTTGGGTGAACCACGTTAAAACTTGTCTCTTGTTGTTATTATTTCTGTGGATTTCTATTCCTCTGTTTAATCTTTATTTGCATTTAATTGATATCTTCTGCCGGCTAACCCTAACACTAGGAGGGTGTCTATCTTGTATAATGGACATCTTGATTAGGAAGTGATCAGAACTGAAAATAGGAAGGATGGAGGAATCCAACATAAAATTGGAGTGCAACCAAGCTTCATTATGAAGAAATTGATTGAGGCACTCAACTATGTTGGTAAAACCAGATCCATGATTTATTGAAGTGAAGGATACATCCTTCAGGATCAGATCCAATAGAGCCAGTTTGGTGATGAAATCTTGAAAAAGAATTTGTGATTGGGATCGTCAAGAGATACCACCAGCCTTTTCATTAATAGAAAGGATATCATTGAAATCTCCCTCAAGGATAACCTTTTCAGCTCTCCTAGGCTCCAAAAAAGTTATGATATCTTTCCATAGTTTAAACTTATCCTCCATCTTTGTAGGGCCATGTCACATTTAGCAAAAGAAAATCTACTCCAAATTGTAGACTTTTAGCCCTAACTGCCAATTAGTTTGGGAAGGAATAGATAATATCCAAAGAGGTAGTGCAAGCTTTCCATAACACACAAATGCCCCTAGTCAAGCCAATCATTGATTCAAAGTGACCTACCCAACCATAGAAATGCCCCAATAAAACTAATGCTTCATCAGACTTGAGTTTTGTCTCTTGAAGTAGAATAATTTCTGCTCTCAAATTTTGAAATTGACAATTAATTAAGCACCTTTTGTTAGGGGCATTCAAGCCTCTGACATTCCATGAAGCTATCTTCATTTCTCTCTAAAGGAGGGGTTTCCTCGCATAGATCTCAACAAGTTATTATTTAATTGACGCTCATCCATTCACTGAAGCCATTTTCTCCCTCTTCTGTTTATTAGTTTTTCGCCCACATTTTTTCTACTCCAATTTATGCCTTCAAAAATCTTAGAGGTTGTTTGGCTAATCTCTAGAAGATCCTCCCGGGATCAACAAGTCCGAGCTTGTTGAGGTCTTCTTTACTCAAATCTATCCAATCTTCTTCACTAACCACCTTTGATACATCCTCTTCGAACTTCAACAGAATATAGTGGACCACAACTTTCTCCAACTCCATTGTCTTTGTAGCCTGTCTTGAAGGGCCTGGATCTGAAGCAACCTTAGGACCATTGTTTTCAAATGTTCCCTTAACTACCCATTTCTTGATAGATCTAGGTTTTTTCCTAGAATCATTAGCATTATGAGAGTGACTTCGAGAGTTGAGGCAGAAGAATTATTTTCCTCTATCTCAATTTGTTGCTTCTAGCAACCATTTCCAAAACTAAGAAGGATTTGTTTTAGAATCTTTTTAATTGAAAGAATTCTCAACCGAGTGTAAATTCTCAAGTTGCTTTCTTCAAACGTTGAATTGATCCGATCTAGAATTCTGAAGGAGCTGCCAATTTTTTCTAGGTTCTGCTTTGACCAATATTCTAGGGGTAAATTGTATAAGTAGATCCAATGGAAATTGTCTTGGGGGCATAGGTAGAAGGATCAAAGTTCAGAACCCATCTTTGAGTGAACACTGGAGTTTCACCAAAAAACTAGACTCCTTTTGAGATAATCTCCTCTCACTGGTAATTCAATCTACATGACACCACAAAACCCTTTCGGGAGAGAGGGCTTCCTCTGAATCTCAAAACTGCATAAGCCATCGAGATATTTGTTCTTGCGAAGCATGAGCTCCCATGAGCCTTCCAATCATTGCTTGGTTGAGGAGAATATCATTCGATAGTGAAATCTCTAGACAAATTTCCAGAGGAGGCCCTGCTTTTGCTTGACCAACCTGCTGAGAATTTTCGCACTTCTGATTTTTGCGAGCCATTTTTTTCTAAATTTAGACTGGCGATGTACCCTCTGGGTGACATGCAAATGCCTCTCTCCACATGCCACGGGGAAATTACGATACAAGATCCTAGGGGCCTCCTTAATTATTGATGTAGTAAAGGGCAACCCTGTGAGGTTTGAACCTTGGTTTCTAGCACTACAAGCAAGAAGCCCAACCATTTCACCATAAAGATCTCCCCTATTTATCTAAATTTATTATTTACTAAATAAATACATATATTTAATTAGCCTAAATAATTTTGTTTCAAAGTTTTTTTCCTTTACAATTATATTGTTTTTTATGAAATCTAATTAATTTCTTGAAAAGATAAGTATAAGTGTAATTTTATTGAGAACATGAACTTTCTCCATAATTCATGAACAGTGTATTTGTAATTTAGTCCAAAGCCTCTTTCATGATAGATAATACTTCTAGGTGATTCTCTCAGATTCCTTGCAAAGTTTACTCAGATTTGGCATATTTTCAGGGTGGAAATTCTCTTTACAATTTGGAAAGACCGTAATTCTTGCATCTTTTCTCAAAACCACATTGGAACATCTATTTCTCTTTATGTTAAAGCTATTATATGTTCTAATGTAGATTCAAGTTGCAAATAAAGTGGCACTTGAGGTATCTCACTTACAGGAACTCTTGGATCACTGGGGTAATGCCTCGTGCACAATGGGACGGGTTCCTCCCTCTCCTTCATCTATTAGAGCACGATCACCTTGTCATGGCCGAGGATGAAGGAGGGTCTACTAGGGAATCCCGACCCTGTTCTCAGCCTCCTCCTTGCCTTGGATCTCATCGTCGCAGGCAATCGTCCTCTCCATCAAGGATAGAATTCTGGTCGTCTTGTGGGTGATCCAGTTGATAATACAGGGTGTCCCTCTGCTGACAATGCAAGTGGACCTGGTGGTCACAATACCTCTTGCCTACTGGTGGTGCATTCAATCCAACTACCACTGGTTAGGATAGCAACAAAGTTTTTCCGCGCCTGAATCTGGCAATTTCACCTCAGCGTGAGGAAACTAATGCAAAGATTGAAAATGAACAAAATGATGATCGCTGGGCTCCACCAGATGTCATCCCAGACCCTGCAACAATATGGGGTAACTCGAATGACAAGGACCCCCCTTATGCTGGATTTGCATTAGCTGCTTGAGTTTCATTTCTGCTATGTTTTTATAATTTCTGTTATGCAATTTCGGGTGAATACCCTTAGACTTTCCGGAACTTTCTAGGCTCTGCCCATATGACAGTTATTTTGGGGTGTGCCTTTATACCACACAAACTATTTTTTGTGGAAGTGTTTAACTTATTTGTTATTAATAGATAATTTGACATTTTCATTTAAAAAAAAAATCAATATGATATGGACTAGTTAAAAGCGTTTGTCTGAACTCACCCTGTCCACTTGTCATGCATTATTTGAAAACTCTTTTCGAAATTGCCTTTTTCCCAATCTTGGTTATGAACAATTCTATCAATTCGAAGCAGCGACAAATTTACGAGTGTTAAAAAAATCAAGGATAAAACTTGAGAATTGTAACCAAACTTCGCCGACAAAGTTTGGGCAGAACTCTAAGAATTTGCAGCCTTTATGCCACCAAAACTTATCTTGAGATCGCTGAATTTTTTGCCAGCAGATCCAAACTCGTTTTGATAGATAACTGGAATTTCTGTTTTTTTAAAGATACCTGACTGGATCAATTCCATTGTCTTGCATCCCTCTCGTAAAATACCACTTGTTGATCTGTACATTTAACTTGCTTCATTTAATAAAAAAGAACGCCTTCGACTTCAACGTAAAAATAGAGAACCGATACCTACAACACATTTTCCAGAATCATAAAATGCTGTTGCCATCCACTATTCATCTCAACGTTGCAGCATTATGTATAAACGGCCAGGTGGAGGAGGCGCTGTACATTCTGCTTACATCACACAACAGACCTGAAGAGTACTCTAAATATCTTCAATTAATGCAGGTCTGTATTCTCAATTAGGCCTTTACACACGGAAAATTTTGTTTAAACACGTGTTTTTGTCAAATTGTATAAGCTGTTTTAGAAGTTTTTGTTATAGCTTGATCAATGGAAAACAATGGAAAAGCTTGTCTATCTTAATTCATTTGTCAGCCTAAAATATACAAAATTCAAAATAAAAATACGCAAACCTTTTGTATAATTTCTTCTTGTAAATCCTTCTTAGATGTTCTAATTTTTTTGATGTTAGTTCTTCTTACTTTTTAAATTTTGTTGAAGTCACTAATTTTAAGCACGGGAACAACCTTACATTATTTTTCTGAAACTTTTTATGAATTTACAGAGATTTGAGTAAAAATTAAAAAACTGTATGCATCATTGGCATACATCATAGAGTTCATACTTGTCTCTACAAATCAAGATCATTAAGCAGTTGCATGTTGATTTATGAATAAATCTGTACCATAATATTTGTTGAATGCCATATTTCTTCAAAGGACTCTGATGATATTAAGCTGATTTGATTTAATTCTGGGTATGTCACATATGGAGTACTTTAGGATATTGAGTTGATGTGATTTACTTTTGGGTATGACACATATTGAGTTGATTTGATTTATTTTTGGTATAGCACATGTGGAGTTCTTTTACTATATTGAGTTGATTTGATTTAATTTTGGGTAGGACATACATTAAGTCCTTTTACAATATTGAATTGATTTGATTTAAATTTGAGTATGACACATATTGATTGTGGCATTTAACTTGTGTGTATGTGAGGGTAAAGTGAACACTAAATGTCATTTTTTTAACATCGCAAACTATGTTGATGAGAAAATTTAATGTACAGATCAAGATGAGTGAGCAAGTTCCATGCTAAATTGGAATAAATTTGTACCTTAATGCTTCCTCAATACCATACCTCACCATAGGTTGCGATTAATATTATTTAACTTATAGGAAATTGATTTGATTTTGAGTATGATGTATATTGACTTCTAAGACACTGATTTGATTTTGATAAAGATATATTAATTATAGTATTTAATGTGTACATTATTCAAATGAAATTTACAATAATAAGAAAAACTTTAATAACTAATAATTATTTTTAAACATTACAAACTCTATTAATGAAAAAAATTAACCAAAACAATTGATTGATAAAACAATTTACATATATAAAACACTAGGGGAAAGGGGCCAATTGCCGCCCATGCCCCAATAACCGCTATGTTATTGTGCACTTGACCCCCTAATTAATTTTTTAAAAAGAACCAATACATGTAAAATACCAACCTAATAAATTAATACAAATGCACCAATACATGTTCACAACTCCATGTATGGGGTGACATGTTGAAATGACACTTTTCAACCCATGTGCACATAAGGCGTCCTAGAGTGAAATGTATAAATGCCCACAAGCTGAAAGAATAGCTTTAAGCTCTTCGGTCGCATATAGAGAAACCCAAAAAAATTCGTTGAAATCTGATATGTCTAGCTATGAGCTTGACAAATGCGAGCGGTTTGCGCATGTATGGGGCGACATGTTGAAATGACACTTTTTCGACCCATGTGCACATAACGCGTCCTAGAGTGAATGTATAAGCGCCCACAAGCTGAAAGAATAGATTTAAACTCTTCGGTCGCATACGGAGAAACCCAAAAAAAATCGTCGAAATCTGATATGTCTAACTATGAGTTTGATGTGGACGAAGTTAGGGGGGCGGCCACTGACCCCTTTCCTCTATGCAGAAAAAAATTAACCAAAATAATTGATTGATAAAACAATTTACATATATAAAACACTATGCATATCACCATAATATATACCAGAGCAGCTAGATAATAAATGTCTCAATAACATGCAAACCACGTCTGTCCAACAACTCCTAGTATGTATTCAAATATGAGTGAATTTTGCGACGACAATTTGCCAATCCATTAATTTTCAACTGTTTTTTTGACATTTACGATCTGAATGGTGGACCAATGCTGCTACTATTAGAACTCTAGTCAGTCGTTGCGTACAGCTGTAAAAGCACTACCACAATTGTAAGTAACCATTTCCTATTCGTTAATAAAAAAGTGGATCTCAATTTCATTTATAACAGCATTTGAGTCAAACAATCGTGAACAAAGAATCTATCTCGTATAAATAATCTACAGTAAAATTTTTGGTAAAACATTCTAATCTGTACACTGCGAAAAATACATTCTATTATAACCCCTAAATTCTCTGGCCCACAATTAAAAAAACAGATGGCAGAACATACGCATAATTGGGAGTACTGGCTGCTTGTTTGGCGTGATTAGACCCTTCTAAACTTTTCGCGCAAGAGGCTAACAAGTACGAAGGTCCACCATAGAGTTAAAAATATAAAATCTTATTAGACATCCATACTTTTTGACTGTCGGTGCCGCAATCGCCATCACACGATAAAAATCTTGATGTTGTTGAGCTATGTCTTTCAACCATGTGATTTCGACTGTTAGAAGATTGAAAGTCGAGACATGGAGGAACATGCTAGACATTATTCACGTCATCTCATGTTACCGTAATTGCCGTATAAAATAGCAGTTAAAATTATTTAAAATTATTTTCAACTGAGGGATCTCTAATGTTGTTGATTATATATAGCACCTTAGATACTCGACTAAGGAAGCAGTTTTGTTACTTTCAGCTTTCAATATTGAAAGAGCGCTTCATTTGCAGATCCAGATGAGCACTTTAGGTGTTTGTAGTATGTTGATAATGTCAAAATGTTATTCAGCAAGGTTTATAGTAGTGTTGTTTACATTCATTGTTTTATTCGATTCTCTAGCCTGGGCAGAGGTGCATTCCTACACATTCGTTGTAAGTAGATTTTTATATAATGATGTTTTTCCATAAATAGAAATATTATTATAATCTATCGAAGAGCTTGATGAATCTTTGTAGATACCTGCTCAATTTAATTTTCCATTAAAGTCTGTATTGTTAACTAGTAGAGTTGAAGTATCGCAAAGTAAGAGACAAGCTCAGGACACTTATTTATTGTAATTACTTAGTTTTTAATTGATGTTCCATCTTATCTTCATTGAGCCGTTTAACCAGTATTCAATAGAATTGACGTGTTATACCTTAATAATATGATAGAGGGTAGAAATCAATTGTTTTTCATCCGTTGATTATGTAGAGAGTCCAGGGCAGAGCTATATACACAAAGACATTCCAACACATATTTCTATTTCAGTGTTCTGACACAAGAAACAAAAAATGTTATTGATTTTCACAGCTTGAATCGACAAATGTTGTTCGGCTATGTAAGACATATAGCGCAATCACAGTGAATGGACAGCTTCCGGGTCCAACTCTGTATGTCCGAAATGGCGACACACTCAATGTTATAGTTTATAACAAAGCCAAGCACAACGCCACCATCCACTGGTAAATATAGCTATTTTAGACTGTCAATTGCATTTATGATTCAAGACTGATTAACAAGAATTTGATTTTCAGGCATGGAGTGAGACAGATTCGCACAGCGTGGGCTGATGGACCCGGGTACATTACACAGTGCCCCATCCAACCAGGAGGAAAATTTACATACAGTTTCACCATTATTGGACAGGAAGGAACGTTGTGGTGGCATGCCCATGTCTCATGGCTCCGTGCAACAGTTCATGGAGCAATGGTCATCTATCCAAAGAATGGCACCTCTTATCCGTTTACCCAACCCCATGCTGAGATTCCTATAGTGCTAGGTAAGGGAAAGTAGAACCTTATACAAGATATAAAATTTATTGATCAAGTTAGCTTAGAGGAATCTCTTAACCTTTCTTTAGCTATTAAGATTCATGAAGCTGTCAGAGAAAGATTAGAATGTTACGTATTACGTATTGGGCTCTAGAGTAGTACACTTTGGATTATGACCTACAACAAACAGTCTGTGCAGAAAAGAGAAGCAGGACAAAGAAGCAAAATTTGAACTACTGCTTGCATATTTGTTTCTAGCTATCTTTAACTTCTTTTAGTTCCATGGGAAAATCGGTAGTTTTGACCTCTTTTTAAGGGATTGTTTTTATAAAATTTAAATTGTTTGGAGGAAGATAAATGGAAGGTTAGGTTTTGAACAGTTGACATCACACTAGCAAATCACTTAATATAACCCAACCTATCAGTGAGACTCATTTTTAAGTCTTGTTAAAGATATTTAAAATTCAGTATCATTTTTAAGTCTCGTTAAAAAACAGTATTAAAAGAATAGTGATAAAAGAGTTATAAAAATTTTCAATTTTAAAAAATTATTTTTTAATTTAAGACATTCTTTAATGAAATTAATTGTAATATTTAAATATAAATAATTATTGAATATTAGAAAGAAAATTGATGTAAAAGTATTTATAATTATTTTTTAAGAGTTATTATTTTTGTATATTTTTATTTGAATATTAAATTTTACTTAATGTTGATTTTTTTTTAATTGCAAAAATTTATTTTAAATAATCACTGTGTTGATTTTTTTCCTTATCTCATGCATTTTTGCATACATTTTAATCAGGGCTTAAATTTGATGGCCTATGGCTGTATTTAGGCATTTTTGCCATAAAATAAATCAAAATTGTAAAAAGATTGTATCATATGAAATGAGAGATTTGGATAGATTGTCAAAATTTATATAGAATTGTGATGATATATATATATATATTTGGATTATATATAATTTTACTTATACTAAGGTATGTTATAATATTTTAAGGGCACCTTTGAATGGATAACTGCCATAAAAAAATTGCTTGATAGGCAGGGTCAACTGTCAAATTTAGGCCTTGATTCCAATACAATTGTATGGCATTTATTGCATCCTTATGTCTAGAAATTCAATCTATGTGTCAAAACTATTTCTCCCTTATCTAATGTCAATCCTACAAGCATATGATTGATCTCACACCTTTGGAATTAAACCTTGAGTTTCAAATTTTCAAATTTAAATCTTGTTGACTCCCACTAGTTTTATTCCTATTCGTGCCATTAGTTGGTACACATTTTGTGTGATTATTACCATGTAGTGGTATTTATAAACATTGATTATACATTAATTCACATGCTACATATATCAAGCACCCATTAAACAATTATTAGTGTATAAGAAACATTTATTAGAGGAACACATCAATTGACACAATCGTAAAGTAAGTCTCTCTAGGGGTTGACCTAAAAGAACATGCTCTTAGCTAGACCAACAACCTATTTAAAGTATTTTTAAAGTCAGCACTTGACAATAGACAAGACTTGTAGAGATTCCAACAAATCATAAAGTGGAAGTGCATAATCAGTAAGATCAAGTCCATGAACTCAACAAAAGATTCACATATAAAAGATTCACATATGTAGAGTAAACTCAAATCCATGAATTTGATTATGAGGTAACAACAATTCAATACATAATTTTCAATAGTAAGCACACCCAAATTTTCTATTTTTCTACATCAAAACAATTTAGATTTATACATTATAAAAACTATTAATCATCATTATTTTTAAAACTAAATACCTTTATTCTTCTACATCTAATTTTCAAACTTAATATTTCATATTATCATTTGCATACTTCATAAACTAAATAATAAAAGTTAAGCTACACCAAATTATATTTATATGTATCTCATTTGATTAGCCTACATTAAACTTTGGGAGAAGTTTACTTTACTTTACTATAATACATGGTCAGCCACTATTATATTTCATTCTTTTTTAAATTAAAAATACAATTGCTATGCAAAAATTAATTTTTCTATCATCTTTAAGAATTATTATTCATCTACCCTATTAAAAAAATACAACTAGAACCCTCTTTGACTACATTATAAACACACAATATTAATTGTCTCCATAAACGAGTGTAATGGTTACTGTGTGCAACTACTTTATCTAGCGGAATCTTTACATATGTCACGTCAACTTTAAATTGAAAATTGATATATTACCTGTAAATCGCGAGTGATTTGGAATAGGAAAGGTGCTTCTGATTCACATATTTCCATGGTTTAGACTTTTCCCTTGTGCGTTCATACTGTTTTGTAATGACTCAAATTACTTGAATAAAATAATCAAATTAAGCAGGGGAGTGGTGGAACAGCGATCCCATAGAAGTCGAAGCTGCAGCAGTTCTGAGTGGAGGTGCACCGAATGTTTCAGACGCTTTCACTATAAATGGACAACCAGGAGACAACTATTCCTGCTCAACATCAGGTACTAATTTTCTTTTGGTTGGAAAAGGTTTTGGATTCAATTGGGTAAAACTATTCAATTCAATTGTTTCGAGTGGATGGACGGCCCATTACTAAGGCTCAATAGATTAAAAATAAACAATAGTTAAATCCAGAAATGGGCACTGTGAACACAACTAAGGCATACCCAATTTAGTTTCTCACTAAACAAATCCAAGACTGGAAACTAGTTGAGCAATGAAATTCTATGTGTGCAGGAACAACAAATTTCTCTGTAGAAAAGGGACAAACCTACCTTCTTCGTATCATCAATGCTGCAGTCAATAATCACCTCTTTTTCAAGATTGCATCACACAGTCTCACAGTGGTAGCGGTGGATGCCTCCTACACAAAGCCATACACAACAGACATACTGATGATAACATCTGGTCAGACTGCAGACGTTCTTCTCACAGCCAATCAACCGCAAGCCAAATACTACATTGCCGCCAAAGTATACACTACTCAAGCTGAAGGAAATTTCGATAACACCACAACAACCGCCATTTTAAGCTATGTGGGCTCTGAGTCATCTGCCACTCCAATCCTTCCGGAGCTTCCAATATACAATGACACAGCAACTGTGACCAAATTGACCCGAGCCTTACGAAGCCTGGCTTCACAGGAGCATCCGGTGGACGTTCCCCAAACCATAGACGACAGTAGCATCATAACCGTAGGACTCGGTTTACTTCCTTGTGCCACCGGCGCAAACTGTAGCGGCCCTAACAATACCAGAGTGACTGCCGGTATGAACAACATATCTTTTGTGTTGCCAGATGTCGCCATTCTGCAAGCTTATCAATTCGGCATTAATGGAGTCTATACCACAGACTTCCCTTCAAATCCACCAGTTGTGTTTGATTATACCGGCGATGTGCCCAAAATTCTCTGGGCGACAATTTCTGGCACAAGAGTGAAAGTCATTAATTATAATGCCACAGTTCAGGTGGTGTTCCAGGGAACCAGTATCTTCCAAGAAGACAACCATCCGATGCATATTCATGGCTATGACTTTTATATCGTAGGAGAGGGTTTTGGTAATTATAATAATGTAACAGATCCACTCTCTTTCAATCTGGTCGATCCGCCGCAACGAAATACTGTAGGGGTTCCTGTCAATGGATGGGCTGCTGTCAGATTTAAAGCTGACAATCCAGGTAATAAACAGTGACAATTCTCTCATGAATCTAGAGATGTTATATGGCTTCAAATTGAAATTTGGAAAATACCTATATATGGAGGACTGAAGGATTATTCCGTTTGTGCAGGTGTCTGGTTCGTACATTGTCACTTTGATGATCATGTAACATGGGGGTTGAATATGGCTTTTCTGGTGAAGAACGGTCCTACTGCTCTGGAAAGTTTGAGCTCTCCTCCTGCTGACCTCCCTGAATGCTAGAGCAAGTTCCAGTGTCAGTTAAAAATTTAATTTTCATGTTTTTCAGCATGACATACTGTGGGTTTTAAGTATAGAATGCAAATTTTGTTTCTTTTGTAAGTTGTGTTAATTAGTTCATCGTTAGGATCTACTCATTGATGTTTAGTGTTAGAAAGCAAGGATAAAGCCTATCCTTCTCTTTTGTTTAGATATATTATCTCATGTAGAGCGTTTTTTGTGTGATTTTTTAGTTGATAAAATGTAATAATTCTATATTTTTAAAAATTATTATATTGTAAATGTTATGGTATGACAAAATATAGGAGTATTTATTTTTGGTACTAAGGGAATAATGAATTATTCAAAAATAATTTGTATTTTTTTTCATTAGGTAAATTCATCTTAGTGAAGTGTAAATTTAAGTCGTTTTTTGTTCAGTAGTTTTCAATAATAGTTAATATTATTTTTACACATTTAATTTAATTTATTATATATTCAAAACTTTTAATAGATTAAAAACAGATATCAATTTACAAGTATTATAATATATTTTATTAGGAACTGAAATACAACTTAAAGAAAATATTATCACAACAATAATGATGGATTATCATCTAAAAACAAATACAATTAAAAAAAATGTTTGAAAATTTAAATAATTGTAAAGTGGTCAAGTTACTTCTTTAATATATAAAGTTAAAATGAAATTTTAAATTCATGATCTCATACCTTAGAATGTGAGAATTTTGATAAACAGAATCAATGTTAATAAACAAATCTTCAAGTATGTTTAAACTACTATATAGATTTTTACAATAGACCATTGAAGAAAATCCATGATGAATGCGATAGGGTATATCACCCTTAGATACTAGATGCATAGAAGATATAGATGAATAATTGACCATGTCACAAAGTATAAGGACAAAGAAACTAGTTAATTCACATGGGACATAGATCAAGATACATAAGATACATGGCAACTTTATAGTTTATCTTTTAGAAGCTTTCGTGGATCTGTTTGTAGATCATAGGGCATATGTTGTTGGATAAAGTATAGATTTAAACATTCTCATTGTAAGCTTTAGTCCTACTTATGTATAAACAACATTACTATATAAGTTTCTAATATATAAACTCTAATTAGTTTGTGTGCATAGTCCTTCTTTGTTTTGTAACACATCATAATTAATCCATTCCTAGTTCTTATTCATGTAGATCTATGATAGGAGAAGAAACAATTTACTAGATTTAAACATCTCAAACTTTTGATTAATGAACAATATAATTGTCTAGAATCTCTATTGTACTTCTTGTTAGTATCCTCTATATTAAGGATGATTTACTAGCATGCTTGAGTATTTGATGTTTAGCCATTGGTTAAAGAGTGGCCTATTCCTTATAATTGTATAATTTTGATAACTAACATCTTAGTTTCAAAACGGGTACCCATTTCAGTTACATCTATTGTTGGCCCAATTTTAACTTTTTAGAATGGGTGCACATTCCTAAACAGGTAGCCATCCCATTTTATTTTAGCCTCGAGTGCCCATTCCTAAAGGGGCACCAACTATTTTCACAGTGGGCACCCGTTTCTGTTAGGTTTTTTTTTTCCCGTGTGACTTCCACAAAAGTGGACTCATCTTCTTGCATTTACCTTGTGGGCCTATAGATTTCACTTTGTAGACTAGGGTTTAATTTTCATCCACATGTCCTAATTGAAAAGTTAATTGTATGCAATTCTTAGATTAGGTTTGTATGTTGTAGTGGATTTTTATGCTCTAATGTTGGTCAATTTAATGGGTCCCATTAATGTGACCATGCTAGCCCTTGTGGAAATAATTCATTCTCTGGCTATGACTCTATTATGTTTTCTTGGTGTAACTATGTTACAATGGTCCATATTATGTGTGGTAGCCCTATCAAGTGCCATTGGTTTGAGCTTCATCTTCACTCATGGTGGTTTGACATGTTTTTTTTAATTCCCTATGTAGTGGCTTGCTTGGTTCATATTTCCTTGGCACTCATATTCATATTCCCTACACGTGTTGCAGTTCTTTTTGAATGTTGATTAGTGGTAGATTGAACTCTTAAAAATTAAAGCACATGTTTAACTCATTACATCTTTATTCTTGCCAATCATACCATTCATAATTACTATTTATAGGCCCTCCTCGAGCTTATGCATTGATGCCATAGTGTGCTATGTGTCAATCTCCCACTGAATTAGGTGGAGGAGCCCCATCAGACTATTAGCCCCTATGTATCTTCACTTATTCGACCTATGCTATCCATTAAATCCCCCTACCTCATGATGGTTGCATTTTGATCTTTTTAATGTACATACCACTTACCCATGGTGTAAAATGTATGCAAGGTGGCTAGTATTACAATGCTTTTTGCACACACATGGTAGTACATGGGTCAATAGTTGTGCTCCACACGTTCCTAGGTGGCAAAGGTGCTAGGCCCAATTTCCCTCTATGGCCACCTTGACTTTTCATCCAAGCTAGTGCGCTAATGATATCAAGAGGTGACATGTTGACATGCTATTTTAGGCTAGGCCTCTCTATTAGGTGAATTTCTCATGCAATTTTGTTTGAACTGTTGAGAATTCTTCACACCATTTCAAAAATTTTGGTTGCATGGCTTTATAGCTAAGATTGAGGGGAAAATTAGCATCATTTGGTATCAAAACTTAGGCACAACTTTTCGGGTTGGGTGGGAGTAAAGTTTGCTGAGATCGATTCTCAACTACCCACCCACCCCGACGATATAATAGAATTTTGAATCAATTTATAGAACTATAAAGGGGTGGGGGGGCCCCCGGGTATCCGTCAATAAAATGAGAACAGGGGGGAGGAGTTAGTTGGTAGTGTAAGGAGCTAGGGTGGTGGGAACCCCACCGGTGGCATCCGAAGGTGGAAGAAGAAAATTGATGGATGGATGCCGAAGGTGGAAGGAAGAATAGGATCGATGGATGGATGGATGGATGAACCCCCACTACCACACTCAACTACGGGGTGGGTGGGAGGAGGAGAGGCTCTATTTGGATGGATGTTCCGAAAAAGGGAACGATGATCCTCGGATTACTACGTAACATGCCCCCCACCCGCAACCCTACCATTTTCTCTAGATGGTTAACCGGCCCCACCCCCAACCATTTCTTATTGCCGGGTCCCCCCCACCCCGAACCCCAACGACATTTATTTGAACTGGCTGGTAACCACCAGCTTAGATTTCTTGGGGGCCCCAGTCGGACAACGAGATGACATTCTTTCAGGCTGGGCCGGCCCCACCCTCATCACTACCGAAAGGCGCCTCCGAGGAGAACTATTGCGGGGTGGGTGGGTGGATGATAGTTGGGTGGGTGGATATAGTTGCTCCCCGGGGAGGTATATAATTGAAGTGGAGGGGACCGGGGGGCTCCCCAATCTATTTTGGGGTGTAACCCCGGTAATGATATAGTCCCTCTATTGCCATATCATCCTTATATTCGCAAGAGCTCCCCCACCGATATATCGTTGTATTCGGTTTGAGCTCGAGAAGCTATCTCCCTCTAGAAGATCCATTGAGCTTGGCAAGTTCAAGAGCATTAATCGAAGTCCACCTTCTCTAGCAGCTCAGCTATAGATGTGGAAATTGAAAGAGCTGTATCTAGAGTTGAACTTCTTCCTACTTGAGCTATTTCTATTGCCCCCCACCCACCTCAACTATAATAGCTTCCCCCCCACTTGGAGATAGGTTGCCCAAGAGGGGGGGAAGATACTCTATTTCAGTCACTTGAGTCACCACTCGCTCGATGAGTAGACTCGAACAATTGGAATACCAGGAAAGTCATCACTCGAGTAACTACTCCAGCAGTATACTTACTCAAGCAAATCTAGGAGGAGAGCCACCATCTCACCCACCCACCCACTATAGTCAGCTTCCAGATGGCAGCTACTATAATTGGATTGGAAACTCCACAATGGAGGAAAGGTGAAAGATTGAAATGGCAACTCTATCTTCCAAGCCTAACCCACCACCCTACCTCTGCACCCCCGGAAGACCGGGGAACATAAATTATTTGAAACGGTTATTGAATCTATCTCAGTTGAAGAGAGATGGTAACTGAATAGATAGGTTGGTAGGTTAGTAACTTGTTGAAGTAAGATTCGCAGCATCCTCGACGCATCATACCACAAAACAACAACTTTAAGCCCCCACCCCTGGCTACTAATATGGTTCTAATCTACTGAAGCGAGTGGGGGGGAATTCTAGTGCCCCGGGTACCCCAAACTATTTGTTAATCATTGGGGCAAGTTTGGGGTGGGAATGTTACATATAGATTGGCAGGTTACCCCCTCGGCCTCCCTCCCGCCCTTCTATCTCAATATTTCCTCACATAGAGATAGAGGGCTTTATGCCCCCCTATTATATAGATATTATGGGTAGGCCCATTCAAAGTCCCTCCCACCCTACACTAGAGTTTCCCACCGGAACTATAGTAGCAGGTGGGAGGGAATCATAGTGCCGAACTAGAGTTTCCCACCTGGAACTATAGTTTCCCACCCACCCTGAATTCTAGTTGGCAATAGTTTCGTGACTAGGGGCCCCACTATAGAAGGTAGGGACTTCTGCGCTACATCGAATCCCCAACGGGAAGAACAAACTAACTCAGCACAATGTCGGGGATAGCAGCAACCCCCATGAATCAAGAATCAAAGAATGACAGAACTAGTAAAATGGCACCACATCAAGAGTAGAGATGAGCGATCATCCCTCCGGGTTTCATTTGCCATCTATAGTTGCAAGAATTGACTTTGAGCGGCTCTCTATCTAGAATTCGTCGATCGAAGAACTATATCACCCAGCCTGACCGACGAAGAGGCAAGCAATAGGCCACTTCCTTTCCTTCAAAAAGCATTCGATAGGCAGCCCAACCCTTGCCCAAAGAAACTATAGGCACTGCTATTGGTTCGAACCGCATTCAAAGGTAGGTAGGGCTCCTATCCGACCTCGACCCATAAATGGAATTGGTCCCATCCATTGGAGTAAGGCAAGGGGGAATCCATCACCCTTCTCTTTCTTAGTTGCTAGTGAATCGAGCTCCTCATGTGGACGTGTACACTTATTGATTGTTAATCATTATTTATTCTACCTGGGCTGAGAAAGATCAATGGCTTTAAGTCAGTCTTTAGTCCACAAACACAACTCTCCTTGTCCGATCTAGTCGAATAGTCAGTCGATTTGATGATCCTAGCTGACCAGTGGACCCAAGATGAAGTAGGTGGAATCAACCTCATTCCCTTCTTCTCTTCGACCCAAGGCGTATCATAGCTCTTCTCGTCTGACCCAAGTGATCTATCTATCTATCCCAAGTGCATCTACTTATATTGCTTCTCTCGCTCGACCGACTGCGAGAAGGGCTCGACCAACTGCGTGTGAGAAAGGGAGTTGGGTCCATCTATCTATTGGTTGAGCCGAGGTAGGAATGGGGAAAGAATCATTCACAACTGCTTCAATTTCCCGCAATTCACCAAATCAATGTTAATTCCCTCCCTCCTGACAATTAATCTACCTCCACTATAGTTCCCTCCCACAATAATATATCTCCGGGGGGGGCCCCGTAACCTTAATATCGTTCAGGTTACGGCCTTAAACCTATAGTTTCCCACCCACCCAACCCAGGCTAATTAATTAACCACCCCCGGTTGCTAGTATAGTTTTCGTGAGGTAGCTATCTCTAGAATCTTTCTCTATCTTTGCCAGATTATATATGCCTATGGGGCAATCTATAGCCTCCCACCCACCCGGGGGGCATAGTTGGGTGGGTGGGAATAAGAGGGCGATGAAGCCCGGGGGGTTCGTGTGTGGGGATGGGTGGGGGGCTCTTACTTTCCTCCCACCCATCCCGGAATAGCTTTATATCTGGGTGGGAATAAGTAGTAGTGGGTGGGTGGCGGAACTAGAACTCCCACCTGCCCTGCCCAATTCTATGGTAGGTGAGGTAGATTATTTGTTCCATAGGGCCAGGCATTCATGTTACATATAGACTCTGGCCAGTTGTCCGGTAGGGCAGATCAAGGAGCTTAGCTGGCAACTTTCTATAGTTGGTGGGCCTGACTATAGCTATAGAAGGTCCACAACTATAGATAGTTCTCGACGGAAGCAAGGCCGCTATAGAAGGTTGGGGCCCCCAGGGTGAGATCTGGTATGATCCTCTCGAGTTCCCCCTCCCCCTTGGCATTTGATAGGTAGTCAACGGAGACGATCTTTGACATTTCAGATCTCTCCCACCCACCCGCATAGAGCTCAATAGAAAGGCACGAAGCCATTGTCTACAGGCTTAGCCTATGTAAATCAAAACACCAAACCACTGAGATAAAGTGATGCAGCCATTGAAATCTCATGATCAGTCTGCAGGTGCACCAGCAATAAGAATCCAACGCAACACTAAGACATTGTGTAGAGTCTCCAAGCATCAGTCAGACCGTTCGATCAGAAGCAAAATCCAATGGCTAGCGCACTCCATGAAGATTGTCAGAGAAATTGGTTTCTCAAGGAGCACCAGTTCTCCACATCACCTCTTGGCGACCAATGGTGCACCAGAGGGGAGAAAACATAAATGTCAAAAGGAAATAAGTGCCAATGCTCCACGTGCCTACTAGAAAAATGAGAAATCTCAGGGGAATGTTACTCTTTTTAAATATTTATTAAATCTTCTAAAGATTAAAGTGAGTAAAGAATATTAAAAGGTGAGTCGTTAAAAGAGGTGGCCCCCATGTGAAATAAAGTTAACTCTTTATTTATAAAGAATCACACGCATTATAAAATTCAAGGGGGGTCAATTTTAGATTATTAGTCCTTGCCTATGGTAGGGTAACTATTGTTTTCACTACCATAGCACTTTTTTTGGTGTTGGGATTTGTGCAACTGCTATAATCAAAATCAACCTAAGTTTTTTAGTCCCTACTTGGCATTATTTTCCCGTTGATATTTGTGCAATGGCAATAATCAAAGTTAAACCTAAGGTGTTTTAGTTTTAATGAATATTGAGACAGCAATATTAGCTTCAGCTTTTTCCCCATTGGTCCGTTCTTTTTTCTGCCCATTGGTAATTGATTTAGCCCATTGGCAATTTAGTTGAGATAGTTTTTTTTTTTTTTTTTTAATATTTTAGCTTGATTCTGCCTAGGGTTTTCTTTGTTTTTGCAGGGTCTCTGCGTGTGTTCCATCTTCAACCTGTGGCGGCATTGAGATTTGCATGTTCTGATGGGTTCTAGCATGGACGTGTGTGGTCCGCTTTCTGTTGCAGGCAGAGATGTAGAAGAAGGGTTTATGGGAATGCCATTTAACATTCTGTTTTGAAGCAGTTGGCTTTCTTCAGCACAGCATAGAATTTGGAAGGTGATTTTTTTAGTCTTTGTCTGCAACGTGCCCTCTTTCTTTTGTTTATTTCTGTATGGAATGTTTTTTTTAACAGAGTTTTGGCTTCTGGTAGTAATATATAGTTCTAATCAACCCAAAAAATTGCACAAAGAAACTAGCTAAACCATGTTATGGGGGCAATTTGGCGTTTGGAGGGTTGATTTGGTCATTAGAGGGTGGATTTGGCAGGCTTTTGGGCAGATTTGAAGGTGTAGCATGGGTATTTTAGTGCTCAGCCCTATTCTACAACAAAAAACCCTATTCGGATGCCTTCCCATGCCTTGTGTGCACCTGTGGTATGTGAAAATAGGTCCATAGAAGATTTGAATGCCTAAAAAATATGGCAGGCTTTTGGGCAGATTTAAAGGTGTAGCATGGGTATTTTAGTGCTCAACCCTATTCTGCAACAAAAAATCCCTATTCAGATGCCTTCCCATGTCCTATGCGCACCTGTGGTATGTGAAAATAGGTCCATAGAAGATTTGAACACCTCAAAAATAGGTTTATAACACTTTCTTCAAAGAAAAATGCCTTTGAACATTTGTCGGTGAATTCCAAGTCCTAAAAATGTGGAAAGCCATAGAGGTTGCAAGACAAGGAGGTGCCCTACTATCTTATGATCCAAATCTTAAATTGCCTCTTTGGCTGTCTACTAAGAAAGCGCGCAAAGGGATCCTAAGTAAATGGGATAAGGCGGACTTCATAAAGGTGATTTCTCGCACTGTAGTCTAAACATTATGTTCTTTCAACAGAAAAAGCATTTCATAATTTGAACCTTACAAAGGAATTCCCTAATGTGAACCAACTTTTTTCTTTAAATTACTCTTGATTGTTGCGCATGAGAAATTTTTTATAGAATCTCTAAGGTTTATTTTTTCTAATCTTTTTGTGCATAGAATAGAAATGCTTGTCACGTATGACAGCTGGCAGCCCACTGCATAATACGTGTCTAGCATGCAATAGACTCCTACAACATGTGGCAAGTTTTGCTGGAGCTTACTGTTCCATCAGATGTTTTGGATTTTAAGGCTAAATTGGTTGTAATAGTTCACGTAGTAGATTTGTGAGGCAATCTGGAGGAGCTCCTAGCATGGTTTGAGGAGAATACAGAGGAGATTTTGGCTCAATGTTCATAGGGTTTGGGGTAGCAAATGGTCAGGGAAATATAGGTATGCATGAGGAATTCTCGAGCTTTCTAGGGAGGTGGGCAATCTCTTTGATTTCTGTCGAGACTTGAGATAGGTAATTTGGAATATGATCATTTCTTACCATAAGGGCATTCTTGAGGTGGCAAGGAAAGTACATAGGTCAAGTGTTATTAGTGATGACTCTTAGTTTTGGCCAGAATTACTATTTAGGATTCAATGAGCCAGGATATTTGGATGTTTCTGAGTCTTCAAGTTTGTTAGGGTTTATATAAGTCTTCTAATTTTGATTTTTCATGATTTTTTTTTCTAGTTCTGAGTCTTTAAGTTGGTTGGGGCTACCCAATCTCATCCCTTATTTTTTCTAAAGGTTATTTGCTGAACAATTTAAACTGTCACTTTTTATTTTCAATTAGCCATAAATGTACCACTATATTTAATCATGTTGACCTCAAGTTCATTAGTTTATAGAACTCATCTCCTTAAGATTAGTTTACTATTTTTGTGTCCTGTTTTAAATATTTCATTCTTTATACAAGAGGGCAAAGTCAAAAGCTTGTTAAGATCACTTTTCAATCATGTTCAAATTCTATTTGAAACCTTGAAATTCTTTGTTGATTGATTGCACAAATTAGTAGTTGTTAATGAAAATTTGCAAGCTTTTAGCCACAATGTTTGTTGGCATACTGGTTCTTAGTAGCTTTTTAAGACCCTTGAAGCACATTTAATATCTTTTGAACAACATTTATTTGTTTTTGTTTTGAGTGGTGGACTCTTTTGAAATTGTCTATTAAATAAAATAAAATTGACTGTTTTGCTGTCGCAGGTGCTTTAGAGAAAGAGTTTTGGATGACTGCACCATCAATGAAGAAATTTTGTTGGCTATCAACAACCCTTTTCAATAATTTTTAAGGCTTCAGATAAGTGAAGTAGCCACTCTTTGTATTCCACATCTAGTTGGTGCACTTAAGGCTAGAATAGAATTAGCTCTGGAGGTAGCTGTTGATGCATTATGCTTTCCAAAGGATTCATGGCCATCTACTCCTATTGAATTTGGTAGAGAAAAAGCAATGGTTGCAGAAGAGGCCATTTCTGTATTACAACTATTAATACAGTCAAGTCCACCTCATTTTTAGGAGAAAGCAGACAGCTTGTTATGATGTTTACCAGGAAGCTTGACATGCACCATTAAACATGGATATAACTTGAAGGAGTCTATACGAAGCACCAATGCACTCTATAAATTGACACGTGCTAATGGTCATCCATTGCAAACCAAAGTGAGTTGTAGGGAATTTGTAAAATTCTGACTTCATTTACTACTTTCTGCCTTTTTAGATCTGACTATTAAGATGTCCATAATCTTTTTTGGTTTCCAGATGGGAATGCATATATGATTAGTGTTATTTGCCAAGCCTCTACTTTTGATGAATGGGAATACTGCATGCTTTGGAGAATATGAGTTTAGAGGGACAATGTGTGAGTCCCTGATATTGAACATTGGTTTATCTAGTTGGTGAAAATGTGCAGATTGTAACTCACAACATTTTCTATAGAATGGAAGTAGAGTCTCGCGTACGCCTTTGATATGTGTCCCAAGGGTTGGAAACTACAAATATCTTATATGACCAGGAACACATTTGGAAAAGTAAGCTAACTATTGTATTATATTAAAATTTATTTGAACCTTGTTTCATCAAAGATAATTTACAAGCATTTGTAGCTACATAGATTCTCACTACACTATTTTATATTGTCAGGGTTCATTGGGATCAGTAATTTTATAGAATATACATATGGTTATAGATAGATGTGTTTAAACTCTAGCATGGATGGACAAGGCCCTTATTTCATTTTGTTATAAACTAAAGTAGGGATTATAACATTTGAATAGTATTGTAATGGTGAAATTTCATACCCATGTCAATTCCCGTTTAGTTTTGGACTCATTTTGATGGAATGGTTTAATACAATTACATATTAAAAGTGACATATTTTTGTGTTAAGTTTGGTTCATTCCCTAATCCTTATCCATTTTCATTCATTTCCACCTTCACACATTTCCATTTATTCAACCTTATCCTAGTCTCATTTTCACATATTTCCAATCATTCACTTCATTATCAACCTAGACTTCCATGCACCTCTTTCTGATCTTGAGATTTTCATTTCATGCCTTGGGTCAATATCATAGTGCTCAAGTTTGATTCCAAGTGGCTTGGGATTGACCCCAAAATTCAAATGTTTAAATTCAAATTCCTAAGTTACTACCCTTTTCTACTAGCCATTGGAAGCCAACTTGGTACACGTAATGTAGGTTGAATTTAAAATGTAGGTCTACATGTAATGCCAAATTTTGTTACAAAGGGGTCAATATTCAGACACAAACCTCCAACCTCAGCCAAATTTCTCCAACTTGTCTACAACTAGGTCAAAAAACATATTGTCTACCTAGCATTCTGGATGCACATTCAAGTGTATTTATTAATTTATTAAAATTTGAAAAAAATTACCAAGTCCCATCAGGCTGAGCTTAAACAAACAATTTATAAAATTTATCTCAATTTTTCCAATCATCTGCAGAGGAAACAAGTCACATAGTTCTATATATAATATATATTAAACAAGGGTGAGTGTTTAAGTACTCACCAAATACATGACCAACTAAATCTCTGTATCTGATAAAGTATTGGCCATCTATAAGATACATATTTGCAAGCAGCAAATTGGCATAGAGTGAGAAAGCACCTAGAACAACCATGCCAATAATTCCCAGACCAATCCTATAGGCACTAGAATGAGGTTTGAATATCCCAAAATGTATAGATAGTTGAAACTTGTAACTAGCATCAATTCCACTATTTTCCATGAATCTGAAAACCATCACAACAACAAAAAAAATTGAAAATTCCTATTTACAAAACATACCACATAAACCATATATATGATAGCAGCTATCCACGCATTTAACAGTCTATAAAAGGCAAGGCAACTTAGTGAAATGTGAGTAGAAATGAATTTGCAGAAATTATATACCATTGTCAATTTTCTGTCATTTTTTTGGATAGTATAGAGTTGTATTGCATCACCAACTATTCAAACATATCTTTACCAGTCATTGCTTTAGCACTAATTTTAGAACACCTTTTATTTTGCAGCATAAGAGACATTGCAGCAACAAGTGCAGAGTTGCAGACTTTGGTGGATTGCATTATGAACAACAAGAAGTACATCACATTATTCTAACATGCTACCAGCCTTACTTGCATGGGCCTCTCAGAGAAGATACATCAGTTTCAAGGACATGCTCTTCTAAGGTCTATTATGACTCGAACAATTTTTCACCACCATCCTGTAGAAGCAACTCTCCAAAATCTCTTATTTTGGTCAATACTATATTACTTATGAAATATAACTGCCAAGACATCTGTTTGTCTTCCACACTTGTATGTTAATATGCTATAACTATTCTTTGGATGGAAGTAGATGATAGATAGACATCTTGTAACACATCTGGCCTTTTAAATTTTGTTATAAACTTTTGCATGATACAATCTTGCAATTTACAATTCTAACTCGGTGTCTTCTCTCTTGACTCTCTTGTTGTCTGAGTGCTTTGAATAATAGTTGCACTCTTACCATTCCCATAATTTGCCTCTATACATAACACACTTTCTTTAAACCAGTTTTTAGCCAGTTAGTACCCTCGGCATTGAATCATGGGCTTGGTTGGAGTGTTGATCTTGCCTTCCATTTCCTTTGCCCATCATCTCTTGAAGCATTTTTCCAAATTCTTTCTAAAAACCATCAATTCTTACCAAATTGTAAACCAAATCCACTGTTGCAGCATAGGTGTTGGGGAAATGGTCATCCATGTTGTGTAGAATTCCATCACCTCTTCTCTCCCATCTCTTGCAAATTTCATTTTTTCTTCTTGACCTTGTAGATCTGGGGTATCCATTCCTGTTCTAATGTTGCATGTGAAATGATTTCAGAGGCTCATTGTTAATCTCTGTCTCCTTTCCCTTATTCCCCTACTGCTATTCCTTTCTAATCTTTATTATGCAAGATGCATGATATATCATTCATATGCTCAATTTTCCTGTTCTTCCTGCTTTGTAGCCTCACTTGTCTCACTCCACAATGACAAACAAAAAGGATGGATATTGATATGGCGAGACCCCCCATCATCTTTAATCTTTCGACAATCTATCTTTGAGACAATCTCCCATGATTCAGTACATCTTTGAAAGGTGCATATTGAGTTTAAAATTTGCTACTCTGCCAATAATTCTACAAACTTATTATCACTTCCTTGATGTGGCTTTGCTGCTTTGAGTTTAAATTTTTCCTTCTCCCGCATTATCTAGCATTATCCAAGAACAAACTATGCCCTCTCAATTTGCTTGCAGCTTTAGGTAGGGACTGCAGCTGCAGCGCAGCCCTTGTTGTGGTTTGATACTTGTATATTCAAAGAATGGTGTCTGAAAAATTAACTTAGGGTTTTCTGTGAATGTTCTGGTGAAAGGCGTATTAGGGCTACAGTGTAGGGTTTTTTGAGCTTTATTTAACTCTCGTTGAAGGAATTTTGATGATTTTTGCATAATGCAGGTTAAGGAAGCAGCAAGGTAGGTAGGTTCAGAGGTTAACGAGAGCCCAGAAGAAGAGCCTGCTTCTAATACACTCAAACTGGCCAACACTAGTATTAAAGAAAGTCATCTTGCCGTGGAAGAAGCTAATCATAATAGTCAGGTGCGAGGACCGGATGAACCTATTACCAATGAGAGTATAGAGGAAGATGAGCAGCAAGGTAAGGTTTGGAATTCCAGTTGATGTTATGGACTTTATTGGGGAATGCCAAACACGTTTTGTTATCTTATTTTTTATAAAAGGTGTACCTTTAGAAACATATTTTTATAAATGGGCTAAAATGAACTAGGAAAATAGGGGATGGGAAATAGAAAGTATAAGGGGTTTGGGAAAAGGGCTATGTTTCCTGCATGTTTAAGTCAGTAGAGCATGCTTAGGCAGTCCTACAGTATGACACTTGGGTTATTTGCAGACAAGTTTGCTACCTCTAGGCTTGGAACTTTGAGTTCCACCCTGAAGGGCCATCTCATTCACACTATCCTATGTGGATTGAACTACCTTATTTAAATCTGGCATTTTGTCCTTTTTTGAAAGGCATTGTTGCTCAGCTTTGAAGGGTTATTTGGTGTAAGCAGAGCTCAGACAAATTCTCTAGTCTTCGAGTTCACCCTAGAGTATGTGTGGAAATTGACTTGAATAAACCTTTACCTGAGAGCATTAAGCTAATTGGAATGGGATTTGAAATGGAGTAGCCTATTGTTTATTTAAACAAACCCAATGCTTGCTTCTATTGCCAAATAGAGGGCCACTTGATCCGTGACTGTCCCGTGAGGAAGGCTAAATTTGCTCAATTTGCCACACAGTCACTCTTTGCTCAGCTTGTTACATCTTTGCATCCTCCAGCTTCACACTCATCCTATCAAACTTCTTCTATTCCTCAAACAAATCCCTCACAATCCATCAAGCCTTCTTCCCTTTCATTGGCCAATCCCACAAGTGTAGTAGCCTCTTCACCCCCATCTTTCAAAGATGCTATTATGACTGATAGTTGGAGAGTGGTTAGGAAAAGGAAGGAACCTTCTAGCTCTTCCTTTCCTTCTTCTCACCATTCTCCTGCTAGGGTTTGTCCATCTTCTCCCCCTCAGTCTTCCTCTTCTCCTCATCATCCACCCACTCGCTCTTGATCACCTTCCCCTTCTCCTTCCTTATCTTCTCTCCCTAGCGCTTGACAAAGATCTAGATCTCCTTCTGCTTCTAAAGACTCTCAATGCAATAAGCAGGATGTGTTGTCCAATAACCATTTTAGTGTACTACCATCTAAAGAAGAAAGTGTTCTTTCTTGAGTCAACATGAATTGCAAATTACTATCTTGGAATGTGAGAGGGTTCGCAGAGGAAATTTAGTGTCAAGAAAGCCATTGAAAGATGGAAGCCAGATGTTATATTTTTGCAAGAAGTAAAAGTAAATAACACTCGCCTTGAACTGTCTCTCTACAATCTTTGGAAAGATGTTTTCCTGCATACCTCTCATAGAGATGGCAGTGGAGGAGCTATTTTGGGTTTGTCAACTTGGTTGTCTAAATTCATTATTGACAAAGGGGAGGATCCATCTCATAGTTGTGTTTGGGTCCTCTTTATCAATGGGCAGACTATTGGGCTTTGCTCCATCTATGCATCTAATCTTGCTAAAGAAAGGACTTTCCTTTGGGATTGGATGGCTTTGAACCTCCCTATTGCTGATTGGATCTTATTGGGGAATTTAATATGGTGGAACAACATAATGATCGCAGTTGGTTTAACTATTCTAAACTTAGCAGAGAAGAATTTGAGAGCTGGACATTTTATCGTAATACCTTGGGTGTAGTTGATCCCTTGTTTGATAAGTTTTCAAGTCATGCTAATAACTGGTACACTTGGACAAACTATAGATCTAGATTGAATAGGAAATTTAGCAGGTTGGATAGATTTTATGTCTCTCTCAACCTCCAGGTTTTTCCTTTTCTTTCTGGCTCTATGGTAAGTGTGGATTATTCTACTACCCTCTCTAATCATTTCCCTATTCTTTGCTTCATTTCTCTTTATCGCTCAGACCCTATTACTTATGATCTTCCATTCAAACTTAATACATCATCACCTATAAAATCCATTTCTCTTTCTCGCTCGGACCACAAAATAATGATTCTTGGACTGATTGGTGGTGTGATGCTATATCAATATGTATTGATTTCCTTCAGTCATATGGGAAACAAATGGCCTAGAAGCGTACAAGAAAGGAAAAATCCCTTAAAGGGAAAATCAAGCATGCTAGAAAATAAATTTTTCTTGATCCTAGTAACACCAAGCTCCAAGTTTCCATTGCTGCTATAGAAATGCAGTTGTGCAAGTTGGACATTTATAGGGGACAAGGTGCTAGAGTATGAGCCAGAATTCAATGGATTAAAGAGGGGAATATGGCCTCAAAGTATTTTTTTAATTATCTAAATTACAAACATAAGAAAGACAAATATGTGCAATTATGGATGACAAGGGTGTGCATAATACGTATCCTTCTGAGATAATAACTATCTTCCAAAATTTTTATGGGAATCTTTTCCAAGAAGATAGTAGTTGGGATGATGTTCAAGATACTCTTGAAGGCATAGTTCAAAACTGTATTCCTAAAAAAATTGACCCAGGATATAGTAAATTTTTAGATTAGATTCTTTCTCTTGAAGAGTTCGAAAGGGCCCTTTTTTCTATGTAGCACAAGAAAAGTCCTGGTTTTGATGGGTCGCCTGTTGAATTTTATTAGATCATGTGGCCTCATATCAAAGATGATTTTTATCTTTTTTATCTTGAGGGCCTTAAGAGAGGCACTCTTGGACCAATTACTAACAAGGGATTAATTATATTACTTCCTAAAGGGAAAAATGAAGATTCCATTTCAGGTTGACATCCAATTACTCTCTTGAATACGTCTTACAAAATTATTGCTAAAGCACTAGCTTTGAGAATTAAACCAGCTGTAAAGGGCATTGTTAGACTAGAGCAAACTGGCTTCCTTGGAGGCAGATTTATTCTAGACAATCTGATTTTAGCCTAGGAAACTTGTGAATGGGCTCAACAATCGGGGCAGAATACTATCCTTATTAAATTAGACTTTGACAAAGCCTATGATAGAAAGCAGTGGAGATTCATCATCAAAATGATGCAATGGCTAGGTTTCGAGCCCCAAATATGCTCTCATGCTTTTATGCTCTTCAAAGATGTGAATGCTCATATCATGATTAATAAGTCTATTTCTAATTCATTTCCCCTGTGGTGATCAATCAGACAGGGCTGCCCATTATCACCCTTTCTGTATGTTCTCACTACTGATGCTTTGGGATATTTATTGTAGAGAGCCAAGCAACTGCATCTTATTCAAGGCATTTCTATCCCCCAAAATAATGTGGTTATCAATTCTCACTTTGCCAATGATAGTCTATTTTTCTTGCAAAACTTAGAGAAGGAAATAAATAATGTTCTGGATATTCTAAATCTCTATTGCTCAGTGTCTAGATCCAAGTTAGCTCATAAAAAAACTAAGTTTTTAATGATTCAGACAGGTCCCATTCCACAATGGATACCCAAAGATTGGAGGCAAATCAAACACGAGGAAATCACTCGATATTTGGGTATCCCATTTGGGTTGGGTTTGTCTCTTGTTGATATGTGGAAATGGTATCTTAATCGGTTAAAAACTAAAATTTCTAGTTGGGGTAACAAATTTCTCTCTTTGGCTGGAAAGGTGCAAGTTGCTAACAAAATATTCTTGGCCACGCATGTGTATATTTCTTCATGTTGGATGCCTTTGAGGAAAGGATATGAGGACTTATACAAGCTTATCAGACAATTCCTTTGGTCTAAATTAGATGATAGTGTTTGTTATAGTTCCATTTCTTGGTTGCATTGTATTCAACCTAAACAAAAAGGTGGGCTCAAGCTCATAGATCCTGAAACACAAGGAACATGCTTGGTTGCTAAATGGATTATTAGAGCTGCTAAAGGTGACAAACCATGGAAACTACTTCTCAGACATAGATTTATCACAACGGCTATTAAAGGGAAATGGCAAGACATTAATTGGTTAGATAAAATTCTCTTTGCTCCTTACTTCTAAATTAAGGCTTCTACTCCCATGCAATCAATTTGGAAAGCTTGGCAGAAAGTGTGTCAATTCCTTTCATGGAGAGATTCTTTGCAACATGGTTTCAGCTTCTCATCTTCTTCTATCTGGTGGAACAAGCATGTTCAATTTTAAGAGAAACCTCTTGCCATTATGTTTCCTAGAGCAGCTATCTTTCTTTTCAAAAAGAATATTAGATAGTTTAGGGATTTATGGAACTTTGAGTCTATGCAGTGGCTTTCATGGAAAAATATTAAAGACAAATATGGGCCGAGTAACAAATATGAACAATTTATTTGTTTCATACAATCTCTGGTGCCTCCTAATCTTGCCATTAAACTCTGTACCCTGATTGAATGTAATTTATTTAAGGATTGACATTGGTTATCCTTTCATCACTTCTTTTCCTTCTCCTTGAAGTAGGTATATCTCAATCTTCTTCCTCCATGAATTTTACATCCTGGCTTAACACTAAATGGAGATGTAGGCTGAGTTATAAATGATGGAAAAATTTGAGTTTGCAAATCTAGAAATCTAAATCAGATGCTGATGCTCAAATGCTCGCATGGAAGTTACTACATTACAAATTCCCTATTGGGGAAAGAATGAGATTTTTGCATATCCAGCCGGTTAAATGTCCTAATTGTCATACGAAAGAAACAATCAAACATATTTTTTGGGATTGTAACACTGCCAAAGTTTTATGGAATATAGTTTTTAGATACTTGCCTTCTCTATTTGGACATCATTTGTGGAAGGAGGCGCTACTTGGTTTGGGGTTGAGGAATGATATCATTGCTAATTCTATAAGAAATGTTGTTCTGCTGCATTTATAGAAAATTAGATGTAATGCTGCATTTACTTATGCTTCCATGGTAGCTGAAATTCCAAAACTTTACTCTAATATCTTTTTCAATATTGCTTCTGTTTATTCTCAGATTCAGGGGTCAACAAAGAAAAATTTAAAAGTTAAACTCATCAGTTGGAGCGAATTATCTACCAAATCAAAGGTTTAATAGGAAGAATAAATAGGCCATAGATTCAATCCTTATGAGTTTGTAGCTACAGTTTAAGACAAGCAAGGAAGCATTTCAAGATGGTTCTTCAATTTCAACAAACCTAACAACATGTGAATCAACAATTGATGGTTGTAGGTGGACAATTGGTTCTGGAGGTTGCATAGTGGATTACACATCTCAAATGATTATAGATATTTTTCTTAGTATTAGAGCATTGTTGTTTTTTTGTACTCGGCTTTTAAGAGTGATTTTGTTAGTTTTTTTCACTACTGTAGTAGCTTGTTTGTGCTGTTCCTTGTATTCTAGTTTTAAAAGAGTGAGTATGCACAGTCCACAAGGCAACTATATAGTTACAAAGACAGAGCATAGTTTGATCTGGCACAAGATGTAATTGAAATTTCATGACTGGTTTTGTTTGCCATGTTTATTCCGTATTTTATGTTGGTTAGTTCCTTGTAGCCTAGGGCTACTTGATCTCTTTTGTAATTATTTTCTGATTTAATCAATATAAAAAAAACTCACGGGGAGATAAAAGTGAAGTTTCATTTTTATAAAAGAAACTATTGACATGCACCTACAGGTAAATAAAGTTGAAGATTTTGTACCCTCATGCTGTATAAAGAGAAATAAAGCTACAATAAAACTTAAGTGTGAAGACATGCAACAATTAGAGGATATTTTTGCATGGGAAAAGAGGAATCTAAGGCAACAAACAAGGACTAAACTGGACAAAAGTAAGCATGTAGCAGAATCAGAGATGGTTTTGAAGGAATTTCTTTTCCTTTATCATCAGAGTTCAACAACAGAGAGGATTATTATCAGAATAATTATCATAGTAGAGGATCAAACATAGAGGTGTAGAGATAGAGGAGTAGATTCATCAACAATAGAAGATTTTCTTGTAGCCCTTTTTGTCAAGTTTTCTCAGAATTAAATGAATCTGATGCACTATGCTCATAGCCTTTTAGTTTTCATTTTAATTCACCCATGAAGGGAAAATAGTCTTTCTATGCCATATATTCTGTTAGAATGTTTCTTATTCTCTTATCTCAGATCTATGGCCTTCATTTGCAAATATGAGATTATCAAACCTTATGTAGTTAAATGATTATGTGATTATCACTTCTCATTATTGTATTTGTGTTTATATGTCTTTTGATTTTGAATCCTGTGCACAATGAATCCTTTGCAAGTTGGAAAGTTTGTGATTGGCACATCGCCATGTTAGTTAGTTTCCATTTTCAAGTTTTTCTTTCTTCTCTTTTCTCCAAAAATCTAAAAACAAGTGTATTGAAAATCCTATGAAGAGTAGGCTTCCAAAATCCCATAGGTCATTTTGCAAGCCGCGACCCACTTTTGCAAGATTTCCCATGTTGGTGCTGGTTTGCATATGAGTGTAGCACTCAGGTTGAAACTTCATCATCAATAGTTTTTAGTAGGCTCGGTGGGACTTGAATCAACAACTTTGGTCTATGTTTCATTGATCTTTGTTCTACATTTTGTGATTTTGGTGGAAAATCACAAAAATATTTGCTCGTAGGAGCATGAATCTTCCATCTGGTGACTATGTTGGTGATGTTATTTTAAATCTTCACTACTGCAAATCATGGCAACCCATAATATTTATGTGCATCTCAATATTCCAATAAGAAATTTACCATTTGTGACTTGGGATTCAAGTGGTCCTCTATGTCAAAAACAAAGTCAAGTTCCTGAAGCAACATTGAAAGCATTACCCCATTTTCATGGAGATGGTTTTGTTTACACTGCAGATCATATTCAAGATATTGCAAATTTGTGCAGTATGCACCATGTCACAACTGAAAATGTGGCTCTTCTGTTACTTGCATCCTGTCTCAGAGGCAAAGCATGAGAATGGCAAAGAAATATGCAACCTGGTTCAATCACAAGATGGGATAAACTTGGAGAGCTCATTTACAATCAATTATGAGAGAAGGCAGATATTATCTCCCTCATTCAAAATATCATCATGAGGTATCCTGTAGAGTGCATGCATGATTTCAATACAAGGTTTGATAAATTATGGAAATTTTTTCAGTAGATGTGAGACCTCCTCTAGATTTTGCATTTCTATATTATTTGAAGGCTTTAGATCTTGAAATTTCAATTATGATACAAGCCATAGGAGGTGAAACCTTGCCTCAATCCTATGATCTTGCCATTGGGGTTGAAATGAACCTCAAGATAGTAAATTGCCTCTTTTTCCTTCAAAACTATTGATCCCTCATGCAAGTATGTCATCCCAAGCTCTTACATATAGCCAAATGCAAATTTGTCATATTTCACCCACCCTCCTTGCTGATTTTATAAATCATAAGGAGATGATTGAAATGAAAGAACTTGTAGAATCTCTCTCCCATGAGCTCAATGAGCTAAGAAATCAAGGCATGTATCAGGTTGATCCAAATTTTATGCCTCAAATCTCTCATGAACAGTTATATGAATGCAATCAGTTTGTAGAAGTCTTTCCTCATGCACAAAAGATACACAATTATTTTGAAAATTGTTCTTTTCAAGCTTCTATTGTTTTAGAGCCAAAGTTTGAACCTATGGAAGTAATAGATCAAGTGTTTTGTCACTTTGATATCAAGGAAGAATGTAAACAAGATTCCAGTAACATGGATAAAAATGCAAGTAAAGAAGTTGTCCCTATTTATCCAGTGTACTCAACTGATTTTGAGCATCATGCACATATGGAAAATTTTGATTCAGAGATACAATCAAATGAAGAAGAGGATGGGGATGATGATGATGGATTGTTTTCTTTTGAATTTGAAAAGTACTTGCAAAATAGTTTTGAAGCTGAAAAGTATTGGGCAAAGAATGATACAAAATCTTTGCCTCATCTTGAAGATGTAAAGGAAATTTTTACAGAATCTACAAAGAGTGAGTGCATTTATTTATGTGATGAGTTTTCACAACTTATAGGAGATAGTGTTGAGATGATTAAGCATGATGAATAACACATTGAGGATTTATTCTCAGCTATCCAACATGGATATCGACTTCTTGACGAAGGAGATTCTATCATTGAGCAGATGCATGACTTATTTTCAAAGCCTCTTTCAGGTGATCATGATAAAAGCTTGAGTAAGGTATGTGCAAGTTTTGAAGAAGAGTTAGATCTATTTTCTATTTTTGAGGATGGGTATTCTCTTCTTCTTGAGGAGGATCCACAGTTTTATTTGAAGCCCCATTATCATGATGCATCAAGGGACATTTGTAGTAGTGAAGAGTTGCATATGGAATACAATCATACCCCATTCTTCATTCAAGAAGAGATTCTGATTAGATTCAGGATAGTTATAGGCAGGTCAGTCATTTTCAAACCTAATTTTGGTGTTATCTTAGATCTTGATCATGCAGAGGACACATGCAAGAGAAGTCACTAATGAGGTCAAATTAACAAATGCCTCTGCATGCAAGCAAGAGTATGAGCTTCAATGCTTGGTATTCCCTTCCCACCCTCCACTGAATCAAGAAAAGTATGCAGATCAACATGAATAGTATTTCCATTCCAAAGAAGAGTCTTTGGAATGTAGAAAAACCAAGAGGTATAAGTTTTTGCTATATTTCTTCATGCATTTTATTTGGTCTATTATCAATGCAACATGGATCATATGGAGCAAAATCATAAAAAATGGAAGTTATTTTCCTTTTCCTATGAATGGGGACGTTCCTGTAATGTTCATTTGTCAATAGTTTTAGTTTAAATTATTCATGAAATAAGTTGCAGCTGCAACATTAGATCTTAGTTTTCAATTTTTTTTTTTTAATAAATTTAGTGGCTGTAGAGGTTTGAAACTGTGATTAGCGGTCATCAGTTACTAGATAAGTTGCAAAGTGGGTCATGGTTAAGCAGTGTTTCAGTTTTCAGCCTCAAAGGATCTGCTTGGCTATTTGCAGTTTGTTTGTGCACAGGTTTTTGGTTGTAGATGTTGTGGTTTCAATTGCAAAATGTTTTCAGATGGTTTCTAGTTTCAATAAGTTTTGACTCTATGCCCAATGGAATCAAGGCATTTTGTTCTAGATTTAGCATGTGCAGACACACTTTCTGAGCAAGTCGCCAAGAAATGTTGAGAATACTTCACACCATTTCAAAATTTTTGGTTGCATGGCTTTATAGCCAAGATTGAGGGGAAAATTGGCATCATTTGGTATCAAAACATAGGTACGACATTTCAAATAGAAGCTAGCTATACAGTCCAAGTTCCTAAAGTTCTTGTAGCATCAAAGCGACTCCATTTCTAAGATTGGCACGACCTGAGTCACAAAAGCATACAAAAACAAAGTTCAAAATAAAAAAGATGACACAATCCATAAAGAACAAGGCATTGCAGCCATTTTGATGATGACACAACATTTTTAAAGTCATGATCTATTGAAATCTCAACCATTGTAGAAAGACAAAGGTGCATCCTTTTCAATAATGGCACAACCTTAGAGCCGATTCACAACCACTACAACATTCAAAATCATGGCGCGAGACATGAAATGAGGGCATAAGAAGGTCAATGAAGGCACATATGGGAATCACAGTACAATCTTTATAAGAACAGTAAGCCAAATACATGGCACTACCTTAGTCTAAGGTATGCAGCCACTTCAGAAAAAGAATGCATAGACACCTTAAAGTAAGGCACTCAGCCTATAAACAACCAAAGAATGAGCATGGAGCCTATAATATGAACGAAGGAACAACCTTGCCATTGTAAATAGAGGCATTCAATTCAAATGGTGCACTGCCACTCCAAATAGAGTGTAGCCTCTAAAACAAAGCAAGTCTCAGCTTGTTAAGATCAAGGAGTAGCCATGAAGAAGTTAATCTCAAGAGCATAAGGCGTGGTCTTTTCAAATAAAAGTGTAGGTATGGAATCAAGCCATAGTTCATTTTGATGGTGTGTAGCATTCCGAATGAAGGCTCAACCTTTTCTTTCAAGGTGTAATGTCTTGTATAATATGATGTGCAAGCCACTTCAGAAAGGCACAAAGCCACTATTTGTTGGAATTAGTCCAAACAACTGAGAAGGGGGGTGAATCAGTTGTCCCAAAAATTAACCTTTTTCTACTTTTAATTTTATTTATCAAATTATAATCAGATTAGTGATGTAAACATTAAAGTATGAATCAACAACACATGAGCAAAAGCAAATTGAACACACATAACACCATAATTTTTACGTGGAAACCTGGTTAAGGGAAAACCACAGTGGGGGTTAACCCACAAGATTTGTACCCTGTTAAAAGTACTTGAAAGAAATAAAAAGGCACTTGCCTTAGGGATCATTTCCCAGAGCTCATTGCTCAAGGAGGCTCACTGCCTACAGGAGGCTCACTGCCTATAGGAGGCTCACTGCCTACAGGAGGCCCACTGTCTACAGGAGGCTCACTGCCTACAAGAATTTATGTTTTATACAAGAAGAATGAACTGAGAAATAACATCTTCTTTATGCCTGGTTCAGTCCCTTTGAAAGCTCACAAAACTTCTGCTCTGCCCCAAACACTTCTTTACCATCTCTTCATACCTTACTGCTCTTGTTCGTTTGCTCCTCTTCTTCTTTGCTCTATCTCTATGCCTTTCTTAGGATTTTATCATTTTCACACAAGGACATCTTTCCACAATTCATTCACAAGTATTTATACGCTTCATCAACCTTGGAATGAACATCAAGGTCAGTACTACAACCATTTAACTTAATGTGAATCACTATATTGTCGCCCAAACATAACTAGGATCCAAATCTTCCTCAGACAATATGCCACACTTCATATAATTCTTCTTAGATCATTCGTAACACGCTTGAATCATCCGGTCGGCCAAGACTATGAAGAACAACAACACCAAGGAAGAAATCTTCAACAACGAGCTCAATCTTCAATGCAGACCTCCAACATAGCAGACACACGATCCAGAGACCTCCAAAAGCACATTGGATTCAACAAAAACATCTTCACTCTTTCAAATCATCATCTAAATCACTTGCATCTTCATTTGGAACCTCAAGAACACTGTCTGTCATGACTGTCACACTAAAAAGATTGCTTGCGGACCTCCAAACCACGAACCACTTGAGTTGATGATACACACTGACTTCCCAAACATGCCTTTAGATCCACAGATCATAATATGTTAATGCAAAGGAATATGGACCAATTTACTGTCACTTTGTCTCTTCTGAACACAGGAAAGCCCAATTCTACTTAGATGGCCATAGCTTCTTCAAATATTCATGCAGAGCTCTCAAATCTTAACTAGAGCTACTTTAGGAAATCCTCTACACAGCCATATGGTCTGCATACATTGATCTTTATTAATTTTCTCAATATCTTCAACATTCCAGTCTTCTAAACATGCAACAAAATGGAATACAGTTGACACCAATGGCAACAAGGATATGTTGACATCAATGACAACACTGATTAAGCACATATTTGCAACACTATCTACAGGCTTAGCCTATGCAAATCAAAAAACCAAACCAATGAGATAAAATGATGCAACCATTGAAATCTCATGATCAGTCCGTAGGTGCACCAGCAATAAGAATCCAACACATCACTAAGACATTGTGCAGAGTCTCCAAGCATCACTCAGACCATTCGATCATAAGCAAAATCCAACGGCTAGCGCACTCCATGAAGATTGTCAGAGAAATTGGTTTCTCAAGGAGCGCTAGTTCTCCTTGTCACCTCTTAGCGACCAATGGAACACCGGAGGGGTGAAAACAGAAATGTTAGAAAGGAAATAAGTGCCAATATTGCTAGAAAAATGAGAAATCTCATGGGAATGTTAGTCTTTTTAAATATTTATTAAATATCCTAAAGATTAAAGTGAGTAAAGATTATTAAAAGGTGATTCATTAAAAGAGGTGGGGCCCCATGTGAAATAAAGTTAACTCTTTATTTATAAAGAATCACATGCATTATAAAACTCATGGGGAGATAAAAGTGAAGATTCATTTTTATAAAAGAAACTATTGACATGCACCTACAAGTAAATAGAGTGGAAGCTTTTATATCCTCATGTCGTATAAAGAGAAAGAAACCTATAGTAAAACTTTAGTGTGAAGACATGCAACAATTAGTGGATATTTTTGCATGGGAAAAGAGGAATCTAAGGCAACAAACATGGACTAAACTAGATAGAAGTAAGCATGCATTAGAATCAACGACAGATTTGAAAGAATTTCTTTTCCTTTATCATCAGAGTTCAACAATAGAGAGGATTATTATCCGAATAATTATAACAACAGAGGATCAAACACAGAGGTGTAGAGACATGAGTAGATTCATCAATAGTAGAAGATTTTGTTGTAGGCCTTTTTGTCAAGTTTTCTTAGAATTAAACGAATCTGTGCACTGTGCCCAGAGCCTTTTTATCTTCATTTTAATTCACCCATGAAGGGAAAATAGGATTTCTGTGCCATATATTCTATTAGAATGTTTCTTATTCTTTTATCTCAGATATGTGGCCTTCATTTGTAAATATAAGATTATCAAACTTTATGCAGCTAAATGATTATGTGATTATCACTTCTCATAATTATATTTGTGTTTATTTATCTTCTAATTTTGAATCATGTGCACAATGAATCCTTTGCAAGTTGGAAAGTTTGTGATTGGTGCATCGCCATGTTAGTTTCTGTTTTCAAGTTTTTTTTCTTCTCTTTTCTCCAAAAATATGAAAACAAGTACATTGAAAATCTGCCACTGTTGGCAAAAATTGCTTTTTTGAACCTCGTCTACTTTTGCCCTTTATTGGCAAAAGTCACCTGTCGGCAAACTCTCGCCAATCTGAACTAGTTCACTAGTTCGGTCTTCTACTGATTTCCTGACAAAAGGAAACCTTCTTTCTATGCCTTAACAATTTTTTGCCCCTTTTGTTGGCCCATTTACGCTTTTGTAGAACTCTGCCACCTATCTTCATATTATCAGTGAAGTCACCGATCAGTGAACTTGCCGATCGCTGTACCACCACTTTACAAACAAGGCAAACATTTTCTCTTTCTATACTTAGCCAATTTCAACAAATTCGTCTTTGTCAGAGAAGCCTGCCTGCACCAAACTCTATCTCCTTCTCCTTATCATGTCAGTGATTTACCTCGTTGGTGAACCAAGAGATTCTTGAACTCATGAAGAGTTCAAACCTTTGATACTTTGTCGATAAGGCAGTTTTGTTCCCTTTCTTCCTTAGTCAATTTCCTGATGAAACCCACTCCCTTTGCCTTGTTGGCGAATCGCCGAATCGATGAACCACTGAAGATTTGAACTATGGAAAAGTTCATGCATTGTGAAGTTTTCTGACCAAAGGGTGAAGTTCCTCAACTTAGCCAATTTTTTAAATCTTTTTTGCCTTAGTTCAGGAACCTGAACTTTTGCCGATAAAGGCCAAAAGTAGGGTAAAAACCAAAGCAAGAACTTAGATTTTTCTAGGGTTTTCTAGGTTTTCTAAGAGGATTCTCCATAAGAAATTTTGGCAATTTTTGCAAGCGAATTCAATAGATTTTGAATAATTTAGGTTTTGCCTCCTATTTAGTCTATCTCTGATCAGATTTTTATGATAGAAGGAGGAAATCTAGAATATTTTGAACTAGGAAAAATATGACAACATTTTAGCGACTTTGCAGGGGTGCTTTCCTGCAAAACACAGGGATGTAATTGGCCTATATAGTCCAGTGGGCACATGGTCAAAAGAAAACAGCTTCATAACCAACCAACTAAAAAGTCCTCCCAAAAATAAGAACAAAACAAACAAGGCAATACGATCTCCTAATGAGAAAGTTGCATGTGCAACAACACTTAGAGGAAGGGAAACCTAAAACAGAAAGAAAATCTACTCTAAATATTTACAAGAATCTCAAGACCAAACTCAAAAGTATGGTTTGAGATGAATCCCATTTATTGGGATTAGAAATTCCTCACCAGTCAGTTTGGAGAGTTGAAAAGCATTTGCTTGCTTGCAACTAGTGATAATGTATGGACAACTTCATATAGCATCAAATTTGGAATGCCTTCCTGCCTTGGCCCTATCTTCATCCCACTTCAGCACTAAATCTCCCTCTTGGAAGACTCTATCAACTAATTTTATATCAAAAGTCCTCTTGACTTGTTCTTGGTGTGCCTCAAGGGTTTTCATGGCTATACTCCTCTTCTCTTTGAGCTCCATCAGCTCAGCAAATTTGACTATCATGGCATCATTTTCAATCAATTCCATTTGCTAGGCCAGCTCAAGGGATGGTAACTCTGATGATAATGGAAGCCTTGCTTCCTTCCCACATACTAACATGAAGGGTGAATTGCCAATTGCCCTCTTAGGAGTGATCCAATCAGCCCAAAGAGTTGTCTTCAACTTGGCATGCCAAGTTCTTTGATTGTCATCGACTGACTTCTTGATAATCCTGATCAGATTTTTGTTTGTGGACTCAGCCAAACCATTTCCTTGGGGGTAGTAGTTGGATGATGTTTTCAAATAAATTCCATAGTTTAATGCCCATTCACTAATATTTGTGCCTACAAATGCCTTAGCATTATCATAAATAATAGTGAATGGAACACCAAACATGGTAACTATACCTTCAAGAAAATCTAAAATAGAGGCCTCTGTGGCATCCTTCAATGCAACTGCCTTTGTCCACCTTGTAAAATTGTTTGTGGCTGCCAAAATCCACTTGTGTCCAACACTGGATGGTGGA